>CM072521.1:36028204-36108204 GCA_036898135.1 Oncomelania hupensis | reverse complement strand
CAGAATAACACATTTAGGGAAAGCCGAATGTAGAGAAAGTCGAGGGTGTTCGGGTAGCTGCAGTGGGTATAAACGCTAGACAGAGTTTCCTATGCCTACTGCACAAACAACTGCTGCCATGACAAGGTTGAAGCCCATTTGGAAAGACAGGACCATCATGCAAGGCACGGCGCAAGGTGGCAGAAGAAGAGGAAGACAGAAAAAGAGGTGGGAGGACTGAATGGACTGGCTTGACACTGAGCGAAGCAATGAGGGTTGCTGAGGACAGAGAAAGATAGAGTACGCTGGTTAATCGATCATCTGTGATGCTTCAACGACCTTCGAGTTACGGATTAGATAGGATAGGATAGGATATGATGCCTAGGGAATGCGAGTTCGGACCCCGGAGGGTCGCGAACTTATGTGATTTAGGTACGACATTTTTTTAAACGTTTACAGAGAGTTTTTCTCCGGGTCCTCCGGACTGGAGACAGAAGGTATTGGCTTCAATATCATAATTTTCGTTAACATGCCTGGATTCTTCTTCTCTTCTTCCTCCTCCTCCTCCTCATTCTTCTTCTTCGTCCTTTTCTACTTTTTCATTATAATCATTATCATCATAATTATGTCTGGGTTCTCCTCATACTCTTCCTCCTTCATCATCCTCATCCTCATCCTCATCATCATCATCATCATCATCATCATCATCATCATCATCATCATCATCGTTCGTACGTATGCTCCTCCTCCTCCTCCTCCTCCTCCTTCTTCTTCTTCTTCTTTTCTTATTCATCATCATCATCACCATCATTATCGTCATTATCACCACCTCCACCACCACTACCGCCGCCTTGAACCACGATATGAAGCAACTGCACTACAAGCAGTGTCACCGCTCCGTCTTCTATCTAAAGCCCTTTGACATGCAAGATCCCAAGTTTGCACCACAGACAAGCCACAACGCACTCTCCCAAGTTTATTACTCTTCAAACCACTACTGATCTTGTAGAACGAGCTGACATTTTCACACTTGAAGAAGGTGGAATCGGAGGAGGAGTAAGGAGGAAAACGAAGAAAAAAAATACTCGATTGAACAAAGTTACATCTTTCCAAACCATCTTTGATCTGTTAGAAGAACCGTATGATCTTACACGAACGCAAAAGAAACCGAAACTTTTTAATCTTTTAACAAACCCGGCTCCTTGATTCACACATTGACCTCTAGAGTGCAATGTACTTTATATATATATATATGTATATATATATATATATATATATATATATATATATATATATATATATATATATATATATATATATATATATATATATATATATATATATATATATATATATATATATATATATATATATATAAGCCTAGATAGATAGATTACATTACATTACATTATTATCGCTTTAGGTCCAGCGGACTCTTCCGAGCCAAATAAGGACAGGACAACCCCTGATCCGCATAAAGGATCTGCTGAAACAACCCTAGTGGTAAAACCGAAAGCTCTCCACCAGCCAGTCACTTTACAATAAAGACATCCCACGCAGGGGACGGCCGAGGCTTCACCCCAACTTATCGAACCCCCGTTTACAAAAACAAAATAGAATCCAAACATAATTATAAATTATTAACAAAACACATACATATAAAATGCCTACATTGCTAAATAATAACATCACAGGAATCCCTAGTGACCACCTGGCAGAAAGCGTCCAATATTCCCAAGGTGATCCAACAGACCCCATACACAAACAAGGAGTCTTGTCCCGGAAGAGTTTTCAAGAAAAAAGGTAGGAGACTGGTCTAACGAAGAAGACGATAGTATAGCAGATTGATAGAAAAGAGCAGGAATGAGAAAGAGCAAATGAGAAAGACGGCGACAGTGGGAAATTAAAGCACTAAATTTCCAGAAAGTGGGGATACTATTTATACTGAAACCCCCGGCACCCCAACGGGGGTAGAGATAGATAGATAGATAGATAGATAGATAGATAGATAGATAGATAGATAGATAGATAGATAGATAGATAGATAGATAGATAGATAGATAGATAGATAGATAGATAGATAGATAGATAGATAGATAGATAGATAGATAGATAGATAGATAGATAGATAGATAGATAGATAGATAGATAGATAGATAGATAGATAGATAGATAGATAGATAGATAGATAGATAGATAGATAGATAGATAGATAGATAGATAGATAGATAGATAGATAGATAGATAGATAGATAGATAGATAGATAGATAGATAGATAGATAGATAGATAGATAGATAGATAGATAGATAGATAGATAGATAGATAGATAGATAGATAGATAGATAGATAGATAGATAGATAGATTATCTTGCCCACTACAGGTTTAAACCTGGGTGGTCGGTGTGCCAGGAGAACGCTCTACCACTGAGCTACGACGGTGGGTCAGAGAGAGAGAGAGAGAGAGAGAGAGAGAGAGAGAGAGAGAGGGAGGAGGAAGGGGAAAGGCGGAACAGAGGCAGGGTTATATCCCTTGGCTAAAATCCATGGGAACATAAAAATCTAAAAACTAAATAAAAATACAAAACTGACAAACATTTGCTTTGGAAAAAAAAACCCACAACAAAACAAAAGAAATCACTCGACTTTTAAACGTCTTTTTTTTTTCAAGTGAAGCCCATAAATTTTTCAATATGTCCAGGAACTTCGACCAGCTGCGGGTGGGTGTAGATTTGGGGGGTGAAGGGCCCAATCAATGATCCTTTTGAAGAAGAATGAACAATAAAACAATAGAATAAAGAATGCAGAGAGAGAGAGAGAGAGAGAGAGAGAGAGAGAGAGAGAGAGACAGAGAGAGAGACAGAGAGAGAGAGAGAGAGAGAGAGAGAGAGAGAGAGAGAGAGAGTCAGGACACAATCGCCACCCATTTTAAGAAGAACATGGTGAACAAAAAACAAGGGAGATAATGTGAACTTGCCATAAAAAAAAGTCGTGTGTTTTCATCTTCCATGAACCAAAAAACCAACGACCAGCAAGCAACCATTAAATTTGTTGAAAAAACTATTTGAAGAAAAGAAAGAACCATCAGCGAGCGAAACTACCATAAAAGCTGGAACGATTGTTTGAAGAAATGATGGCCCTCCTAAAGGAAGCACGAGGATGTCTGTTTGGTCTTGGACTTAAAGCAAAGATTAAAACTGCTGACATTGTTTGGAAGGAAACAGCCGATTTTTTGATGACCCGTTTGCATTTAAGTTCTGGGAAAGATTTGTTAGAAATTGCTAATTTTAAACAAGATCGATTCTTGGCGTATTTTAAATTTTGAGAAAGATTGTACCAAAAAACAACAACTTTATAAATAGTATTGAAATAGATCTACTGAAGAATTTTTTTAAAACCGTTCTTTAAAAGTCGTTATTTGCTGGTCTTTTCGTATTTAAGTACTGAGAAAGGTTTGAAAAAATTGCTAATAAAAAGGTCGATTCTTTGAATGAGACTTGCTCACCTGAAAAACGTGCTGATAGTACTCCAGGCAGTTCAAAACCAGATTTTGGAAGCTTTGACCAGATTTTTGCGTAACGGATTTTGTTATCTTGTAACACATTAATATTAACATTGTGCACAAATTGTACTAAAATACATAGAAAACTTCATGTTTTCTAAGCAAATAATATTACAAAGTATAAAATAAAAGGACAAGGGAAGAGTTCAGGTCAACGTTTTGCAGAAGAGGGCTAATTAACTTTCTTTTACATATGCAACACATCACACGTAGGCCTAACTTCAGGTTACAATGATTCAGTAACACTATATGCATGTATTCGGCAACAGTGGTTTTCGTCTGGACCTGGAAAAGCCTTTTGATGGACGTATGGCCTTTGGCAGCTTCTTCAAACTTTTCATGAGATTTTGATGGTAGCGCGCTTTTCCAGTCGTTGCGTCCGCCGTGCATGTACAACGATGAAGTCGATTTTGCACAAAGTGCATATTGCAAACTCTGGCCCTTTCGGAGATGTAGTCATACAAAGCCAATTTTCGTTACAGACATGCAAAAAAGCTTTCTTTCTGCTTTTGGTTCATTTTTATTCGGATCGGGAGAGCGACCTGCATCACGGGTTCGCTTCATTTTTCCTGCTAGTACACAGCACTGAGCAGAATAGAGCGAGCCGGAACACAAGTGCGGCGAACTAACGATATGCGCGCATGCATCCCCTCGGTAAGGGAAATAACTACATTGCGATTTAAAATTTTAAAAAAAGCTTGATCCTATTTTTTAGCGACCTGCCCACACGACCGTACTCGAAGGCTAAATTGCGTACGAATACGGCGAATACTTTCAGTACTGAAAAATAAGTTCAGAATTTGTTCATGTACTAAGGTAGTCGATTCCATATAATATTCTCTTCGAACGTTAGAACGATCGAGAAAGGTTTGTAGGCGTATTTAGAAGCATTAGGGTTCGGGCACTGAATTAAATAGACCCAACGTTTCCCGGCGTGTCGTAAAAGGCTACTACCAGGGGTGATGTCAGCACGGCACCACTGGGCGAAATTCTTCTACACAGAAGTCACCTTCCAGGACGGAGGAACCTCACGTTACTACAGTTTCAACGACCACGTGCTCGGGGCCAAGGCGAACCACATTGTACTCGTGGATTTCGGCTGTGGACAACAGCTTGGAGAGGATTGGGTCCTGCCAGGTCTTTCTTGCCCAAGACACCGTATGATGAAAAGAATCACTCACTCCATACCGGATCGCTCGTCGCCCGGGTCACCAAGGACCGCGCCTTTCCTTTTCCACCAGGATGGAAATGATAAGTGTGCTACTAATGGACAACTTAGCAGGATCCGCACGAGAGACGACATCGTCATAGGAACCTGGAATTTTAGGACCCTAACTGCGGAGGGAAAATTAAAAGAACTGGCCACGAGCTGGACCACTATCGATGGAACATTTTAGGTATGAGCAAACACTGACATCCGAAAGGCATGCGCATGGCAAAAGAGAACTGGATAGAATAGCAATGCCAGGAAATAGAGAACAGTCTAAACAAGAACAACAACCAGAAGAACTAACAGACTAGAGTTAAACAGCCCAACGTCTCCACGATCCAAAACAAGTCTGGCATATGCCTTACAGAAGAACAAGAAGTCTTAAATAGATGGACAGAGTACTGCTCTGACCTTTACAAACACACATCAAATCAGTTCTAGCATGTTCTCAAAATAGAGAAGAGGAAGAAATCCTCCCAATTCCCCGAGAAGAAGTTGAGACAGCAGTGCTGTCACTGAAGAAGGGGACTTCAGCGGGAGTGGACAACATCCCTGTGGCTGAGGACATAGAAAGATGGAGTACGCTGGTTAAACGATCATCTGTGCAACGACCTTCGAGTTATGGGATAAGATAAGATAGGATAGGATAGGATAGGATAGGATAGGATAGAAAATTGCTGGCGCTTTAAAGGTATTGGCTTATTTAATTGCCTGTTTAATACTACTAGGTATATATTCCTCTGCATTTTAAATGGTTTTGTTCATTGGAACAGTACCATTAAAAAACTTAAACATTAAAAACTTTGTTCATTTCATTTAACTGCAGCAGATTCAGAGTATACGCTTCGCGTCTTTCTGTTTTATGTTCAACAAACGCAAAGTTACTACCGACGGAAGAGCAACAATGGTCCCTTATTTCTTAACATGTTAAACTTTGTTAGGTGTAAAAAAAAAGGGCCAATCTACCTCTTTGTATCCGAGAAAAGTAATACCGTTTCGTGCATCCAAAACAAAATGATATAGGGTAGGTGATTAGAAGGGCAATATAATCACTGTTGCCTGAAGATGTTGCTTTTAAAGATCCCGACACAGCTGATTGCCAGAAGAGAACTTACTGCATGTAAGTTCACTGCTGCCAGCACAAATACCCCCAGGAAGCACTAGGTCTATTCTCCTCACATCCCCAATCACCCAGGACAGTGCTTAGTCAGCTGTCATGGCGTCAGGCGATGCGCCCAAAGGCTGTCAGTGGGCGCCTCGGGCGGCATAGAGTAAAATCCTGTACCGGCCAGCGCCTTGAGCAGGTCTTGAACTGAAAAAGCGCTATGTAATACAGCATAAGAACGACTAAACAACATACGCAAATTACAAAGGCAATTGAAAAGTGCTGCCTACAGTAAAGAGGATGCTAGAGAATACAGACTTTTAGTTTGTTGACCAAACGCTCTCAAAATAGGGATCTACGCACAACAACGCTGTGCCGCAAAAAGACAAACAAAAAAGGCAAACAGACCAACCAACAAGCTAGGGGACTGCCGACGATGCCATCAAATGCAGATTTAATGTTGACGAATGTTATCAATAGGGAAGAATGTCCACACACTAGGGAGACGGTCTTGCGCCTGTTTCGCTGTTTGCCCGCCATGATCAACTTGATTGCGCGGTCCTGCCAAAGCGTGGTGGGTGGCCTTAGTTCCAGACAATCTAGAGACCGGTGGAGGCAAGCCTCCTTGTGCCTTTGGTGGAATGCTATTTTTAAAGGGACCTACTTTGACCACGACCCCCTCGACAGATCCTTTTAACATTCACAGTGAGTGTTGCCCCTTTGAAACCAATAAGTTTACAACAACAACAAAAAATAACTCGTTCGAAAGTATAGTTATTTTTTAAATGAATAAATTCCGTAGTTTGTGTGTCTATTAATAGCAACAGCCGTTCGCTAGCCAGCAAATATTCTTGAGCTAAAAATAGCAGTTATTAAACTCGGTAAGAGAAAGAACCCGTAAAAACAATTGCTCGTAAGGTTTTTCGTTAAAGTTTGATAAAATGGACTTTTCCCTACATCAGACACCTACGACGCACACTTCCAGCCGCATGGTTCACTCAGAGATTAGGTCAAAGGTCACAAGGCTGTACTGTTAAAACAGGGGAAATCATTCTCTGTCAGAACCGAAATGGAAAATTCAACCTTTAGCGGTTTGGTTGAGCAAGGAAAACTCACTTTATCATGTAATAACAGACAGGACCATCAGCCTACATTCAAGGTAAGACTGCTGCGCTCCCTTGTCATGTCCATCTTCCTATACGCTTGCGAAACATGGACCCTCACAGCAGATCTACAACGAAGAATACAAAGCATGGAGATGAGGTGCTACAGAAGACTTCTTAGCATTTCCTATACCCAGCACATCACCAAAGACGAAGTCCGACAGACCATCACACAAGCCATTGGACAGCACGATGACCTGCTCGCAGTGGTGAAGAAACGGAAACTCCGATGGTATGGCCACGTCACCAGATCATCAGTATTTGCAAAGACCATCCTGCAAGGCACAGTACAAGGAGGTAGAAGAGGAGGGAGACCGAAAAAGAGGTGGGAGGACAACATTCGAAAATGGACTGGTTTGACACTGAGCGAAACCATCAGGGTTGCTGAGGACAGTGAAAGATGGAGTACGCTGGTTAAACGATCAACTGTGGTGCCCCTACGACCTCCGAGTTACGGGGTAGGATAGGATAGGATAGGATAGGATAGGAATAACAATGCGAATTTAAAGATAAACCCGTTTTTGCCAAAGGTAAATAAAGCTTTTGAATGGGGGCCTTTTACAGTAAAACTACAGTTATTCATTCGATCCCCTGTTTCATCATCAATAACAACAACAAAACAAAAACAAGATTAACACGGCCAGGGACAAAACGGCCTAAATAAGCTTCTCGTTCCTCTTCAATTTGGTGACGTTTTGCGCCAATTGATATGCATAACCTCTCTCTCTCTCTCTCTCTCTCTCTCTCTCTCTCTCTCTCTCTCTCTCTCTCTCTCTCTCTCTCTCTCTCTCTCTCTCTCTCTCTTCCTCCCTTCCAATTTAAAAAGAAAAAGAAAAAAGAAAACCACGGCCACCACAGTCGTTTAAACTGCCGTTTCACCAAAAATGGATATGACTTTTAAAGGTAAGCATGGAAATTAGTTTGAGGACACGCAATGAAGCCTAGTTCACAGGCGCTTGTATCTGGGACACGC
The DNA here is from genome assembly GCA_036898135.1 of Oncomelania hupensis. NCBI lineage: Eukaryota > Metazoa > Mollusca > Gastropoda > Littorinimorpha > Pomatiopsidae > Oncomelania > Oncomelania hupensis. The sequence continues at coordinate 36,100,213 of CM072521.1, read as the reverse complement.
CAGCGCCTATGACGCTTCGCCCCTCCTCTGTATACTGTCTTTCTGTATACATATATGGGAGAGGCATCATATGCGCTCACCTGTCCAAGATACAAGCGCCTGTGACCTGTTTGTTCTGTGATGCTGTAGTTGCTAACGGGGCCTCACACAGAATAATATCGCGAACAACAAGGAACGATACACCATTAGCGCAACATGCCTACCCCAACTGCCCCGGGACGATTATTATCCCTGACTGCCGTATCCCCAATGGTGGATGTGGACGTGAAATAAATATCAATGTTCATTCATGGCAAATCAATGTCAGTGATCATTCAAGGCAAATCAACGTCAATGATCATTCAAGGCAAATCAACGTCAATGATCATTCAAGGTAAATATAGCACATTTGGAAGAGATTAGTGCAACTTTAGTTTATTTTAAGGACTGTATAATGATTCGCGTAGTATTGAGAGTGTCCAAATACATTTTAATTAAAAAGTCTGCAAAGCTCATTCTTAAAGGAGCGAGAATAAGTATATCGCGTTCAACATCTACGGAAACATCCGAGTGCTTCAGGAATAACCCTGCACAATCGCTTATACTCAGTGCGCGCGCGTGTGTGTGTGTGTGTGTGTGTGTGTGGGTGGGTGGGTGGGTAGGTGTGTGCGTGTGTTTGTGTGTACCGACCGAGCTGTTGGTTCGCACTTAACGACATCGTAGATCTCGCTGGGTGGGCGAAATTATCCCATATTATCCTGATCAATAGGTGAAGTTTCGACAGCTACGAACGAGCCCGTAGGATGAACGACATCTCAACAATCGTTCTGAAGTTTTGTACTAAAATCGGTATGTCATTCGTGTATGAGAGCATCGCCGGCGAAACTATTAAAATATCAGCTTTAACGCGTAACCCCCGACAAAAAAAGATAGTACACGCTCTCGCGATCGCATGCACTCGTTTGGTATTAATGTCTTGCGATGTACTGTCGTTTCCACATGCTGTCGTTCAGAGTTCGGAACCTCTCTATTATCCAGTAGTCTGATCAATAGTCCCGGACTCCGAGCTTTTCAGTACACAAACCACATTCTTTTTCCGTTCTTTCTCACCATAAGTAATGATTGTATTCTTTTTTTGTCTTAGTGAATGTCTTTTGTCTGTCTGCCTGTCTATCTGTCTGTCTGTCCATATTCACAGTGAGTGTTACCCCACCGGGGGAAAAAAGATTAAGCGAAAACGATAACCCCTTTTAAAAGTACCGGTTTAATATAAATAGATAATGGCATTAATCTATTTGCCTATTAATAGCATCAAGTTTGATTCTAAAACTAGCACCGCTTCGAAAGCGTGTGTAAGAGGCACAGTACAGCTGTCAGAAAAATTAATAAGGAAGAAGGAAAAACCACACGCTTACTTCTGACAGCATTGGCGGGTCATACAAGGAAAGGGTGTTTACCCAACATTTTCTACCCCGCTACAATGGTAGTAAGCGGACTGTGCCGCCTGCCGGCAGTTTTGGCGTGCTTGTTGTCATGTCACAGTAAACATCAAATGCACTTACCTACGCTCGATCTGCAAGTCGGCGCTTAAGGATCAAAGTTCCCGCAAAGGGCGAACTTATTTGACAGCGTCACCTTTGCATGAGTGTGTTTCAAAAAAAAGTGTTTTCCATGGTATATATTAATGTAACAATGTCCTTTAAATATGCATCGATTTAACTCTCTCTCTCTCTTTGAGAGTGAGTGAGAGTGAGTGAGTGTGTGTGTGTGTGTGGGTGTGTGGGTGTGTGGGTGTGTGTGTGTGTGTGGGTGTGTGTGTGCGTGTGTGTGTGTGTGCATTAGATTTCGTGATTAAAGCTTGTCTGTGATATAGTATACACACATGTCCAGTTTTGATACTTGATATGTCCGTTGTGATTGCCCTTACTGTTGCAACTGTGTATCCAAGATCTTTTAATTGAAGTCTTAAAAGGTGTTGTGTGGATGTGAGGATGTGTGTGGGTGTGTGTGTATGTGTGTGTGTGTGACTCTACCAACATCGGAGAAGTTTTATATGCAATGTATGTCGTCATTTGGCTGAATAAATTCTGTATCGTGTATGTGAGAGTGTGTGAAACATGTAAGCTTCTGTGTTGGTACAGATCGCCGCGCTTTTAGCCTGATTGCTGATTTGGGAGAAAGCGCGTATATAGCATCAAATGGTAGTAGTAGTAGTAGTAGTAGTAGTAGTAGTAGTAGTAGTAGTAGTAGTAGTAGTAGTAGTACATTACATTACATGGTTATTGCTTTAGGTCCCGTAGTAGTAGTAGTAGTAGTAGTAGTAGTAGTAGTAGTAGTAGTAGTAGTAGTAATAGTAGTAGTAGTAGTAATAGTAGTAGTAGTAGTAGTAGTAGTAGTAATTAGTAATTATCTTCCAGGGACCTGTACGCTCGTGAAGTGGATTTATTAACTTTTATACTTGACTCGAGCGGCACGGTCAAGAGGAGAATGGGTCCAACTTAATGATGTCTTATCAATTATCAATCTGAAAGTCTACAGAATCGTCACAGAAATGAATATGATAGTCTACCACAAGAAGAAGAAGAAGAAGAAGAAGAAGAAGAAGAAGAAGAAGAAGAAGAAGAAGAAGAAGAAGAGCAACAACAACAACAACAACAACAACAACAACAACAACAACAACAGTTAGAGCAGGGAAAGAAAGGAGAAAGGATGAGTAAGAGGAGGAGAGAGAGAGCAAAAGAGCACTGTGACCCGTACTGCACTTGGAGGAGAAGAGCGCCAATAAACATTGGTATTATGAAGTAGCGCTGACAGTTGAGTGCGTTTGTGCCTACAGGAGTTCCTGTTCAATGGCAACATATTTATCTAGTATTGTGGGCCAGCATAAGAAGAAGGAGGAGAAGGAAGAAGAAAAAAAGAGAATGAGAAGGAGGAGGAGGAGGAAGAAGAAGAAGAAGAAGAAGAAGAAGAAGAAGAAGAAGAAGAAGAAGAAGAAGAAGAGAATAACAAAGATGTGGCCAAAAGAGTGGATAAAAAGAAGGCGGACAATGTGCATGCCCAGAAAATTACAAACGAAGAAGAAAGGGAAGAGGAGACGGAAAAGAAGGGAGGAAGGAAGAGAAAGGAGTACGGGAGAGAAGGAAGAGCGAAGGAAGAGGGGTGAGCGACAAGGAAGAACAAGGGAGAAGAACAAGGAAGAGGAAGAATACAGCACGGAAGAACTATAAGCAGGAGAACATAAAGAAGAACAAAATGAGGAGAAGAAAAAAAAGCTATAAGGAGAACGAACAGTGAAGAAGTGAATGCAGGTGAAAGAAAAGGACGAAGAGAAGAGAGGAGGAGGAGAAGTAGAAGGAGAAGAGGCCCTCCCTTCTCCCCACTCCCCACTCCCCAAGTTCTCCCTAACTTCATCAAGCTGTCTGATGAACTTGCTCCCCGTGTTCATCAGCCACTTGGGGCAGAGCGTTATCTGATTTAATCAGGATAGCGTTTCAGTCTCAAGCTCTCTTGAATCATAATCATTACCGTAGCCCTCTATAATTCTCAGCACGAGTTGCCACACTGCGTTGCTGAGACTCGTCGAGGCTTCTCGTACGTTCGTCTCTCCCGGAGAGAACGTAAACCACGGCGAGTTTCATCTACGCAGTGTGCAAGAAGCCATTTCTCATTGTGATGGAGGTTACATTTATATTATGTCTTATAAGAGAGAATGCTGCTCTAACTAACGTCTAGCAAAGAAGGAAGGAGAACAGGAGATCCACCTAAGTTCAGCTGTCACAATAGGCTAGTTTTAGACACTGCAGTAAGGCTCCTCGCCTTAAAACTTCATCCTCCTTTGGCCTTTGTATCTTAAAGTCGCTGCCTAGCAGACGACACCAGTCAGGACTCTTCTAAGCATAGGTAGGCTAACTCTCGCTAGGATAGGCAGTGACATCATCCAGCTGACCTATACCCAGAACCCCCCCGTTAGAGGGCGCTCGGGCTCACGAGATTTTGCGGGCTTAAGCTGACCACAGGGTTAAGGTAGGCATTCTTTGTCTGACTCTCGCCCGAGAAGGACGCATCCGTTGAAAAATCTCTCTCAAGAAGACTAAGCAAGTGACGAGTGAAATTCAATTCATCGCAGTATAGCCACAGCCTGACATTGTCAAACAGGTAAATGATCCATCTTTTGTTTCACCGCGATTTATTGATAATATTCTTGGATTATGCTTGTGAAGGATTGCCATGTTTTATAATTGTGAATGTTTGTAAAACTTTGCTTGACCACGTGGCTGACCCGCGACCGGTTTTCAAAACCACGAGGTAGCCCCACTGACCAACGGTTGTTTCTCCTATGTGTATTATTGCAGACCAGTGGCTGTACCGGAGAATGTGTTTATTATTAATAATTTCTCCTTGTGTTTATTTTAGCCATGATATGTATAATTATGTATAGGAATTATGTTGGAGATTCCAGTGGACCCCGGACATAGAAGATTGTTCGTCTCTTGTTTATATAAGTGGACGCGATCACTGAGGGCTATTTCTGCCATCAGTAAGACGCTGCAAACAAGGCGTTGCAGAAACTCGTCTTATGTTTTGCAGACGAGCAGGCTTGTTGGTCCGATGTAGGAGATAGACCACTGATTGAGAGTCAACCCTGGCATTCGGCCTGCAGTGGAGCATCGAGCTCTGAGCTCCGATAGCCTAATAGTCAACAAACAAGGAGGAGAGACCCTCACCACACCTCAACGATTCAGCTAAGTGCTTAAGAAGAAATGCACACACACTGATCTAGAAGGACTGTGCGGTAGTCCACTCTCCTGAAAACGAACATTAGGCCAACCAGAACAAATAGCCCAATGTTGAGACAGAAGCAAATATCGAGACAGTATTTGTATCAGTATTCTCTATGATTATCCATCAAGGAGCAAACTACTCGAAGTGAATTTGGACTGTTACGTTAATCATAGCTGTAGTACGTTTTGTATATTTAAGTTAATATAGTGCTTAGACTTAGATATAGAGTAGAGGAAATAAATGTGTGATATTTACTGTTAACAAGTGGCTGGACTACCAATGTTTCGTAGCCGTGCGAGAGCTAGTGTGTCAGTGAATCTTTACATGTTTCTTCCTATCTTTATGACCCTATCCTCACATAGACTGGACCAAATAAATAAATGTATTAAGATTAGTCATAGGGCGACATAACTAGCTGGTCCCCGCAGACGAAAGACGAGTGGGTAATAGTATTCCATTGTGCAGAGCCCAGCAACAATAGACCCACCGTCACATAAGCCAAGCAAAACGACGTGATGTTCACACCATTGAGAGGAAACAGAGAGAAAGAAAGTAGAGATGGGTTAGGAGGTGGAGGAGGAGGAGAAGAAGAAGAAGAAGAAGAAGAAGAAGAAGAAGAAGAAGAAGAGGAGGAGGAGGAGGAAAAAGAAGAAGAAGACGAGGAGGAGGAGGAGGGGGAGGAGAAAAAAGAAGAAGAAGACGAGGAGGAGGAGGAGGAGGAAGAAAAAGAAAAAGAGGAGGAGGAAGAGAAAGAAGAAGAAGAAGAAGAAGAAGAAGAAGAAGAAGAAGAAGAAGAAGAAGAAGAAGAAGAAGAAGAACAAGAACAAGAAGAAGAAGAAGAAGAACAACAACAACAACAACAACAAACAGAAGCGACGTCTTTAACGCGACGCAATCGGCAGAGAAAAAAGAAGATGAAACACAACGTACAAGTACATCATGCTACGCTATCGTTAAGGCGATCGCACCAGGATCATACCTAAGTGACCCCTGTATCACGCACTATGTCGCCTATAAACGTCACCGCGGGCAAGCCCGCTGTCGCCATCATCTCCACAAAACAGCTACATAAAGAGCAACTGCTATCCTACAAAGACTCAAACCTGTAGCTCCAAGGAGAGAAAGAATGTAGGCCTGTAATTACGCAGAGCAACTGCTAGTAACGAGCGTACTAGAGACGGAGTACCATCGACAAAACTGTTCTCCTCTCTTCTGTCTTGGTCAAGCACTTTGTACGGTATTTTTGGAGTTCCTTTGGGAAGTATCGTTTTGTTTTTGTTTTGTGGTGTTTTGTTCCCTCTGACGAAAGGCTTAGCTTAGCTGGAACATTTGCATGTTGTTGTTGTTGTTGTTGTTGTTGTTGTTGTTGTTGTTGTTGTTATTGTTGTCCAAATCTGCATTGTTTCAGGTTATGTACCCATGACTTTGTTTCTCATTATTCTAAAATTGGAATGATAGCAGTTCTAAGTTTTATTCAAGTTTTAAAGGTAAGAAGGAGGCATCAATACAATACAATACAATACAATACAATACAATACAATACAATACAATGCAATGTTATGCAATGCAGTACAGTACAGTACAATACAATGCAGTGCAACGCTACGCAACGTAACACAATACAATACAATACAATACAATACAATACAACACATCTTTATCATCTCAAACAAGGAATTTACACCAGAGTAGATCCTTTGACATTAAAAGGAACGTACATTTTAGTGCAATAATCGACAAAAACCATTACAATCACTCTTTAGTAATCTAACAAAAGCATAAAATATATCCGGTTATAAATACGTTCATGCCAAGCGACTATTACAGTTTATAAAAAATCAGTTCTCCAATCTGACGCTTGCTTTATATTCGCTCTCGAGTAGCTCCCCCTACCACCAGTGCGCACAAACAAACCTATCGCACACAGACATTGAGGAAAAGACAAGGACAAACATACAGACAGACCCACATATATGCTTGCATTGACTGCGTCATTTCCAAGCTGTCCCACCCTTCATAACTTCTCCTCCTTTCAAACCAGTTGCCCTTCCTCTTCTATATATATAAATTGCTTAGCCGGAAGTCCTTCTTCGCCGCTACTATAAAGTTTGTCCCCTATGGACGCTGATCTGGGCAGGTGCTGGCCACTGCTGATCGGCCTGCTGTGTGCTCAAAACCAGCCAAATCGTTATAGCCGACATTTCCTTACTGAACGTTTAACCGTTTCTGAGATAAATAAATAAACAAAATGTCCACAAACTGTAATAGCCTCATTCCGCGCACTTCCATTAAAAATCAAATTGAGGTTTCAGCATGTTTTCCCATATAGACTAAAAAATTGATGATCTTTCTATGAAGCGTTGGTAGCTCAGTTAGTAAAACCATTCGCCTACCGTGAAGGGCGACGCAAGTTCAAAGCTATGGATATTTTTCTTTTTAATTTAGGCTTTTTACCTTTAATTTATTATTATTATTATTATTATTATTATTATTATTATTATTATTATTATTATTAATATTATTATTATTATTATTATTATTATTATTATTATTATTTCTAAACTAATAATAATAATAATAATAATAATAATAATAATAATAATAATTATTATTATTATTATTATTATTATTATTATTATTATTAATATTATTATTATTATTATTATATCTTATATCAACGGGGAAGTATCAAGGAGGGTACAGGTAGGAACCAAGGGGGTATGGAAGGTATCAAGGGGGTATGGGGAGGTATCAAGTGGGTTCGGGGAGGTATCAAGGGGGTATGATGAGGCATCATGGGGGGACGGGGAGATATCAGGGGGGGGGGTATGGTGAGGTATCAAGGGGGATATGGGGAGGTATCATCGTCCAAATGAAACTCGCAGACAAAAGTTCTCTCTGTCTACATTTTAAACAGCATCATGTGTACCCTGGCTTGCCAGGGTACAAAAACCACTAGTGTATTATAAAGCCACACCTTTCCGTTTCCAAATTTCTACTGAACAAGCCTAATAATAGTGAGAGAGAGAGAGAGATAGAGAGAGGGAGGGAGGAAGTGAAAGAGGGAGGGAGAGGGAGAGAGGGAGAGAGAGCCCGTGAATACTTCCACGTAAGATGTTTAGTTGTCCTCTGACCTCCCTTTCCCCTTGTGGACAATACACCTTCGATGTTAGTTTCCAAGAATTTCGGGAATGTTCTCTTTCTCGATCCCGATCTCTGTCTCTCATCCTCCCCAACCTACCCCCTTAAATTGTTTCTCTCTCTCTCACCCCACATCCCACCCCTCTCTACTATCTTTCCCACCCTCTCCTATCGTCCAGACTGTGGTATCAGTAATGCAAAGTACGTGCAGAGTGATGCTGCTCTCATCTTTCATCACTACGCAAACCCACAACCCTACCAATTTGTGTTAAGACTCAACCACAGATTTTTAGACTCTGTGAAGCTGCCCACTTTCTCAAATAACACCCCTTGTGCATACTTATAGCGGAAGACATACCCGGATACTTTTTCGACTCCAAGAAACTGTATCTTACAAAGAACATCTCCGTTTAGTTTCAGAATATCTTGATATTGTCAGACTCGTAAATTATAACAAAATATTAACAATACTGTATGTACGCGGTTTTTTTTCTCCCTAAAACACCAATCAAAACGCGACAATCTGTACCAACATACAAGTTCACATGTTTCGCCTACTCTCACATAAACAACATATACCTATCCATCAAACATGGGGTGTAAAGACATGGGGATCGCTATTGGAAAACGATTGCAAAGGAAATTAATTTGTTTTATTTTTCATAATTTTTAGATTGACTGCATTCCGTACTATTAATGAAGGAAAGATGGAAACCGGAGTACCCAGAGAAAACACTCGGTGACTTCAAAAGCTTCGTGCCATTCTATTGATTTCATTTAAACGTCTGTACACACAGTATGATATTAGACCAGACCTCGACCCAAAGTCACCTAAGTTCGCCCCTTGTGGTCAACCTTCGATTATAAAAAAAGATCCTGTTCTTGAGTAGCTAGAGCTGGAAGACTGCTATATCTAATGCTATATGTAATTATAAGAACAATTTGTATTCACATATTGTAGAATCTTTCTTGGACCCCAGCTGTTAAGAGGCAGTGTTCATATGTCCAGCCGTTCAAAACCTTTGGGTGTCGGGTAGACGATGGCATGAAAACTTTGACCACTTTGAAATCCCTTGTTCGCACCGTCATAATTGGCCATCCAAAGTTTCGGAAAGTTGAAGCTGGTGAGAGAACCATATGGGCATCTGACGTGAATCGGCTGTGACTAGCTAAAAATCCGCAGAATGTCCTGATCCAGCTGGTCAGTCTAGCCAGCTGGTTGTAAGTGTCCATCATCGTTGTGTCCAGTCTGTGCGAGCCCAGGTAATGGGACGAGGCGATACAAGACCGGTCAACACAAGCAGGCACAGAGAGAAAAGAATCAATCCAAGGAATTAATGAATGATGAAAGAGGAGGTAGTTTTAGCCTGCCCAATGCGAAATGGAATGCCAGAATAGTGTGGCGGTGGGGATAATATGCAGGGACTTGGAGAGTAGGGAGGGCGGGGGTGGGGGTAGGAAGAGGTGGAAACAAGGGCATAGTTTTCCTCCAAAGAGTGACTCAGCAGCTTGACTTCTGCAAATGTGTTGAAAAATGTCATACTATGTTCGTTTGTAAACTCAATAGTTCCATAGTATATTTAAAAACAAAAAATATGTTGAAACTCCGATGGTATGGTGCGGTGGCCGAGTGGTTAGAGCGTTGGCTTGCGGCTCTGAAGGTCCCGAGTTCGAGCCCAGGCCGGGGCATTGTGTTGTGTCCATGGGAAAGACACTTTACTCCCGTTTCCTACTCCTTCGGATGAGAGTATAAACCGAGATCTAGTCTGTGTCGCATGCATTCCATCATAAGGGACTTTAAAGATCCTGACGCTCATGTCCTGTACGGGTGAGTGCCGGTGACAAGAACACATCCAGCATGTACATTGGGTAAAGCGCTTCACTTGAGGCTGCTGTACTTTCGAAAATGAAAGTGCCCGAATTTCACCTTGGGGATAATAAAGTTGTTAAAATAGAAATAAAAAAATAAACGTCATCAGAGCATCAGGCCTTGCAAAAACCATCCTGCAAGGCACGGTGCAAGAAGGCGGAAGAAGAGGGAGACAGAAAAAGAGGTGGGAGGACAACATTCAAGAATAGACTGGTTTGACACTGAGCGAAGCCATGAGAGTTGCTGAGAACAGAGAAAGATGCATGGAGTACGCTGGTTAAACGATCATCTGTGGTGCCCCAACGACCTTAGAGTTGCGGGATAGGATATGATAGGATAGGATTTAGGTGGTGCATGTATGGACGGCGCACCAAAGGCAAATTCCTGGTTTTTATTAGGTAATAAAGTTCTATTGTATTGTATTGTATTGTATTGTATTGTATTGTATTGTATTGTATTGTATTGTATTGTATTGTATTGTATTGTATTGTATTGTATTGTATTGTATTGTATTGTATTGACAGGTCAGGAGTGAGTGATGGAGGAGGGCTTATTTTTTTTAGTCGAAAGAGGGAAAGAGTGAGATAGGGAGAAGAAGGAGAGGGGAGAAGGAGAAGGAGTCTATACGGTCGGAGAGATTCCTTGCTGACCGCTCGGACATACATCAGCCCAGACAACAACATAACTCCTGTTGTTAAATCCGTGACGTCTAGACTGCCTTTCAAGTCCTAGTAGCAGTAGCAAAGGTAGCCTTTGGAAGTAGTTACATCAAATGTGGTCCTTTCTTTCGAACTGCAAACTCTGTCTGCTTCTTTTTGCTTTGAGCGCTCGCGCCCACGTGTACTCCCATTCACCTATCCTCCCACACACATCACACACATACCTACATGCACGCTCTCTCTCTCTCTATCTCTCTCTCTTTCTCACAGACACACACATACACATACATACATACATACATACAAACGCACACCCAAGCAGATCTCATACACACATCGCACACACTAGACTCCTACACACAACAAATCAAAGCATATATATATATATATATATATATATATATATATATATATATATATATATATATATATATATATATATATATATATATATATATATATACTTATATCAGGTTGTTTATGGGGACTGTGTCACCAACCAGCTTTTCGGGAACTTGTATTTCTACTGCTTGTAGAAAGTTTATATTTGGAAATAAGATTAATTTGCCCACCTAGATGCCAAATATGCTAAAACATTCTTGAAAAATTTATTAACTTCTGATTTGAAAAATATATATAAAAACATGTTAAGGTCCCCATATCCACGTTCCCAAAAAGATTTTTGAGGACGTGGATACGGGGACCTTAATATGTTTATATATATAATATATATATATATATATTTTTTACATTATTTCTTTATTATTATTTTATTTCTTTTAAAATTATTTTTAAAGTTTGTTTTATTCCTTCCTATCATATCCTATCCCGTAAATCGGAGGTCGTAGGGGCACCACAGATAATCGTTTAACCAGCATACTCCATCTGTCCTTTCCTCATCAACCCTGATTGTTTCACTCAGTGTCAAACCAGTCCATTCTCGAATGTTGTCCTCCCACCTCTTTTTCGGTCTTCCTCTTCTTCTACCTCCTTGCACTGTGCCTGGCAGGATGGTCTCTGCAAGACCTGATGATCTGTTGACGTGGCCATACCATCGGAGTTTCCGTTTCTTCACCACTGTGAGCAAATTTTCAGCTCCAATGAAACATTATCAATACAATACAATCTATCTATCTAACCTATCCCGTAACTCGGAGGTCGTAGGAGCACCGCAGATGATCGTTTAACCAACGTACTCCATCTTTCTCTGTCCTCAGCAACCCTGATGGTTTCGCTCAGAGTCAAACCAGTCCATTCTCGAATGTTGTCCTCCCACTTTTTTTTCGGTCTCCCTCTACTTCTACCTCCTTGCACTGTGCCTTGCAGGATGGTCTTTGCAAGAGCTGAGGATCTGGTGACGTGGCCATACCATCGGAGTTTCCGTTTCTTCACCACTGTGAGCATGTCATCGTGTTGTCCAATGGCTTGTGTGATGGTCTGTCGGACTTCGTCGTTGGTTATGTGTTGGGTTTAGGAAATGCCCAGACGTCTTCTGTAGCAACTCATCTCCACGCTTTGTATTCTTCGTTGTAGATCTGCTATGAGGGTCCATGTTTCGCAAGTGTATAGGAAGATGGAGATGACAAGGGAGCGCAACAGTCTTACCTTGGAATGTAGACTGATGGTCCTGTCTTTCCAAATTGGCTTCAACCTCGCCAGGGCAGCAGTTGTTTGTGCGATCTTGGAGAGGACTTCCTGTGGGGACCCATTGTCTGATACAATGGCTCCTAAATATTTAAAGCTATGAACTGTGTTGAGGGATTGGATTTGGACTTTGATGTCCGTGTTGATGCCATTGGTGTTGTTGGTCATCATTTTGGTCTTCTCTGCACTTATTTCCATTCCATAGACTCTGGAGGTGGTGTCAAGCCTCTGTACCAGCTGTTCAAGTTCTTGTTCCTCTCCAGCCAATCCATCAATGTCATCCGCAAAACGAAGGTTGAAGATTGCTCTTCCCCCTATGCTGACTGTGTTTTCGTGGTCTGCAATGACATCTGACATCATGCGCTCTAGGAAGTTGTTGAAGAGTGTTGGAGAGAGTAGGCATCCCTGACGCACACCGATTGTTGTTCTGAACCAGTTTCCGATGGCGCTGTTGTGGAGGACTGCACTGGTAGCCTTGTCATACAGCCTTTTGATAACTTCAAGAATTTTAGGGCTGATGTTGTACACTGTCATAGTTGCCCACAGAGCTGCGTGCCAGACTCGGTCAAACGCCTATTTGAAGTCTACGAACACATGATATAGATGTCGTTGGTGCTTTAAGTATTTTCGCAGATTATTCTGAGGTTGAAAATCTGTTAAGTGGTACTTCGCCCTGCCCTGAATGCTGCTTGTTCTTCAGCTATGATGTGTTCGGCTTGGGGTTTCAGTCTGTTGAGTATTAATTTGTTTAATTAATTTTTTTAACTTGTAAAAATATTTTAAATTACTTTTTAATTATTATTTTTTTAATTTTAAATATTAATTTATTTATTTGTTTGCTACCAATATGCGCTGAACCTTCATAGGGTAATTCTTGTTTGGTATACATGGGATTAGGAACCTGCTAGGACCAGACCCTCCTCCCTTTTTTTTTTAGAGTAGTGAAGGTGGAGGGTGTAGCAGTGTGAGTACTAATCTCACACTTTAATTAATAATAATCGTCATTGTGTATGTCCATGTCTTTGAGTGTTATGTGTTCACTATTAGAATGCATTTACTTCTTAGTTTAGTATTGGAGAATAAAATCAGAACATAATCTGCACTTGACGTGTGTGGTCTTGGTGTAACTGAATGGTGTAACTGAAAACAACTGTTTGAAAGACTGACTTCTACAGAGGGGCCCACTTGACTATTGGCCCCCACGTTACCTTTGGCCACCCCAATCCCACTCTTCCTTCTGTCTCTTTCTTCTCCCTCTGGCTGTAAAAGGTATAATCAGGAGGGGTCAAACACAGTACAATCCTGTAGTATTACCATTTCACAAGGGCTTTTTTTTTTCAACCTAACAACCTGAATGTAGGGATTTGAAATGACATTTTGGCATGATTTATCTCAAGGAGCAAATCTATCTGTGGAGACTTCATCTGAAGTTTGGGTTCAAGGGCTGCGTCCATCAGTGGTTCCAGTCGTATCTAGAGGATATGTTTCTGTACGTCAGTGTGAACACAGCTACAAGACTGACCTGTGGGGTCCCCCAGGGGTCCGTTTTGGAACCTGTACTCTTTTCGCTTTATACCTTTGAATTTGGCCGTATCATCGAGATACACGAGCAAGGGAGGCAGCTTTTTTGGTGATGACTCTGACCTCTACGACTCTTTCCCTCCTGATGATGCCGCTGCAGTGGAGTCTGCTAAGAAGTTTGAGCTGTGTTCCTCTGACCTCAAGGTGTGGATGACGCACAGAAACTGAACGAGGACAAGACTGAGGCCATCATGTGTGGACCTCAGAGCAAAAGAGACTCTGTATCCCTGAGCTCCAACAGTTTTGGACAGTCAGCTATCCCCTTCTTGTCCACTGTCAGAGATCTGGACATCATGATTGATGCAAACCTCACAATAGAGGATCAAGCGAGTGCCGTGGTTAGAGGGTGCTTCTTCCATCTTCACTGTCTTGGTAAACTGCGAGATGCCCTCGGAAAACAAGACCATTGCCGTCGCCTTGGAGATATTCAGGATAGATTATGCAAACCGTTGTCCAGCTTGACCGTCTCCAGTGTGTTCTGAACACGGCCGCCAGGATTGTCACCCGCAGCAAGAAGACCAGACCACATCACTCCTGTTCACTGGCTGCCAGTCAAGAAGAAAGTCGACCACAAAGTCCTCGAGCTCCATATGCTACGAGTGTGTGCATGAACCCACCTCCCTCTATAGTACATGAGAGACATTGTCCCTACCCACAAACCCTCAAGGCGCCTTCACTCCTCTTCCCAGTTTATGTTGTCCGTTCCAAGTGTGGATGGACACAGAAAGAAGGGTTTGGGTCACCGCTCCTTCTCCCACTTCTTCTAGCCTTGCAAAGACCATCCTGCAAGGCACGGTACAAGGTGGCAGAAGAAGAGGTAGACAAAAAAGAGGTGGGAAGACAACATTCGAGAATGGACTGGCTTGACACTGAGTGAAGCTATGACGGTTGCAGATTACAGATAAAGATGGAGTAACTCTGGTTTAAGCGATCATCTGTGCTGCCCCAACAACTTTCGAGTTACGTGATAAGATAGGATAGGATAGGATAGGATAGGATATTGATATATAGATATATAAAATGTGTTTATTAAGTATTTAACATATATCATTTATTTATTGAAATCCTTACCTTGTTAATTACTATGGCTTTTACTGTAATAGGGTATGGCCACGTCACCAGAGCATCAGGCCTTGCAAAGACCATCCTGCAAGGCACGGTACAAGGAGGCAGAAGAAGAGGTAGACAGAAAAAGAGGTGGGAAGACAACATTCGAGAATGGACTGGCTTGACACTGAGTGAAACCATGAGGGCTGCTGAGGACAGAGAAAGAGGGAGTACACTGGTTAAACAATCGTCTGTGGTTCCCTAACGACTTCTAAGTTACGGGACAGGATAGGATAATGGTGGGCGTGGACGTTAAACTTCAATGTTCACCTCCCTTTTTTGAGTTTTTGGAGAGAGCTTGTATGCAGTTGTTGATGCTGCTTGCTGAATAAAGTTGGAAAAAACACATAGTAACGACTCCTGCCTTGTTGCTGGGAGAACGGGTTACGTAGGCCTACATAACAAATTCGAGTTACACAAGATTCAAGCATCGGGACTGAATCGGCTATTGCAGTGTAACACTGTCTGACAAAGTATTTAAGGAAAAGATAAAGAAAAGGTTGCAAGATCAGTATGCACAAAACTGGCACTCTGAAATTGACTCAAATAGCATATAATATAATAAAAAAATGTTTAAAGATAATTTTGCTTTTGAAAAGTATTTGACTGTTCTTCCCTCCAATCTAGCCGCCAGTATAACAAAAATTAGAACATCACCTCCTAAACTACCAGTACAAAAGGGACGCTTTTTAAAATTAAAAAATGTGACAGAACTTCTAATAATTAATCTGGCATCTTGTGATGCCTATGGAACAGCTTTTTTTGTACCGTTCATTGTTTTTTAATGTAATTCACCATCCCCCCTTTTTTGGCTAAAATGCCCCCTGGGCTATGAGCCTTGTTTCATGCTTTAAGTATATGTGATTTTGTTAATAAAAGGACAAAGGACAAAAGGGAAATAATTTTCACTTTATTTTTTTTGGGGTCCAATTTGCTGAGGTCAGGAAATAGTTGCACAAAAGGTTGTATTATGCTTGTCCAAATGCAAATAAATTGTGTACTTTGTTAATGCACTGTGAAATTTGACTTCGAGGAAAATATTTTCATCATTTTGTCATTCTACATGTTCTTAAAAAATAAAAAAAAATTAAAAAAAAGTATTTCGCTTGATTTTTTTGTTTTTTGTTATTTGAAGAAAGGACTTCTTTATTAAATTAAACACACTCCAGGCAATACCAAAGAAACAAAAGACAAAAAAAAATTCAAAGTTGAACCTTTGTTTTGCAAGCAGCTGCATCAGTCGAACAGACAAAAAAAACATCATCAGCAGCAAAAATACATTCTGTGTTTATTATTATTTAGAAGAACAAAATGGTTCTGCTGCTCCTAATCATAATGATAATGAGAAAGAAGAACAAGGAGATTTTTTTTAAAATAAAAGAGTAAAAAGAAGATAAAAGCAACAAAGAAGAACAAAATGAAGCAGAAGAGGTAGAAAAAAAAAGCCTATGCATGCTTAATGTGTAGTCCACTTGCAGGTGGGATGCAGCTATCCAGGTATAAACTAGCACAACAAAATATTTACAGACACTTTTGAATGTTTGGTTTAAACAAAATTTTTATTCAGGTAAACACATATATATTTATACAGATTTAGTTAGTTAATCATTGCTTATAGGGTCCAGGGGACTGCAAAGAGCCGAATCAGGACCACAAAATCAAGACCACAACTTGGTTGAAAGAGGTTAGTTATTTATTCATTGCTTACAGGGTCCAGCAGACTGCTAAGAGCCGAATCAGGACTGCAAAATCAAGACCACAACTTGGCTGAAAGAGGACTCACCCCTCATCCGCATAAAAGATCTGCCAAAACAACCCCAGTGGCAGTGGTAACACTGAAGGCACTCCACCAGCCGGTCACTTTACAATAATGGTATCCCACACAGGGTTAGTAAGTTAGTTATTAATTGCTTACAGGGTCCAGCGGACTACAGAGATCCGAATCAGGACCACAAAATCAAGACCACAACTTCTCTGAAAGAGGACTCACACCTGATCCGCACAAAAGATCTGCCGAAACAACCCTAGTGGTAACACTAAAGGCACTACACCAGCCGGTCACTTTACAATAAAGACATCCCACGCAGGGGACGCAGAGGCTATATTCTAATTTATCGAACCCCCGTATATAAAATCAAAATAGAATACAAACATCATTATAAAATATCAACAAAACACATACATACAAAATGCCTATATTGCCAAATAATAACATCACAGGAAGCCCAAATGTCCATTTGGCAGAAAGCGTCCAATATTCTCAAGATGATTACATTACATTACATGATTATTGCTTTAGGTCCAGCGGACTCTTCCGAGCCAAATCAGGACCGGACAACCCCTGATCCGCATCAAAGACCTGCTGAAACAACCCTAGTGGTAAAACTGAAAGCTCTCCATCAGCTAGTCACTTTACAATAAAGACATCCCACGCAGGGGACGCTGAGGCTGTACTCTAATTTATCGAACCCCCGTTTACAAAAATAAAATAGATTACAAACATCATTATAAATTATCAACGAAACACATACATATAAAATGCCTACATTGCTAAATAATAACATCATAGGAAGCCCTAGTGACCACCTGGCAGAAAGCGTCCAATATTCCCAAGCTGATCCAACAGACCTCATACACAAATAAGGAGTCTTGTCCCGGAAGAGTTTTCAAGAAAAAAGATTGGTGACTGGTCTAGCGAAGAAGAAGATAGTATAGCAGATTGATAGAACAGAGCAGGAATGAGAAAGAGCAAATGAGAATGACAGCGACAGAGGGAATTTAAAGCACTAAATTTCCAGAAAGTGGGGATATTATTTATACTGAAACCCCAGGCACCCCAATAGGGGGGGGGGGGGTGACTGGTCTAGTGAAGAAGAAGATAGTATAGTAGATTTAATAGAACAGATTAGGAATGAGAAAGAACAAAGGAGAAAGACAGTGACAGTGGGAATTTAACACACTAAATTTCCAGAAAGTGGGGATACTATTTATACTAAAAAAAACGGCACCCCACAGGGGGTCTGCTGAAACAACCTTAGTGGTAACACTGAAGGCACTCCACCAGCCGGACACTTTACAATACATGTAAAGGCATCCCATGCAGGGGACGCTGAGGCTATACTATAATATATCGAATCCCCGTTTACAAAAACTGAATATAAACATCTTTATAAAATATCAATAAAACACATACATAGAAAATGTCTACATAGTACACTGCTAAATAACATCATAAGAAGCCCTAGTCACCATTTGGCAGAAAGCATCCAATATTTACAAGCTGACCCAAAAGACCCCATTCACAAATAAGGAATTTTTGAAGAGTTTTCAAGAAAAAAGGCAGGTGACTGGCTTAGCGAAGAAAATAATATAGCAGATTGATAGAACAGAGTAGGAATGAGAAAGAACAAAGGAGAAAGACAGCGACAGTATAAATTTAAACTTAAAGCACTAAATTTCCAGAACTTGGGAATACTATTTATACAGTAACAAACGGCTCCCTCACTGTGGGGATAATACTAATAGACTGTACATAAATATATAGGTAATACACAGAGAAAATGTAGGTAAATAACATCTAACTCCGGCGTAACATAACACTGTGGTTATACAGTAGGCTTAGTGAGGGAGAAAATCCACCAACAGTGTCATAGGTAATAGGCATATTAGCACAAACATCAGTCATAGACACAGCCGAACATAATAAAAGCATACGAGTGCTGAATGTTTGGTGGGGGAAAAGAAATGTAAGCAACAACAACAAAAAGGCACAAAGATGTATTATTGATTTTTATGAGCATACTAAAATTGAGTATCAAACATAAGTACAACCCAACATGATACAACAAGTGGCTGTAGTATGCTTCTAAGTCTACAAGGACAAACATCCGTCACATTGTCGTACACATAAGCTCAGAAGAAAAACTACTTCAAACTACATAATTAAGCAAAGTTCATGTTTTCTAAAACAAAGGCCAAGTGTCCAATTGGTTGATTCGATTCTATTAAGCGATGGGCTGGCGATAAGCAGATGAAATGAGACTGAAGCTATGAAATGCGATGATTAAAATTGACCGATTTTATTTCATGAATCCCGGCACAAGATCTTAAAAAGATTCAATTATTTCAGTCCGTGTCACACAATAAACATCCAGACAACTTTGTGTGATTAAAACTATCTATTTCACGGACGAACAGCTTCAATACATTTATTTCACTGACGTTCATAGCACACAGAGTGTGTGATCCAAACGTCACTTATAACGTAGAGTTCCAACGAGCGTCAAAAGACTCCAAAATAAAATGGTAGATAGGACGAAGTCAGTGTCATAAATTCAATGTCGTGTCACTGTCACTATCACATGAAGCAGCTTCAAGAAGTTTATTTCACTGAAGTTCATATCACACAGAGTGTGTGATCCAAACATCACTTATAACGTAGAGTTCCAACGAGCGTGAAAAGACTCCAAAATAAAATGGCAGATAGGACGAAGTCAGTGTCATAAATTCAGTGTCGTGTCACTGTCACTATGATATGAAGCAGCAAAACTTTTTCCAGCCCGCCTTCTTAGGACTGGAGGAGCCTTTGGACGTGGAAGTAGCGAGGGCATAGGAGATGGCGGCGCTGTTTTTGCTCTTGGAGCTCTTGGACCTGCGCAGCAGGCTTTTGGACCTGCCCAGCGCGAGCTCTTCCTGTTCGCCCCAGTTAAGCGACGTCAGGATGCAGGTGTCGAACACCTCCTTCAAGTTCTTCTGCATCAGCGCCGAGCACTCCACGTACTGAGCACCCAACTGCGAGGCCAGCCGCGTGGCCTCTTCTTCAGACAGCACTTTCTCTTTGTATATGGCCAACTCGATCAGGATCTTCATGTCGTTCCGCAGGTCAGACTGGGTGCCCACCAGCACAAGGGGTGCCCGCGGGCAGTGTTTTAGAATTTCGGGCACCCACTTCTCCAGCACATTGTGGAAGGATGTGGGCGAGACCACACTGAAGCAGAGCAGAAAAACGTTGGTGTTGGGGTAGAACAGCGGTCGGAGGGTGTCGAAGTCATCCTGAAATACACACAAAAGGAAGGCATTAATGTGAATGGGCACGCTCATGTGTGTGTGTGTGTTTGTGTGTGCGTGCGTATACGTGTGTGTGTGTGTTTAAAGGACAAGAACTGTTTGATTGTGTGTATAAATGTACTATTTTTTCCCATGTGTGTAATAATTTAACCGTTTTCAGTTTATATGTGCATGTTCCCTTATTCCTCCTATACCACTCCCCAGCACTTAGAACAATTGCATAGAATAATGCACGCATATATATATGTACTTTTTATTATTAGTATTATAAATAAATGGCCTTGAACACGCCTAAACCTAACAATATCCTGTCTGTAAAACTACAGTGAAAAATGTATTGCATTGCAAGATTTTAAATCAATGGAAAGACTGCCTCTTCAACTTTGCTCTGTTGCGTCCCATGACAGTTTTAAAAACTAACTCAAAACTCATCTTTTCGAATCCACCTTCCAGTGACTTCCAGCTGTTTCTTTGTGGGTGTGGGTGTGTGTGTGTGTGTGGGTGTGTGTGTGTGTGCATTACATCCAAACATTTATAGAACTTTGTTTTATTTTGTGGGCATGCAAGCGTTAATGTTAGAGAGAGGGGTGGGGGAGGGGGAGGAGAGGGGAGAGAGAGAGAGAAAGAGAAAAGGGTCAAGGGAGCGAATTATTATTATTATTATTATTACTTATGCGCCTAATACGCCAGACTTAGCTCTAGGTACTTATATGAATACAAAACAACTAAATTATATAACAAAATTAATGATGAAAACTCGTGAACTAATAATAAAACTGGAGACTTTAGACGTTTTGGCATGTCTTCACAACACAGTTAATTTATCTTATAAATAATTTTATATTTATTTATTTATTTATTTATAAAATTTCTATAATAAGTTATAAGTACAACTTATGTTAATCTGATGAATAAAATTTGATACAACAACAACAACAGTTAATTTGTTTTTGTGCTGTATTTATTACTAGGCTACTCATAGGTAGGTCTACATACTATGAGCGATGTGTGGACACACGCTGTGCACAGTGGAATTCACCCATTTTCAAAACGCAATTTCTTCAACCACAATGCACAGATTTGTTTAAAATATTAAATTTCTAAAAGTACAATAGTTTTATTTGCCTTCCACAAGGCTTCCACAAGAGGAGCCTTTTTAAGAATATAATTAAATAAAATCAGAACTACAATAGGCAATATGAAGTTAGTACAAAAAGAACTATCCTATCCTATCCTATCCTGTCCCGTAACCCGAAGGTCGTAGGGGCACCACAGATGATCGTTTAACCAGCATACTCCATCTTTCTCTGTCCTCAGCAGCCCTGATGGCTTCGCTCAGTGTCAAACCAGTCCATTCTCGAATGTTGTCCTCCCACCTCTTTTTCGGTCTCCCTTTTCTTCTACCTCCTTGCACTGTGCCTTGCAGAATAGTCTTTGCAAGGCCTGATGATCTGGCGACGTGGCCATACCACCGAAGTTTCCGTTTCTTCACCACTGTTAGCAGGTCATCATGTTGTCCAATAGCTTGTGTGATGGTCTGTCGGACTTCGTCGTTGGTGATGTGTTGGGTATAGGAAATGCCCAGAAGTCTTCTGTAGCACCTCATCTCCATGCTTTGTATTCTTCGTTGGAGATCTGCTGTGAGGGTCCATGCTTCGCAAGCATATAGGAAGATGGAGATGACAAGGGAGCGCAGCAGTCTTACTTTGGAATGTAGACTGATGGTCCTGTCTTTCCAAATGGGCTTCAACCTTGTCAGGGCAGCAGTTGTTTGTGCGATCCTGGAGAGGACTTCCTGTCGGGACCCATTGTCTGATACAATGGCTCCTAAATATTTGAAGCTATGCACTGTGTCGAGGGATTGGCCTTGGACTTTGATGTCCGTATTGATGCCATTGGTGTTGTTGGTCATCATTTTGGTCTTCTCTGCACTTATTTCCATTCCATAGGCTTTGGAGGTGGTGTCAAGCCTCTGTACCAGCTGTTCAAGTTCTTGTTCCTCTCCAGCCAATCCATCAATGTCATCTGCAAAACGAAGATTGGAGATTGCTCTACCCCCTATGCTGACTGTGCCTTCATGGTCTGCAAGAGCATCCGACATGATGCGCTCTAGGAAGATGTTGAAGAGTGTTGGAGAGAGTAGGCATCCTTGACGCACACCGATTGTTGTTCTGAACCATTTCCCGATGGCTCTGTTGTGGAGGACTGCACTGGTAGCCTTGTCATACAGGCTTTTGATGACTTCAATAATTTTTGGGCTGATGTTGTACACTTTCATTGTTGCCCATAGAGCTGCATGCCAGACTCGGTCAAACGCCTTCTTGAAGTCTATGAACACATGATATAGATGTTGTTGGTGCTGTAGGTATTTCTCACAGATTATTCTGAGGTTGAAAATCTGCTCAGTGGTACTTCGCCCTGCCCTGAATCCTGCTTGTTCTTCAGCTATGATTTGTTCAGCTTGGGGTTTCAACCTGTTGAGTATTATTTTCAGGAGGACCTTGCTGGGATGGCTGATGAGGCTGATGGTGCGGTAATTTTCACACTCCTGAAGGTTACCTTTTTTGGGAAGAGTGATGACAAGCGACTGGGTCCATGGTATAGGCCACTCCCCACTCTGCCAGATCTTGTTACAGATAATGGTGAGGGCATCAATCATCGCTTCTCCTCCTGCTTGTAGCAGTTCCGCGGGGTATGTTGTCCACTCCTGCTGACTTCCCTTTCTTTAGCGCTTGCACTGCTGCCTCAACTTCTTCCCGGAGAATTGGGAGGATTTCTTCTTCTTCTCTGTTCTCTGGACATGCTAGAACTGATGGGTCTCCATTTGGTGTATGGTTGTAAAGGTCAGAGCAGTACTCTGTCCATCTGTCCAAGACTTCTTGTTCTTCTGTAAGGCATATGCCAGACTTGCTTTGGATAGTGGAGACTTTGGGCTGTTTGACACTTGTCAGTCGCTTCACAGTCTGGTAGGCCTTCTTGCTGTTGTTCTTGTTCAGACTGTTCTCTATTTCCTGGCATTGATCTTCTATCCAGTTCTCCTTTGCTGTGAGCATGCCTTTTCGGATGTCATTGTTGATTTTTCGGTAGACATCATCTCCCTGTGAGGTGTTCTTTTTCTTTTTCATCTCTCTTCGTTTATCACACAGATCCAAAAGTTCAGGTGTGATCCACAGCTTCTTCTTTGGTCGGTGCTTGCCAAGGATCTCAGTGGCGGCATCTGTCATAGCTGAGTTGAAGGTGGTGGTCATGGTGTTGACATCTACTTCACCAGCCCCCAAAATGAGCAGTGGTGCAAATTTCCCTCCAATTGTGGCCTGAAATAGTTCTGCCACCTCCGGGTCTTGCAGTTTGTCCAGGTCGAACTTCAGTCTAGTGCACTTTGCTGTATTTACTCTCTTTAAGTGGAGCCGGAAAGACATCATCACGAGATCGTGGTCACTTCCGATGTCTGCTCCTGGAAAAGTACGTGTCCTGCCAATGTTGATGCTTGATCTGAAGCGTTTCTTGACCATGATGTAGTCTATTTGGTTGTGATGCTCCCCGCCAGGACTGTGCCATGTCCATCGTCTGGAGTTTTTGTGGAGACCAAGCGTGTTTGCCAGTACCAGATTGTTGTATCTGGCAAACTCCAAGAGTCTCAGACCCCTGTCATTTGTCTCGTTGTTGCAGTGGGGTCCACATGTGTCTCCCCAGTTGCGGTGCGCATCTTGGCCAACCTTGGCATTCCAGTCGCCTTGCACTATGACTATGTCCTTCTTCGGCACTTGGTCAAGGACCGCCTGTAGATTTTCATAAAAATCCTCCACTTCGCTGTCGTCATAGTCTGATGTTGGGGCGTAGGCCTGGATGATGGTGATGTTGAAAGGGGCTGCTCTCAGGCGGATGGTAATGAGTCTACTGGAGACTGGGCGGCAACCCATGACAGTCGCTAGAATGTTCTTGTGGACCAAGAATCCAACGCCGTGTTCGTGCCTGTCATCCCTACCGCTGAAATAGAGCTTGTGGCCTTTGTCGGTCGTTGTTTCACCTAGGCCTTTCCATCGCAGTTCGCTGATACCTAGAACGTTCCATCGATAGTGGTCCAACTCGTGGGCCAGTTCTTCTAATTTTCCTTCCGCAGTTAGGGTCCTGACGTTCCAGGTTCCTATGACGATGTTGTTTCTCGTGCGGATCTTGCTAAATTGTCCATCGTAGCATACTTAACACCTCCGTCCTGGTGGCCAACGGAAGGCGCGGTCCTTGTGCCGGGTGACGGCCCGGGCGACGACCGATCCGGTATGGAATTAGTGGATTGTGTCATCATGTAGTGTGTCTTGGGCAAAAAAGACCTGGCGGTGCCCAATCCTCTCCAGGCTGTTGGCCACAGCCGAAATCCACGAATACAGTGTGGCTCGCCTTGGCCCTGAGCACATGGTCGTTGAACCTGTAGTAACGTGAGGTTCCTCCGCCCTGGCCGGTGACTTCTGTGTAGAAGACTTTCGCCCAGTGATGCCGTGCTAACATCACCCCTGTTAGTCGCCTCTTACGACACGCCGGGAAACGTTGGGTCTATTCTATTTAATGCCCGAACCCACAGAGCTGTAAAAGAACTATGAAGCAAAAAATTTTTTTTTTCTTTTCTTTTTTTTAAATCAAATTAATTAGCGCGCACACACCACCACCACGTTAATAGCCATCTATGGCTCCTGTGGTGTTTATCTGCCAACAACATCATCGGCAGTATCCAGATCCAGATCCAGATGCCTTCCGTGTATTTCTGATCACTGCAATAACTACAATCCCTACACTAAAAGTAACGCAATGAATGCAGTGCGTTGAAGCGGAAAATTTTCGCGTGGCCACTTAATTCAATAAGCCGTGTTTATTCTTACCTTTTGTCTTTCTCAAAGTCAAAGCAGCAATGACCATTTGTTGCCCTCTGCTTAAATGAATTTGGGGCTGAAAAGTGAAAAAAAACAACAAATAAGTACTACTCATAAATCTCTCCCAAATCTCCCAACAAATATATATGATGTAGGCCTATAAATTATATAAAACCTGATGCAAAAGTGATAAAATATATTTGTAGGCCTAAAATATTTTCTACACTTTGGTTTGCTTCTTCTAGGCTTTTTGTAGCTGTTTCTGTTACACCTTACTAGCAAGCTGGCCCAGTATGTTTAAACTTGACAAAAGTTTGCCAAATCAACCATTGATAACAACATAACATTATTAATAACTTGAACAACTTAAAATAATATGGATCCATTTGATTAATTTCCCTTCAGCTGTTATTGATAAAGAAACTGTTCAGTTGTCGATTTGTTTATTACAAATCTTTTTTTTAAGTTACACTTTGTATGCTACATACTGCTAAAACTAGTTCTAGCAAGTAGAATACTACTAGTACTACATGAAACTCGAAATCAAATCTATTCTTTTTACTTGTGTTAGTCGCGAATTCTGCTCACAGATGCAGCTTACTTACTAAATAAAAGCATTTGATGTTGAACGAAACGTTGTCGATAATAATCCTTACTGAAAATAACCCACATCAATGTTGAATGTATCAGAGTGACAAGAACTAAGAAGCTATGGTATAGTAGTATTAGCCTTTTGCCCTCTAAACAGACATGCATAAAATTTATGAGCAACTAATAAACTTATAAATTCATATTTTCACGCCGGCAGGCTTTCAGGCATCAGTTGTTATTTTGCCTACAAAAGGGAGGAAGGTGGGGTAAGAAAATCACCCAAATCAGTGAAGTAGATCTAGACCATTTTTAACTGCATTTGTCACATTTGTGGTACTAACTATGACATCCCTTGTCAGACTGTTCAAATGAATCAAGATTCTTCAATTTTAAGCTGTCTCCGGCTCTAGTCTTTCTTCTTCTTGGTACTGGACTGGGCTTTCTTCAGCATAATGAATCTAGATCTTACCGAAGGCAGCATGTGCTCTTTCAGTCTTTGGCTTTGCTGTGTTGTCGGTTGTTTTATTTATTTATGTTTTTATGAGCGGAAAACTGAAAATCTTCAACTTACAACTATGATATACCACAAGCTGGGAAGTCTCGTCTTTCGTAGGCATCAATTACATACTATACTACGTACGTATGTAGGAGCAGGAGGCCCACGAGTTTACAAAGACGAAAGAAAATACTTCAGAGCCTACGGATAGAGTCTTGTCTTGGAGCTCGATTATGCTACACATTATTTCTTAAAAATATGATTACAAAGATTAACACTACAACAGAACACAAAAGAAAATTCTAAATAAAACAAATAAAACCACTTACAGAAGACGAAGTCGAAAATTTCGGCATGTCGCCAACACTCAGCTGTCACGTCATAGAGCATGATAGCCTCCAAACGAAAACCATATTCAAATTGGTTTCTAAATGTTCATAAATTTTATTTAATTTAAATATTGTTGACAGTTATAACGTTTACAAATATTAACATTTTGACGTACATTGTCTTAGATTATGACGTACATTGCCGGAGATCAATGAACATATGCCAAAATAAGGTTCGGTTGGAGGTTAGTGGAGGCCTACGGATAGGATACGGAAAAGTCCCAATGTTCGCAAAAAAAGTTACAGTGAGGGAAGGGGAATAACTCGTACCATCATCACATGGTTTTTGGGAACTCGAGTTAATTTGCCTTTCTGCGTTGAAATGAAAAGATATTCCTACAAATAAACCCCACCCCACGTTGGATTTGAGGACATGGGCATGTACCCAGATCCGGACGAAGTACCTAGATCCCCGGTGTAAAAAACATATGGTTGTACCCAGAAGCAAGGGTTTATAAGAGTATATATATATATATATATATATATATATATATATATATATATATATATATATATATATATATATATATATATATATATATATATATATATATATATATATATATATATATACACGAAATGTGTAACTGATTTTGAAAACAGACTGTTCCTCATTAAAGGAAGATCATGATCATTTCATTCTTATTAACAACCAAAATGATTCATTTTGTAACATTTTTAAAAATCCGGTATCGAGAAATGCACGAAAACGTACACAGGCGCACAAAATGCACGCATATATACACACACACACACATACACACACACACACAAATACTTGCACAGACACCGTTATTTGGACTTTCCTCAAACGCCACATACGTTGTGTGGACAATGGGTCGTTTTTCGACCCCCTTTTTAAGTACTTTTAAGTGTTCTAACCCTAACCCTAACGGATCATTAAATGGACGTCCGGGTCCCAACAAGGAGGTCTGTCCAAAGAACGTATGTAGATGTGCACTAGTTTGTCCAGATAACGCCGTATAAACATGCGAACACACACACACACACACACACACCACACACACACAAGTGAAACAAAGGGACACAACTGTTGGGGTTAAACCTGGGGATATGGCGAACTAACTCCTATCGATTATGTGTCAAGAACGATAATCCTTTCACAATTAAACTTGTATTCCTCTCTCCCCCTTCCCATCCCAACAGTCTTGATTTTCAACCCTCCTCCAAGTCCGCCCTGATTCTCCTTTTCTCTTTCTGTCTTTTCAACCACAACCACCACCACCAACCTCTCTCTCTCTCTCTCTCTCTCTCTCTCTCTCTCTCTCTCTCTCTCTCTCTCTCGCCTTCTCTTTCTCTGACCACCACAACAATAAAATCCCTCAAAGCCTTCGTCAACTTCTTCCACCGGATTTCATTCTTCCCTATCCCACCTGTATCACCCCCCACCTCTCACCCCCCCCCCTACCTAAGGCTCAGGTGTTCTTATCACCGTCACTGCATGCTCCAACGCAGTCAAATTGAAAGTTGTCCCGTGGACCAGATGGTGGTTTGCGATTTATTCCCTATCGCTCTTGTTAATCTGTCAACCCTAAAAACACACTCGCACTCTTTCATGCAAGCACATACACAGATACGCACACACACACACACACACAGAGAGACACAAACGCGCGCGCGAGCGCCCATACACGCACGCACATATACCCACATGCGCACAACCTCAGACACACGTACGCTATACATATACAGCCTACGCACGCTTACAGACGTTGTGAAAGTTATTGCTAAATCTCCTATTTGGTAGACTTTTATAGCCTGTTTGTTTTGAAATTATGTTTTGAAATAGTTAAATTGTTTTAAAAGTTTCATTTTCAATGTCTAATATCACCTAAATGGGTGAACAGACATTAAATTAAAGATTAATTGATTGATTGAGCCTACACACGCAAGCGCAACCAACGCAGGACCACATGAACGTACATCTTATACCACAACCTTCTCTCTCTCTCTCTCTCTCTCTCTCTCTCTCTCTCTCTCTCTCTCTCTCTCTCTCTCTGTCTCTCTGTCTCTCTCTGTCTGTCTCTCTCTTTCTCTCTCTCTTTCTTTCTCTCTCTCTCTCTCTCTCTCTCTCAAAAAACACCCAAGCACAGGTGAGGATGTTCTGCCGTCGTTTGTGCTTTTAGGACGGATTTGTACCGACATTCTGATTTGTAATGGATAAAGACTTAGACCAAGAGTTAAGCTGGACGATGCATAGTAAGACTTCACCTGGGCCTACCTACCCCCCCCCCTCCAACCCTCACCCACCCATTAATCCCCCCTAACCCTCAACACTCGCCCTCACCAACCCTCCCCATATCTCTGCTTAGGCCGGGGGGCTGGGATCGTCTAGCATCACCATTAAGGCATTGGCAGACCCGCATTCTGGAATCCTGCAATAGATCATCTTCCACGCTCACTGTCTAAACAAAACATCCAATAACAGATGGAATTGATAGTTTTAAGTGCAGAGAGATTTACGGGCATCCAGAATGTCTCGTATATCAGAGGCGCGCATGAAGTCGGTATTTTGTCTCTCTTCTCCACGAATTTCAGCAGATAGAACGAACAATTGTAAGTACACACGGATTGATGGCATCCAGATTATCTTTCTCACTCTCTCTTTCGTATTTTCGCAGGCGCGCTGGAATAGTTAGTAGTTACGAGATCCTCCTCGTTGGTCAAGAGGGGTCAGTAATTGGTCAGTTGGATCTGAGCACAAAGGTATGTAATGTAGACACAGAGTATTGTTAGACCAGAGGAACGCCGCTGGCTTGTAGAATTCCATGCCACGCGCGGACTTTGAAGATTCTGACCCTCATGAGGCGCTGCTCTGCGGCTGCAGTGCTTTCACTGAGAAAGCAACCCGTGTTTCACCCGCAAAGATTACGAATATTATTCCCCCTCCCTTTTTCCTCCCCCCCCCCCCCCAAAAAAAAAAATCTCCAGAACAGCCTTTGTGTTACGGGCTTGTCCATATGCATCAGCAATCATTACATTATACATTACATGGTTATTGCTTTAGGTCCAGCGGACTCTTCCGAGCTAAATCAGGACCAGCATCAGCAATCGGCAGTTGAAGGTCCGTCAAATGGGACTAGACCCGATGATCAGCTGTTTGAACGCTGTTGCGGCGCGTGAAAATGTAACACTCACCGGAAATAAGTGCTGTTTTCTTCTTAAAACATTTTTATTTTAAACCGCTGACAACAAAACAACTTTTTTCGTTTTGTGTGTGTGACGGTGGGTCTATCGTTGATGGGCTCTGCACAATGGAATGCTTTTACCCACAGGTCTATCGTCTGCGGAAATCGGCTAGTGTAATCACCCTATGACTAATCTTAATACATTTATAAGTTTAGCTAGGTCTGTGTGCGGATAGGGTTATAGAGATAGGGAGAAAATGGTAAAGATTCACTGACACACTAGCTCTCGCACGGCTATGAAACATAGGTAGTCCAGCCACTTGTCAACAGTAAATATCACACATTTATTTCCTCTACTCTATACAAAATCTTCTAATCTCTACACTAACTTAAATGTCCAAATTTCACTTCGAGTAGTTCGCTCCTTGATGGGTCTATGCATCTGCTGTTCTCGATATTTGTTACTGCCTCATCATTGGGCTATGAGTTCTTTCTGTCCTATTATTCGATTTTCTGGACGAGTAGGCTATCGCAGATCAGTGTTTGTGCACGGTTTCGGAGGACTGAGCTTTATCGGCGATGTGCGGTGGTGTTGTCTCTTCTTCTTGGTAGTTGACTACAGAGCTAGGGGAGGCCAATGCTCTCGCTGTTCAAGGTTGCAGCCACGTGTAAGGGTTGCCTCTCTGTGGGATTTCTTCCCTGCCATGGACCAAGATGCCTGCTCGTGTTCTTGACAATGTCAGGCCCTGGCTATACTGCGATGAATGATTTTCACCTGTCACCTGCTTTAGTCTTGCCTACTGTGCTGTTCAGACATAGACTAACTATCCTCCCGCTGGGGTCTGCTATCGTGCGAGACTACAAGAATAGTAACGCCACGTAGTGGGGGTTGCGGGTGATTGGTCAGCTGGATGAGGTCACGGCTTATCTTAGTGAAACTGTAGCATACACATGTGTAGAACAACCTAACTTCGATCCTCTGCTAGTCAGCGACTTAACTTACATAGGTTACTGCAGGCTGAACGTTGGAGGCTTGAAGCCTTAGTGCTGGGTTGAACTAGCCTCTCGCGACAGTGTGTGTGTCTGGAATAAAAGTTTTCTTCACTTAGATTTGTAATATTTCGAACTTCAGCCAAAACTTGTATCAAGGCATATTTTAGCCCTTTCTTCTTCCCTATGTAGGCTGATATACTCCGCATACTATGCAGCGTGCACTCCCAAACTATGTATTGGCTGAGTGCAGGTGAAGTGAGCATTTTGCACTGAGGTGTCCATCCGATGGTCATTGGCTGCGGTATCCATTATTGTCTTACGTCATGGCCAGTCTTGCCCTAATGGTTCTATGATGGGAGTCTGCTGGATCTGGACTCTTAGGTAATGCAGAGAACTATTGCAAGCAGATCTACATGCCCTTCTCTTCCTCCCCCTCTCACCCCCACCCTCCGAGTTTTTTTGGTTGTTGTTGCTGGACTTGACTGCATGGAAAATGGCCTTAGAAGAACAGAAGGCCTGCGTATTTAAGAAACCCAAAGAAAATCTGTTACTAAAATGAATTCTGTGAGTTAAAAGTTCAAATGTGTCTTTGCGTGCGTTATTGTTTTTCTTGTTTGCGCAAAGCATTGCAATGTTCTGATGGCTTAATACAGTGTTATCTGAATCAGTATATGTAAAGAATTTTTGGCCAAAGACTGTCTGCATGAAGCACAAAGCAGGTAATAGATTTCTTGGTATTTTTACTATCCTGGATCACCGAAGCCAAATTGCCGCGAAGGTCAATCAAAAGTGAAAAGCTCGTTATCACTTCTTTCAGCATCACGAGCACTAGCGAGCGTGTTTCCTCAACCTGGACTTCTGGCTAACCAAGAAAACATTGACTTAGAAGTGTCTATACCTGTTATAATTACCGTCATCCAAACCCCTACTCCCCCACACTTACCCCCACTCAACCCCATCTGACCACTCTCCAATAATTTGCTCTCGCTGGGGTGAAATGACATAATCAAGCCGGTATTTCTCTCTCAGCGCCAGAGGCAAGTCTCTTTGTCATGGAGTTGGTCGCGTTACGAATTGATATCGGATTGGTTTGACTAAGAGTACCACATAGCAGCTCGTCGGAAATTAACATCCACTAGTATAATTATTCATTAAATTACCAATATCATCGCCGCTTAAAGATGCGAACACTGTTTCCACTATAACAGGTTTAATACAACCCTTGTTATCACTGCAAATGGCTGTCCATCCATTGCAGGTCATTATTTCATTTACTGCTTTTATTTATGGAATCGATCTTATATAGCGCTTTTCCAGCTCAAGAGCTGCTCAAGGCGCAGGCAGAAACAGGATCTAACTCAAGCCGCAGGAGACGCCCACTTGCAGCCTTTGAGCGCACTGTCTGACGCACAGACGTCTGACCATTGTTCAGTTCTTCAAAATGTATTGTCACCACCACAGTGATATTAGACATTCACACCCTCTCCCCTTACACTTACCCCAGAAAAAAATCTGACCACAACAATCCTGGGCCACCGGGTATGGGGATAAGGGACCTAGTGCCAGCTGGGTGTATTAGTGTGTCCGGCACTCACCAGTCTACGATAACTGTTCTCTTGGTTTTCTCTCCACTATCAGCTTCGCCTCCGTCACCACTCTCTCCTCAGCTTTCCTACTTTTCTCCTCCTCGTTCTTCCGGCAATTCCTCGACCGGTACCGTCTTCCTCCGTTTTATCCCTTTAAGGTTAAAGTTAAGGTTAATTGTATATTACAGTCACAGGACACCGGAGCGTATAGGCGACTACTGGTCACATTATTCTGACACCAGCCAACCGGTTGATGTGAAGGGGAAAATAATATGGTCACACGTTGGCCAATGCGGGATTCGAACCAGGGATCTTTGGGTTATTAGTAAGCCGCTCTACCAACTGAGCTACCCAGCCCCACCATTGTATCCCCCCATCTCTCTCTCTCTTTTTATCATCACCAACTCCATCCGGGCTCCCCTCCCACCCCCACCATTCCTCCTTCTCATTTCTCATGTCCACTCTTCTATCCTCTCCTCTCCTCTTTTATTCAACTCCCTTCCTCTTTAGCCTAATACCATAACTAAGGCCGGCTGTGCTGTCGATGCGGGTTTTTTTTCGCATAAATCAGCTGTCGTTCCAGGTTTCTACATGGTCAAGTAACGTTTGCAAACACACGGCTGCCCATCCCCCTGACTGTGATCCTCTGTGTGGTTAGACTAGCTCTATTATTAGTTAAGCTCGAGTATACAATCTAAGCTGTGACAATCATTATTCTGTGTAATACGTAGTCACACTGATAAATCAACAACAACAAACTTGTATTAGAAAATTGAGCTGATCGATTTGGTTATTATGTTGTTGTTGTTGTTGTTGCATCAATTTTTATTCATCAGATTAACATAAGTTGTACTGATAAACTGATGGTTATTATGGTCAAGTAACGTTTGCAAACACACGACTGCCAACGGTATGGTTAACAATTTAGAGTATATTGCCACTATTAAAACCTGATTGCTGTCCGTCCGTCCACACTGTGAGAAGGCCTCGTTGCTCTTATGGTATGATTTATAATGGAAGGTCTAACATCCATGCTACTCACACAGAGCACTGAAGGACATTAACCTATCCTATCCTAGCCCGTAACTCAAAGGTCGTTGGAGCACCACAGATGATCGTTTAACCAGCGTACTCCTTCTTTCTCTGTTCTCAGCAACCCTCATGGCTTCGTTCAGTGCCAAGCCAGTCCATTCTCGAACGTTGTCCTCCCACCTCTTTTTCTGTCTCCCCCTTCTTCTTCCCCCTTGCACCGTGCCTTGCAGGATGGTTTTTGCAAGGCCTGATACTTTGTGACGTGGAGTTTCCGTTTCTTCACCACGGTGAGCATGTCATCGTGCTGTCCAATGACTTGTGTGAGGGTCTGTCGGACATCGTTGTTGGTGATGTGCTCGGTATAGGAAATGCCCAGAAGTCTTCTGTAGTACCTCATCTTCATGCTTTGTATTCTTCGTTGTAGATCTGCTGTGAGGGTCCATGTTTCGCAAGCGTATAGGAAGATGGAGATGAAAAGGGAGCACAGCAGCCTTGGACTTTGATGTCCATGTTGATGCCTGTCACGAAGAGAGGGGTTGGGGGATGGGGGTGAGCTCTTAATCTCTCGCGCTGTATTACCTCCTTTGATAGGTTAATGGTGCGATGACATTCAAGAGATTAATGCTAGGCCAACTAAATAAATGATAGACAGACAGGGAATAGACGAGATGGAGGGTAGGCTTACACTAGTTAAGAAATTCAAATTCAAAGGCCCGTCAGGATAATTGCAATTTCTATAACTATTTACTTTTATTAATTTGAAGTGGGCAGTGTAGGTCAAATTATTCTAACGTGAGTCACTGGCAAAGCGTCTTTCAGTAAGGAGTAGTTCGGTGATATTCTGGGTAGTCAATATCGGGGGTACTAGAGCTACTGTAGACTGATTTCATCACAGGGCGAGAGTGTATCTGTATGGTTTCAGAGTCTCTCTGATAATCTGGCGAGTGGGGATTCTCGTAGGCTAATCACTTAGCTCGGTACTGCAGAGCGGCGATTGGTCCAGGATACTCTGGGTGGCTTGTTACCACGGTCGGTGGCGTGGGCGGTGATGCAGGTCAGTTGGTCACGCGGTGACGCATCGATCACGAGTGATTGTCTTGTGATGGTACAGGGCTAGAATTCGGCTTTCGTAGCTAGCCGTCTAGGAAAATGGCGAAGTCCCGAGTCACGCTTCTCATTGACCTCCTGGGAAGTCAGGGGCCTGCAGCGGGTCAGCGACTGGGAGATGATACAAGGCCGGGGTGATTCGCCCGGTACAGGAACCCGTCTGTAATGTAATACAGACTCTGTATCAGCGGGGGATCGGGATAGTCTGGATTCAGGGCCTGTGGTACAATCGCCCTTCTCAGAATTCAAATTGGTTGACCGGTCGAGGTTTGAGCCAGTGCAGATACCAACAGTCAAACAATGCAACTAGATTTACTGGGCCAAAGTGGAGTTTATTGGCAGCCGCTAGTATATGATACCTTCGGCGCATTAGGATGGGGTTGGCAACAGGGCAAATATTTATACATGGGGAGCATGGTGGAAAGCAAATGTAAGGGTACAGGGCAAAGGGGTTGTAGTGGGGACTTTAATCTATGTGGAGGGGGCAGCATGGCATGGGGTATTTACACATGGGGCTAACGGAGCATACAAGCATAAATCCAAACATGTCATGGGTCATATACAAGGTAGAAAATATGTGCAAGGGATAAATACAAGTCACAGCAACACATCAAGGCAAAACTATAAACATGAACATACATATCGACAGGACGCATGAACATGATGGGCGAACGACGGGTGATGGGTCTGCTATATGACAAAGAGTAAGTTCCCTCTCTTACCTTGACTTAAGACGGGTGGAAGCACACGGGTACTGTCGAAGCTCAGAGGTCACTCGGTGATGGAGACGTGTCTTCGGACAGGTTGTGACTTCAAGGCTGGAAGGCTTGGGACTGACCCTAAGTCAGGTTCCGTGGCAGGCTTTAACTTGATGCCCGAGGGGCGGGGCTTAAGCGAATTGGCGAGCGAGCCTGCTAGAGATGGCTGGTTAAGTGGAAATCGTCGTTGGCTGAGTGTGGAATGACTGTGGCTAGCCTACGTCAGAGGGTGATTGCACGCCTCGTCACAATGCCATTGGTGTTGGTCATCATTTTGGTCTTCTCTGCACTTATTTCCATTCCATAGGCTCTGGAGGTGGTGTCAAGCTTCTGAACCAGCTGTTCAAGTTCTTGTTCCTCTCCAACCAATCCATCAATGTCATCCGCAAAACGGAGGTTGGAGATTGCTCGATCCCCTATATTGACTGTGCCTTCGTGATCTGCAAGGGCATCTGACATGATGCGATCTAGGAAGATACTGATTGATACACCGATTGTTGTTCTGAACCAGTTCCCGATGACGCTGTTGTGGAGGACTGCACAGGTTACCTTGTCAAACAGGCTTTTAATGACTTCAATAATTATAGGGGTGTAGTTATTGGTCGAGGCTCCTACTGTATGATTTACACTCGAAACTAGTGCATTAAAGAGACCCAATCTGCCCCTCTTGAAAAAAAGCTTTTTTTTAATTAAAAAAATCTCTTTCGAAAGTATAGTTCTTTAAAAATAATAAATTCATAAGTTTTTGTGTGCCTATTAACAGCAATTGTTGGCCTCTGTTCTTGCGCTAAGAATAGCATCTACCGAAACCGGTAAAAGGCGGAACCCATTAAAAAGCGACTCGATCAGGGTTTTCGATTTATGCTGATACAATGGACCCTACCTTACATACACCCACACCAAAGACGCACTCTTGAAGCCGCGGGGTTCATTCAGAAATAGGGTCAAAGGTCACACTGCAATAGTATTGGTGTACAGTTAAACAGGGGAAATCACTCTCTGTCAGAACAAAAATGGAGAATTCAAATTCAGCGGTTGGTTAGAGCCAAGAGAGCTCAATTTATCATTGTGTAATGTAATGACAACGCCAATTTGAGGGTAAACCTCCTTTCGCCAAGAGCAAACAAAGCCTTCGGATTAGAACCTTTTAACAATAGCCATATTATGTGACCAAAGGATTATGTCCACACACACATACATACCCCCCGTGGGGGTGCCGGGAGTTTCAGTATAAATAGTATCCCCCCCTCTCTGGAAATTTAGTGCTTTAAATTCCCACTGTCGCTGTCTTTCTCATTCGTTCTTTCTCATTCCTACTCTGTTCTATCAATCTACTATACTATCTTCTTCTTCGCTAGACCAGTCACCTACCTTTTTTTTCTTTTTTTTTTCTTTTTTTTTCTTGAAAACTCTTCCGGGACAAAACTCTTCATTTGTGTGTGAGGTCTGTTGGATCAGCTTGGGAATATTGGACGCTTTCTGCCAAATGGTCACTGGGGTTTCCTATGTTATGTTATTATTTGGCAATGTAGGCATTGTATATGTGTTTTGTTGATATTGTATAATGATGTTTGTATTCTATTTTGTTTTTGTAAACGGGGGTTCGATAAATTAGAGTCTCAGCGTGCCCTGCGTGGGAAGTCTTTATTGTACAGTTACCGGCTGGTGAATTGCCTTCAGTGTTGCCACTAGGGTTAGGACCAGGACCCCAAAGATCCACTGCTCATCAATGGACAAGCCATCGAGACAGTAGACTCGTTCAAGTTCCTGGGTTCCCTCATCTCCGACGACATCAGCTGGGGTGCCAACATTAACA
The DNA here is from genome assembly GCA_036898135.1 of Oncomelania hupensis. NCBI lineage: Eukaryota > Metazoa > Mollusca > Gastropoda > Littorinimorpha > Pomatiopsidae > Oncomelania > Oncomelania hupensis. The sequence goes on along the minus strand of CM072521.1, from coordinate 36,063,604 downwards.
CCATCGTGAAGCGGGCCCACCAACGACTGTACTTCCTCAGACAGCTGAGGAAGTTTGGCCTTTCCAAAGACATTCTCCTCCAGTTCTACCGGGCCGTGGTGGAGAGCGTCCTAACATTTTCCATCACGGTCTGGTTCGGAACAGCAACGCAGCTCGACAAAGACCGGCTGGAGCGGGTTGCGCGCACGGCAGGCAGGATTGTCGGCTGTGAGCTCCCCTCTCTGGCCTTTATCTACTCGACCCGCTCTCTCAACAGAGCCGACAAGATCCTCTCTGACCCTTCCCACCCTGCCCACCCCCTGTTCGAACTTCTCCCCTCTGGCCGCCGCTTTCGATCCTTCAGATCCCACACTTCCCGCTTTAAAATTCCTTTTACCCTCAAACTGTAAGATCTCTAAACGCCGCATCCTCCTCCAACCGCTGATCCCCCTGCCGTGCGCACGCCCTGCTTCTCCATACATGCTCGCACAACTATATCTATATACTACAGCGACTACTATAATTTAGAATGTTTTTGTGATCACTTTAGACTAGTCATTTGTGTTTTACTATATCTTTCTGTTTATCTGTTATGGTTGGGTATGCTTGTGCGAGTGTGTGTGGTTGTGCAAACATGTGTGTATTTGTGTACGTAGGTATGTGTGCGTGTGTGTAAGAGAGAGAGAGAAAGAGTGAGAGAGAGAAAGAGAGAGAGATGTTAAATCTAAAACATTCTGCCATTGTCCAACACCAAATAATATTCCGATTGTTGTATCTATTACATGCCAATTGGCGAAATAAATTCCTGTTATCCTGTTAGGGTTGTTTCGGCAGATCTTTTATGCGGATTAGGGGTGAGTCATCTTTCAGCCAAGTTGTGGTCTTGATTTTGTGGTCCTGATTCGGCTCTTTGCAGTCCGCTGGACCCTGTAAGCAATGAATAACTAACTAACTAACTAACACATACACACACAGTCATACATATATATACACACACACCTTTTGTAACCAATGGTCGCTGTCTCAGCCTCCATTACTTTTAAATAAAGGTTACAGCATTTATCAATAACCCTATCGTGTGACAAATAAGATTAATACTAATAAAATGTGCGTCCTTTAACTCATCGACCTACCGTCCAACCTTTTGCCTTTGACTCACCACTATTTCTTCAGATGAGTGTGTATACATGGACATCACATGTCTAGTCTGTACAAAACGAACTGTAAATATCCTGACGCTCATGTCCTAGACTGGTGAGAGCCAACTACACAAACACACCGTATCAAGCAACTTTAGGTACCCATATTAAGTCCCCATTCGCAATCGATCTTTCAGGATTTGCTCAATTGTTTGGGGCGTTAGGCAGTGCGCATCAAGTAGCAAGTTGGCGCCTTCAGTTAGATCCTGTATCGGCCAGCGCCGTGAGCAGTCCTTGAGCTGGCAAGGCACTATACAAGAACAATTCAATACAAGAACAAGTCCATCTATATATAATACCAGTAACTCTACGGCTGAAAAGCAATATCTGCAAAAACTAAACCGAGTTTCTGTATCTTTCTTCTCCTCATTTTGTTCTTCTCCTTTTCCTCATTCTGCTTCTTATTTTAACCCCTTTCCCCTTCACCACCACCACCACTTTCAATTCAACCGTCTCCTCCACTCTATCTTTCTTCTCTTCCTCCGTAACTCACCATTCCCCCTTCCCTCTAAATCTCCCCTTCCCTTCTCGGTAAGAAAAAAAAAAAACGGCTTTTCACTACAGCATCATCAATCCCCAGTCCATTCAAAACTTAAGAGCAGACCCATACATCAGGACTGTCACATCAGTGCCAGAAAAAGACAGAAAAAGAGAAGCTAAAGATACATATACTCCTCTCCAATCTATTCCCAAAACTACTCCATCAAAAGATGGAAACTCCGAACTAAAGGTACCACTACTATACACACTTCGTAATCTATCCCTGAAGACTTCCATGAAGTAAGGACCTTCCCTCTCTCCCATTTTGTGACTGTGTGTGCATTTCTCCAATCTACCCAAAGATAACTAAATAAAAAAGTCATGATATAAAGGCTCATAAAAATACATATTTTATAACTAGTATACTTTGCAATTTCCCCCTCTCCTTCCTTCCCCCCCTTCCGCTCTCATCCAAATACCGACATGCAGCATGGATGATCACCTTTCCCTTTTTTAAACCTTGAAGCTGCAGATACGTTCACTCCTCTTCGACTTACCAAAAATCACTGCATCAAAAGACGGGAATTCCAAAACTAAAGAAGATACATACACACGCACACACTTCTAAATCAACTCAAGACTTACACGAAGTATGGACCTACCCTCCATCCACAACGCTGAAGAACTCACTCGACTCCATCAGTGTTTGTGTTGGAGTGGGAAAAAATTAACCAGTGTACTACCTAGCAGACGACCACAATGATGGACTCCAGCAACTTACACGCCAATGCTGAACCTCCTCCCCCCACTTCCCCCATCTCCACCACCTCTACCCCCCTCCCTACTCCATCAATGTTAATTCCAAAGAAGTAAATATGACTAGTTTTTTTTTAAAAATAATTTAATTGCCGACAACCGACGGTGAGTTGAACGAGACAGAGAAGACTGCCTCCAACCTATTAATATACACATCAGCGTCGAGAGGGAAAAAACCCACACTCCATCAATGTTTGTTCCTTGAGTGCCAAATATTACCAGTCTACTCCCTAGCAGAGAAGTGACGATAAACCCCCATAAAATGCCAAGACTCTGAAGTGTTCAAAATACTCCATGCCAGACTGAAGGAGAGAGGGAACGAATAAAAAAAAGGATAAAGGAATTTGAGGACTAGAGTAGGAGAATGAAGGAGGAGGCGGAGAGGAAAGAGAAGGAGAGGAGGAAGAAGAGGAAAGAGCTGGAAGAAGAAGAAGAAGAAGCAGAAGAAGAAGAAGAAGAAGAAGAAGAAGAAGAAGAAGAAGAAGAAGAAGAAGAAGAACGAAAGAAAGAAAAAAGAAAGGAAGAAATAAATAAAATAAAAAAAGAGAAGAAGACAGAAAAAAAAAGAAAGAAAAAAAAGAAAGAAAAAAAGAAAGAAAAAAGAAAGAAAGAAAAAGAAAGAGAAGAAGAAGGAAAAGAATGAAAGAGAAAAAATAGGAGAAGAAAAAAACAGCAAAATACCTACCTCCTCAATCGATCACACGAAACAGACTCAAGAAGAAAGAAAGAAAGAAGAAGAAGAAGAAGAAGAAGAAGAAGAAGAAGAAGAAGAAGAAGAAGAAGAAGAAGAAGAAGAAGAAGAAGAAGAAGAAAGAAAAGAAAAAGGAAAGAAAATAAAGAAAGAAAGAGCAGAAGAAGGAGGAGAATGAAAGAGAAAAAAGAGGAAGAAAAACAGCAAAATACCTACGTTTTCAATCGATCACACGAAACAGACTCGATACGAATCCAGTCAAGGATCCTTTATAGAGATCCGACAATATATTTTTGTTTTTATTATAGCCCATCATAACGTTTTTATAATTCTTTTTAATTGCCATATTCATATTCTTATTTTGAGGAGAAGAACAAGAAGAAGAAGAAGAAGAAGAAGAAGAAGAAGAAGAAGAAAGAAAGAAAGAAAGAAAGAAAGAAAGAAAGAAAGAAAGAAGAAGAAGAAGAAAGAAAGAAAGAAAGAAAGAAAGAAAGAAAGAAAGAAAGAAAGAAAGAAAGAAAGAAAGAAAGAAAGGAAGGAAGGAAGGAAGAAAGAAAGATAGATAGATAGAAAGATAGATAGATAGAAAGATGGAAAAGAAGAAAAGCAAAAAAGAAAGGAGATAAGAAAAAGAAGAAAAAGAAGAAGAAAGAAAGAAAAAAAAGATCGATAGAAGAAATGACGGAAAGGAAGAATAGAAAGAAGAAAAAGAGGAAGTAATGAAAAAGAAAGAAATACATGCAGAAAGACAGAAGAAGAAGAAGAAGAAGAAGAAGAAGAAGAAGAAGAAGAAGAAGAAGAAGAAGAAGAAGAAGAAGAAGAAGGAGGAGGAGGAGGGGGAGGAGGAGGAGGAGGAGGAGGAGGAAATAAGCAGTGAAAGGCCTATCTCCTTCAATTCATCACACGAGACATCTGAGACCTACCTATCATATCAATCGGCACAGATAATTTTGGTTCCTTACGCTTCCAATTCTTCATAGCCCTGACATAATTCATACGAAACGTCAGCATCACAGTCTAAATATGATTTGTGCGTTTGTGTGTGTGTGCGCGGGTGTGTGTGTGTGTTGTGCGTGCCTCTGTGTGTGTTGAGGGTAATGAGTGGGGACAATATTTTCAGGTTGCTTTCTCATCGAAAGCACAGCAGCCACAAGGGCAGCGCTAACCAGGACAAGGGGTAAGGGTGAGGTGAGGGAGAAGGAACAGGACGCAGTACTTACTTGGTGTAGTAGGCCTATGTATTTGGGACTGACGTGTCTTAGCACTGATCGTTCAGAACCGTTTTTTAAGTCCATGCAATGGAAAGCACGCATTGCACAGACTAGACTTTCGGAATAGTCTCTCATTCCAAGTAGATGTCCTTATTAAAAAAAAAAACTTAGATAATGTTAATTATTGTAGGACGAATTCAGTCATCTAATACGTCATAATCTATTAATAATTCAAATGCCATGTCATAACCAAATTCCATATATTTGTAAGAGATTTTTTTCCTGGGTCATAAATCAAGAGATACTGAGAGATTATTACAGAATTTACACATATAAAACATAATAATCTTGTCATAATGTATATCACACTCGTCATTTAATCCCATATTTGAGATAGATTTTGGTCATAAATAAGAGATGCTATGAGATTAGTGTAGACTTAACGCATCTGATACAATGATTATAATCCTGCCCTACTCCATAAGCTGTTTCATATCATAATTTTGTATATTACTGTTTAATCCAAAAAAAACACCCATACAGCACTTAGATGTCAAATTCCATACTATCGTCTAGATCTAGTAATATCAAAGTTTCTACCAAACTTATGACTAGATAGCTGTTAAAACAACTTTTCGTGATCGTAATAAACCCAAGAACACTGTCATTAGCATGAAATGACAACAAAAAATGTTTTTTTTGTTTTTTTATTTTTAAGATCATAATAATTATACCAGAAGCATTTTTAATAATTCTTTGTAATAAAATGTAACATCTCAGCTTCAACTTTAAAATACAGTTGCTGTGGCCAAATCATGTTGAATTTATCAGGTGACATTTAACACCATTTTTTCCCCATTTCACACTTTAAGGAAAATTATGTATCATTATTACCTTTCCAAAGTTCGACAATGGTAATTAGTATCTTTTTAAAACAGCCATAACCTTTAAGACATACATGTTGAAGGGTTCACACATTTTCTTAAGATGGGAGGGACGTTTCATAACAATATTATTATCATCCATAAAGCCTACCTTCGCTCTTCACATAAGATACCTTTGTACTTCTAGTGCTTGTACCACAAGAACTACCAACTCTATCTTTAGGTATCTGTCATAGTAAATCATGGCGTGGTTTTTTTCCTGGCAACCATCAATCATATAGGCCTAACTCAGATATCTAAAATTATCCAATGAAAATCCTTTTGGAAATCCACCATGGACATGCTCCTATTGTACCAAAGAGACACTGTCAGCTCTATAGATCTGGCATACTGTTTTCACAATACATCCAGGAATATTCTATATTCTAACACTGCCTGATAGATTTTGCTCACTAGTAAAAGAATGGCACTCTGAAAGTCATGGTTCTAAATGTTGGTGTGCCTGCTGCAGAAAATCCTCAACTTCTAACAAAAATATTGCTTTCTTCCAAATCTTATTATAGCCTGGGACCATTCGGGTGATATTTAAACACCAGTTGTTCTTTCGCAGTTGTAATTTTATTTTATAAATTCGTGAGAGATTCTATGAAGAATTGTTTGTCTTCTTCTTTTTCTACTTTTTTCTTTCTTTCTTTCTTTCTTTCTTTCTTTCTTTCTTTCTTCTTTCTTTCTTTCTTTCTTTCTTTCTTTCTTTCTCCTTCTTCTTTTCCTCCTACATTTTCTTCTTCTTCTTCTTCTTCTTCTTCTTCTTCTTCTTCTTCTTCTTCTTCTCCTTTCCTACCTAAATCTCCTCCCTCTTCTTCTTCTTTGTTAAATCTCATAAATACACTTTTATCGCCTCTCCTCTAGTATCAAACAAGGTAGCTTTGGGTGAAGTCTCGTTTCACTTCTCGCGATAAGTCTCTCAACGCGTGAAGTATTTGCCGAGACGATGAGAGAGGGACCGCGGAGTTTCCCAGTGTGTGCTGACAACATCGTTCTACCGGTTTTGTAGTAGGCTCGGTAAATCCCGCTTTAGAGAAAGGAAGGTTTCGTCCTATAGGACCTAATCCTGTTCAGACTACTTTTGGGGTATTGCCGTACATGTTAATTCATACTTCTTTCGATATCCCATCGAGACATGGAATCGCTTCGCGTCCCACTGCCAGTGTCAATGCAAACAACACGGTGCAAGTTTGTAAACTCGGCAAACCCGCTGTTGAATAAAGACGTCATTCTACAGGATCGCTTACGGGTATCGTCCTTATGTCTAATTATCAATTCAATCCCTCTCAGTTCAATTCAATTCAACGTTCTTGATTACCCCTCACAGGAATTGCATGTGTGAGCAGACATAAAATGAAAGATTGACTGATTGCTAAATTACGTTTAAGGTTATACAAAGATCTTGCCACCAGCTACCGCTTTCCTTAGGAATGGAAGATGTAGAAGGAGAGTGGGAGAGGCGGAGGGAAGGGGGATTGGTGGGTTGGAAGGTGTTGGGTACTTTAGGAGGGACCAAGATCGGGGCATCTTGCTAAAAAAAAAATCCTGCATCTATAGATTTATTTACAAGAGACGAACGCCTATATAAGGACAGAGAACAGAACTTACCAGGCTGTCCCCTATACGCACTGTGTCCGGGGACCTAAATCTATCTACTGAACTGAACTTACCAGGTTTAGCCACCCCACTCGCTCTAACCGGCCATAGATACTATCAATAAGAAAAGATTCTCGTCTTTCAACTAAAACCCAGTTTCCCCTCTTTAAGTTGCTACTACGCGTGACTAGGTTAGTTATATCGCTGTTGTTTTTTTTTTGTGTGGTTTAATAGCGCTTTTCCAGCTCCAGAGCTACTCAAAGCGCTGGCCGATACAAACTCTCGCCCACGCCGCCAATGTGCTGCCTGAGGTGCACCGTCCGACACCCAGACAACTAAGCACAATCTTGGGCAACCTGGGATAGGGGGAGAAATGACCTAATGCGTGTTGGGTGTGTTTATGAAGTCAGCACTCACTCGTCTGGAGCAGGAGCATTGCATCATGATCTTTCAAGTCCATGCGATAGAATGCGCCTCGGTTTACATTCTCATCCGAAGGAACAGGTTATACATGGTACTTACAGACATTGGCAGACTCTTTGCTTTACGCATCTGTTGAGGCAATATGTCTACAAACGCCTTACAGTGGGGGGGGGGGGGGGGGGGGGGGGGGGGGGAATTGAAGTGTTGAGCGAGCAGATAAGCCCGTATCAATTTCTACATTTACAAACAAAGCGATGAAAAGAACGCGTGAAGTAGGGGCATAGCATTCCCGTCAATAAAGGGGTATAGATTGAAGGCAAAAATAGGAATTTGGGAGTGAGAATACTCGTGCCAATCTCTCAAACTACGGGGGAAAGTGAAGATCAGAATCGTGGGTAGTGAGTGGCGACAAAGTTTTCCGGCAGGTTTGAGGAGTGGACTGAAGTGATGACATAGCACTGGCACGATAGTGGTGAGCCCAAGGTACATAAGAAAATGAAACGTTTGGGCTACATTGTACTGAGAATGAATCAACAATGAAGTGTAACTTCCATACCCACCAATCGCGATACGAAGATAGATAACTAACCTAGGGAAAAAGAGGGGTTTTTAGGAGCCTAAATCAACATTGAACCACCAGAGCAATCAATCTTTTCAGATTGACATTTTTTCAAGTTCACTGTTTATTTCGCCTACTGCGGGATTGAAACCAGGGTCCCGGGTGTGTCAGATGAACGCTCTACCACTGAGCTACCGCGATAGGCAAATTTCACTAAGAAATTTTAATAAAAGACCTTGATAAAAAAAAAAAAAAAGAAAAGAAAAAAAAGGTAAAAGGTAGTCCCATAGCCTTGTGGCCGTAGGGGAGCGTGATGTTGGAGATCACACTTATCTTGGGCCAGCGTAATGAGGGTGATGCCCCTCTCTCTCCCTCGCTGCTTTACCTTCCCCACCCTTAAGAGAGTAGGCACTCAGTCACAGTTGAGTCAACTGGGGGCGTTGTTATTTGTCGCTTCACGTTTTGCGGTCACCCATCCAAGTGTTAACCGCACTGGACGGTGCTTAACTTGCGACACAGTAGCGAGTGCTCCAACCACTGCGCTCTCCGACACCCCGAAAGACCTTGAGCTGTTTTAATATTTTAGGTGTCGCTTCCTTTGGTGAAAAGAAAAGAACAGAAGGAAGAAAAAACGGTAGATTATGAACAGGAGGAGGAGGAGAAGAAAGAAGAGCAGAAAAATGGGAAGTGAGATGACGATTGTACAAAAGATGAGGAGGAGGAGGAGGAAGAAGAAGAACAAGAACAAGAACAAGAAGAAGAACAAGAAGAAGAACAAGAAGAACGAACGTGAACAAGAACAATAAGGATAAGAACAAGAAAAAGCACAATAACAACGAGAACAATAATAACGAGAAGAACAATTACAATAATAAGAACAACAACCACAGCAGCTGAGTGGGCTTATGTCACAGAAGGATGATGGTAGTGACGATGGAGGCCGTGATTATAATGATTAAGATGAATATGGTTATTATGCAGGTGACTAAAGAGTAACAATACAATTACATTATAAAATTCGTTGCAGCTTAAACCATGCAATATTTTATGACAGGGACAACAATTTGACATTATTGTGATCGCGGGGGCGGGTAAAACCGGAAACAATTTTTTTTTTCAAGAAGGACAAGAAAAAGAAGAAGAAGAAGAAGAAGAAGAAGAAGAAGAAGAAGAAGAAGAAGAAGAAGAAGAAGAAGAAGAAGAAGAGAAGAAGAAGAAGAAGGAGAAGAAGGAGAAGAAGGAGTAGAAGGAGAAGAAGAAACTACGGAACCAAATTTGTTTTAAGAAGAAGAAGAAGAAGAAGTAGGAGGAGGATGAGAAGAAGGAGGAGGAGGAGGAGGAGGAGGAGAAGGAGAAGTAACAGGAAATAACACAAAAAAGTAAGATAAATATGAAAAAACAAGGACAAGACTACGACTACACCTACAATGAGGTCAATGATGACGTCAATGAATAAATTAATATAACTTTTATTAGGTACACTTAACGACAACAAAATATTACGATAGTTATATGAATACTAATGTTAACTTACCAGCCAGCGTCTGAAGATAGCCACAGAGCAGAGCCAAGCGGCGTCCACTGTAGAAGGGGTTCCGAGTCACGCATGGCATCAGCAGCAAAACCACCGTCGTCAACGCTCCCAAGACTTGTAGACCGACACCAGCGCCGTACAGCAACGTCGACGCCTGCCATGCACCCGACGGAATGCTGGTCACATACATCGAACCACCTGGACCATAGCCCCGACATATTGAATGAGTGGAGTAGTAGTGAGGGGCCGAACGGGGGAGAGGGTTTTCGAATGGGGTGTTTTCTTCTTCGTCGTTGAAGTTGGCGTGGAAGTTTTCAATCTTCGTGGCGTCATGGTCTGCAAATGCAGCAGTCATTGTGACGTCATTTTCGTCCTTCGTTATTGCGTCAGCATCTTGATTCGAGGTAGCGTCATCGTTCGAAAATTCATCCATCAATGACCCACTATCGTCATTGAACGCAGCTTCGCGATCTGAAAATTCGTCCAACACAGAATCGGAAAATCGGGAATCTCCGGTCAGCCCAGAATCCGGGTTATGAGGGTTCCACGTTTCTGAAGCCAGCAGCCCGCTTGGAGTGTTTGGGTGATGATAGTCTTTGACATCTTGTTGACTGAAGCGGGCGGTGTCGGCGTGGCCGTCATCCTTCCCAATGTCTTGACCCAACCCTCCAGGGTCTCTTACACAGTGAGTAAAGAGTCCAAACGTGTGGATGCGGTCTGGATGGGTGATCCAGTTGGGATGACAGAAACTGAAGGCACACGCCGCCGCCACTGTCAGCGACAGCAACGACCAGAGAAGCGACACCGCCGTGACGCCACTCATTTTCTTTCTGCATGCCCTTCCTGCTGACCACAGACGACTGGCCGCTTGACCGCAAGAAGACTTCGGCACACACCCTTGACCACAAGAAGGTGTAGGCATACAAGCTTGACCACAGCTGACAAAGCTGGCAGCTTGATTGCAGGGGAATTTGGACACACCGCGGCAAGACGATATTTTCAACTTATGTCCTCCGTGTGTTCTCGTTCGTTTGCAGTGGAAACACGCTTTTCTGTCTCCGCCAGACGATTTGCACTCACAGTTAGCATCGCTTTTGCAAGATGTCCCACAATGCTGTCTATTACAAGATGAATTTGTGTTCAGCAGTCTCTTTCCTCTCTCTCTTCTGTACTTTGTGTCTTTACAGCTCAAACAATTTTCTCTGCCTGAGTGTTCTTTTTCTTCTTCATCATCATCTCCTTCTTCATCGGTTTTGACTAAACGTTCGTCTTCTCTGTAGAATCCCAAGTAATCGCCACCATTCTCGCAGTCACAGTTGCAACCACTGTCTTTCTCATGACTGCTGTTAGTTTTACTGCTGTTATACGTGGTACTGTAAGTAGCGTCGTAGTCGTTTATATAGCTTGTTTTCTTGTTAATGCGTTCAGCGCAAGCGTAACAACTACCACCACCGTCCATAGAGGTATCGTATTTGCCGCAACAACAGTCAACGTCGTTTTCGATTTTCAACGCTGTTCTGTCCTTATCTCTCTTGCTACTTCCAACACAACCATCATAGGCGACAACAGCATCATCAGCAACAAAACCAACATCGCCATCCTCACCCTTCCTCCTCCTCTTCCCCTCAATAGCTTCACGATCCGCTGACGACGGTTCTACGTCAGTAACGATGGTCGTCGACGACTCAGAAAAAGCTACAAAGTTGAACTGACCTCTGCGTGGAAAGGCGGCAGCCGCAGCGCAGCCTTGACTCCAGGAAAGCTTGGCTTCCTTGACTTTGCGCAGGACTGAACTGACAAGGTGGGAAAACGTCTTCATAGGACGTGAGTGGGGTGGTTCTTTCTTCTCATGAGAAATCTGCAGCTCTGTCATGGGATGTGGTTGAAGATGATTCCACTTCCCGCGGGATGAAGATAATTTACTTGTTGATTTCACAACAGGCTCGTGAAATGAGAGGCGATCTTCGTTGATAACACCCTCCAGCAATTTTTCGGTAGAAGCATTTGTTGGACTGCGTTCAGCCAATGGCTCGTACGACAGAAATGTTACTCCTGTTTGGGATTCTGCAGAATTCACATTATCCGTTTCAGGAACGCTCTCCTGTTGCGTCAACCGATCGTTCTCATTTTCATCCTGTTTTGGCTGGAACTTTTGATGATGGATATGACTATATTGATGACGACGACTATGATGGTGGATATTTCCAGCACTGGCAGGCAAAGAGTTTGACAATTCTTCTTTTCCTGTCTTTTGTTCGCTTTCTTCTTTCGCGGAAACAGATTCTTCTATTTCATCGATCGGTGAGAAGGTTTCCTTTTTGAACTCCCCACAAAGTTTTGGTTTCTCTCCGGTAGATTCAACTTCGAAGTAGCTCAAAGAATCATTACCGTTTTTCGAGCTTCGGTCGTCTTGTCCGTCATCTGCTGTTTCAAATTCAAAACAAAGTTTGGGTCTTTTCCTAGTAGATTCACCTTCGAAGTAGGACAAAGAATCAACAGATCCGTTAAAGTTTTGAGAAGTTTGGCTGTCGCCTAATAAAGCGTCGGCAGAACAAAAATTGGGTTCGAAGCTGCACACACAATCAACAGACTTGTCAGAAGAAGATTCACGAGTTTGCTTTTGTCGGTTGTCGCAAAAGTTGGTGTCGTCTGCACTGTGATCTTTCAGACCAAGTTTCTGACTGCCTTTCAGATAAAGTCTCTGAGTGTCTTTCAAACTAATTCTCTGGCTGTCCTCGGAACAAAGTCTCTGATTATCCTTTGCACAAAGTCTTTGACCGTTTTTTAGGCAAAGTTTGTGACCGTCACAAAAGCTGGTGTCGTCAACAGAGCGACCCTTTACTAGACAAATTCCTTCACTGTTTGGCCACAGTATTCGCCTATTGTCACTCCGATGTTGACTCCGCCTGTCACCCTTCCCATCTTGAGCGGCGGGGACGGAGAAATGACCGTGGGACAGGGCGGGAATCTTATGAGCTCTGTCCCCTTCCCTGGGGGCCTTTTCTCTCCCCTTCTCGCCTGTTGCCCACAGCGCCAGGTTCCTCGGTGTCGCAGCGGGTAGTAATGAATGGGGATGAATCCTCGATGGCTCACCGCGTGATGAAATCAGCGTCTTCCCCTTTGGCTCAGCGGTGTTTGGATTTGGGGAGAAGGAAGGGTTTCCACTGGTCTCAGTGGTCGAGAGTGAGAGGTTTCGCGAGGTCTCGGCGGTAGGTGGAATTTGCGAGAATGAAGGGTTCTTTGTTGTCTCAGTGGGTGAGAGAATTCCCCTATCCCCCTCCATTGTTCCTATTTGTGGCGTCTCATTTGATGACGCACTTTGGAGATTTTCTGTTCTCTCACTCAAAGATGGCGTGAAGTTATTATCAGCTTCACTAGTCTTAATACCCGTATCTCCTTCCAACACAATTTTTTAAATGCATGTCTATAGCTTCACAATAACTCGGCGATCTTACGCTTCAACAACAAAGGTTTAGTTTATATCATTTTATAGAAATAATAAAAGATAAGGCGCTGTTTCTAGATTTGAGTGTCTACTTCAAAACAGAGTTCTAGGAGTTCATAACTTCAGTTCTCAAATTTCCAATTCAATTTTTCCAAAGCCTATAATTTTTCTGTTTAGTGTCTCAAAGTTTCACATTGCTCGTCCTGAAGCACCCTCTAAAGGAAAATAAAAAGAGATCCACAGGCACATTCACAACAATATTTTAAAAATATATTTTAAAAATGTAAAAAATAGATTTTTTGATGGTTCAGAAACGTTTGTAGAACCCTGTTTGGAGGAGCATTTCTTTTGGTTTCAAGAAGTTGTAGTCAGCTCAGTCTAAAAAGCCCTCGGCTCCTAAATACAACTCTAACGAAGCTCTGCCATCCTCCATTCTGCTCCCCTTTCATTGTCTGGAAGAGTTGCGGCTTCATTCTTTTGTCTGTTAGAAAGAAACACTTATCTTAAATTCCTTTACAAGAAAGCGAGAGAGGGGGACACATTATATGATACCATAGGCACTCTCTACCATTGTCTTGAAGAGATGGTTTAAGTTCTAAGAAATTTTTTTTCTTCTCTTCTTTTACAACAAGATAAGGTCAAAACACAAACGAAGACGTTCGCATATTCTGTAATTTAATATTTTTTTTTTAACAAAAGTCTGTTAGTCAATGTTTATTTTCATTAGTTTAGTATAGTCTTTACACGTTGAGGATCGACAATGACATTATTTCTCTCTCAATCTGTGTATAATGTCTCTTTTTGTTTCTGCAACACAAAATTTAAACAATGAATTAATACATGTTGCAATCAAAAATTGGGATACAATATAATAATAATAATAATAATAATAATAATAATAATAATAATAATAATAATAATAATAATAATAATAATAATAATTTATTTTATAACGCTCATTACCAAACATGAAGTCTGCTCAAAGCGCAATTCTCTCTCTCTCTCTCTCTCTCTCTCTCTCTCTCTCTCTCTCTCTCTCTCTCTCTCTCTCTCTCTCTCTCTCTCTCTCTCTCTCTCTCTCTCTCTCTCTCTCTCTCTCTCTCTCTCTCTATATATATATATATATATATATATATATATATATATATATATATATATATATATATATCGAGAGAGAGATATAGATATAATATTAGATAGATAGATAGAACTCTCTCTCTCTCTCTCTCTCTCTCTCTCTCTCTCTCTCTCTATATATATATATATATATATATATATATATATATATATATAGACTAAGAGAATGAATTATTTTATTCCCTTTCCCCCCCAAAAAAATGAAAATTTAATAAATTAAATAAATAAATAAATAAAAAATAAATAAACAAAATTATTATAGACAAGATTTGCCGTTGTACAAATCAATCATATTAGCAGCGTACGATCTGATCTTTCCAAAAGATATATTTCTAAAATGCTATCCTACGTGTACATATAAGCCTGTTAAGTAGTATCCCTATGAAATGATTACTGTTAATCGTCTAAAATGACAAATTGTGTAAAGATGTATGATGAAATAAATAATAAAGCATAATTTTCTTGACACTGCAAAATGTGGAATACAAACATTATCATCAGTATTATCATCAGTATTATCATCAGTATTATCATCAGTGAAATCAAGATTTTAATGTAAAGTGGGCGCCTGGGGCGATCTGAGTTAGATCCTGTATCGACCAGCGTCTTGAGCAGCCATGGAGCTGGAAATGAGCTATATAAGAACGATTAAACAATAAAATAACTAATAAATAATAAATCAAATAAAGAAAGGGTTCTGATAAAAGTAACTGACATTTTTGTTTTTAATTACAAATTGACATGTTGATCATACACACACCCACACACACCCACACACACACACACACACACCCACTCACACCCACACACACACACACACATCTTTCTTTCCTTCCGCCGTCCTTTTTTTCTGTATTTACTCATTCTTCTTCTCTTTTTTTCTTTTTTTTAATAATTTTTTTTTTTAGCATTTAGAATATCCAACAGGCACGATCCCCTTTCTCACCCTCACAACTTTTCCACACTCACCCCCTTCCAACCTCGTGATTCTTACTTCAGTATTTGCCAAAAATTCGCGTTCCAAGGTTTCACAGTTCACCTCCTCTCTCCTCAACAACCCTCTCTCTCGCTCCTACCCCTCCACTTCTTTTCTCCCCGTAACCCTTTAACTACCACCTGCACTTAAAAAATAGTTTGAGGGGGAGGGTAAACGATGAAGAGAGAGAGAGAGAGAGAGAGAGAGAGAGAGAGAGAGAGATGATTACGTTGACTATTAATAATATTATTAGCAGTTGATGAATTAGAAATTATAAACAGAGAAAAAGAGACAGAAGGGGGAGATAGGGAGAGAGAGAAAGAGAGAGAGGTGTAGAGAGGGAGAGAGAGAGGGGGGGAGAGAGAATGAGAGAAAGAGAAAGAGAGAGAGGGGGAGAGAGAGAAAGAAAGAGTGTTACGTTGAAACGCGAACGAAAGTATGTCGGAAGCGTGTACGATAGATCTAATCGTTTCGATTTGCAAAGTATTCAATAATGGAGTTTATTTACCTTTGATTTGAGTTTGCATTGTTGTTAGGAGAGGCGTTGTATAACGTTGATAATTTTCGTTAGTCGATATTGTTGTAGAATCGTCTGGATCGGCATGTTTACTATCGATCGAAGATTCGGGATAATTGTAGACATTTGAAGGAACGATCCGGAAGGAGAAGAAATGTGTAATGACGTAAGCCAGTGATGACGATCTTTAGTTCGATTGGTGGCAGTGCGTCATTTCTACCATGTACCATATTGTTCCAGAAAAGAGAGAGGTTATTTAATCGTGTGCCGAGTTGCTGTTGGGAGAGAAAAAGTTGTTGATAGTGATTTGGAAAGTTGCTGTGAAAGTTGTTGAGTTGAATTGAGAATTGTATGCAGTTGTTGGTGTGTGCTGAATAAAAGTGGAAAACTTCATACGTCGACTTTGTGATTTGTATGCTGTTTGGACAGGCTGTGTGAATAAACGAATCTGAGTTACACCCTATCAGGAATTCAAGCATCGGGGCTGAATCAGATACTGATAGAAAACACCAACATCAAACGGAGTGTAACAAAGAGAGAGGAGGGAGAGAGAGAACGAGAGAGAGGGAGAGAGAGAGAAAGAGATAAAGGGAGGAGAGAGAGAAAGAGAGAGGGGGTGGAAGAGAGAGATAGAGAGAGAAAGAGAAAGGGGGAGAGAGGGAGAAAGAGAGAGGGGGAAGAGAGAGATAGAGGAATAGAGAGAAAGAGAAAGGGAGAGAGAGGGAGAGAGATATACAGAGAGAGAGGAGGAGAGAGGGAGAGAGAGATAAAGAGAGAGAGAGGGAGAGAGGGAGAGAGAGATAAAGAGAGAGAGGGGGAGAGAGGGAGAGAGAGATAAAGAGAGAGAGGTGGAGAGAGGGAGAGAGAGATAAAGAGAGAGAGAGGGAGAGAGAGAACGAGAAAGAGGGGAAGAGAGGGAGAGAGAAAAAAGAGAGAGAGAGAGGGGGAGAGAGAGAAAGAGAGAGAGAGAGAGAGAGGGGGGGGGAGAGAGAGAAAGAGAGAGAGGGAGGTAGAAAGACAGAGAGAGGGAGGGAGGGAGAGAGAGAGAGAGCATCCCAGTCTGACCCAATCAAGATTTTATTTCATTCCGTGTTTTCCTATCAAATCAATTGTTTGCCCATTTTTTACACGGCATTCTTCAACTGCGTGGAACGTGATGGGAGAGGTGGGGTGCGGGGCAAGGAGAAAGAGGAGGAGGTGGACCCGTGAAGGGTGAGGGAGGGGGTGAGGACATGAAAAGTGAATGGATGGAGAGAGCAACAGTTCCTTTCAATCTGGCAGTCTTTGGCTATTTTTGTTCACTTTTTTTTTCTTTCTATAAAGTGATTTTGTGACTTTCTTCTTCTTCTCCTTCTTCTTCTACTTCTTTCTGTCTTTCTTTCTTTCTGTCTTTCTTTACTTCCTTCTGTGCGTCTTGTTCTTTCTTTCATTCATACTATTTTTTTTTCTTTATTTGTTTGCTTCTTTCTTTCTTTCCTTCTTTCTTTCTTCTTCTTCTTGATCATCATCATCATCATCATCATCATCATCATCATCATCATCATCATCATCATCATCATCATCATCATCATCATCACCATCATCATCATCATCATCATCATCACATTCTTCTTCTTCTTCTTTCTCTCTCTCTCCTCCGACTCCTTCTCCTCAACTAACAGTTCGAGTAACTGATTCCAATCTTTTGCATGACGCATCCCTGTCCAGTGTTCAATTGTTTGACTTTCTTCAAGCGTTAGAAAATCATTAAGAATCGTTTAAGATCGTGTGCGGGGGTACGCGTCTCGGAGAGAAGGGCAGAATAGAAGAAGGTGAAGAGGCACGCACGCAACAAGTGATTCATTCATCCAACATTAAGCAAATGTTAATAAATAGCTCACTTTCCCCGAGTAAAAAGGGCTGCTTGTTTAAGGCGGCGCTACGTTAGGCAGGGAGAGAGAAAGAAAGAGAGAGAGAGAAAGAGAGAGAGAGAGAGAGAGAGAGAGAGAGAAGAGAGAAACTTTAGACTTTAGAATGTTTTTTTTAATAAAACTGTTTTCTCATATTAAGGGATTGAGCGATACAAAGCGAATATTACATTAAAAGTAAATTGATCAATCAAAACAATAAAACAATATATTTTGAGAGAGAGAGAGACAGAGAGACAGAGAGAGACAGAGAGAGAGACAGAGAGAGACAGAGAGGAAAATGGTTTGGTGGTTTATATAAGCACTCAGCTCATTAATAAGCTGACGTTAATTCGTGGTCTTATTACCGCCAGTCATAGAAAAGAAGGAAATAAAGAAGGAATGAATAAAGATTGAGGTTTAACGTCTACACCATACCATGGAACAAGGGGTAAGGACTTAAATTAACACTGAACTATCAGAGCAATCATACTGCTAAAATGGACAGTAAAAAATTGCCACTTTTTATTTCTCTCACCACGGGATTCGAACCTGGGTCATCGGTGTGCAAGGGTACGCTCTACCACTTGAGCTACGGCGATGGGAGAAAAGAAAGAACGAATGAAACAAAAGAAATAAGAACGGATTGTTTTTAAATACTAGTTTTGTCAAAGCTGAGGATAATATATAAGAGAAGCTTCCATTTGCCCATAAATCACCTCCCCGTCTGTCTGTCTGTCTGTCTGTCTGTCTGTATGTCTCTCTCTCTCTCTCTCTCTCTCTCTCTCTCTCTCTCTCTCTCTCTCTCTCTCTCTCCCTCTCTCTCACACTGTTCGTCTTGATTGAGTCGCAGGTTCAGTTATTCAAGAGAGATTCAACACGTATTTCTCCTCCCGCTCTCTCTCTCTCTCTCTCTCTCTCTCTCTCTCTCTCTCTCTCTCTCTCTCTCTCTCTCTCTCTCTCTCTCTCTCTCTCTCTCTCTCTTCACTTCCTTCACCTCCACACGCCATCCAATTTACTCTCTCTACATAGCCAACCCCTCTCTTCTCTGCTTCTTCCTCTTGATGGAGTCTCAGTCTCATTTTCAAGGCTGATCAAACACGTATTTGTCTGGGGCTGAATCAACGGAAAACAAACCAAAATCAATGGTCGCACACCGCAGCTACCGAGATAGCGAAATCGACGTCGAAATTTTAAACAGAGAGAGGGAGAGAGAGAGAGAGACAGAGAGACAGAGAGAGACAGAGAGAGACAGAGTGACAAACAGACAGAGAGACAGACAGACAGACAGAGCCAGAGAGAAAGCCAAAGAGACAAATATAGACAGATAAGAGAGAGAGAGAGAGAGAGAGAGAGAGAGAGAGTGAGTGAGGGAGGGGGAGGGGGGATATTACAGAAAAGAAGGTACCGAAAGAAAGAAAGTAAGGTTTTTATGTCAGCCTTGAAAGTTAGTTGGTTGACGCGCATATTACGTGATGAAGGGAACATTTTTAAAATTTGTAAAGGAACCTGTCACTGGATTTTTGATGTAAAACTGTAGGCCGGAGAAATTGCTAATGTTATTATGAAACAATGTAATAATCTATTTTGGGTCGATGTATTTAAACATGTTGAACAGTTAATTTCTAAATGCAGACCTGATACATTCAATGACTTTGTCTCTGAAATCCTTTTTTTTACAAATTCAATATTTGCAGGGATCACAAAGTAGGCTTAATCTTTCTACGGGATTGGTTGCAGAATGATATTGTTAAAATTAGGGATATCATTGGACTGAATGTCTATTATCTTTTAATGAATTTAAGCATACATTCCCGATTGTTACAACCAATTCTTTTATTATAGGAAGGTGTAACGCGTGCTGTCAAACACTACCAGAGCGCACTGCGCGTTGAAACAGAAAGCGAATTTGTAATCGAGGATGCCATTGTTTGGCGGTAGTTATCGAAAGGTGATGTGAAGCAAATATATTCAGTTTTAATTTATTGTTCGGATATCCCTAAAGCTATTGAAAAGTAAAATGAAGAATTCAACACCCAAGGAGACTATCAAAAGTTGTTGAAGCAAATCATATTTACAACACATGATTGTAAACTAAGAGGTTTTCAATATAAGGTTCTATACAGGTTTGTTTCCACAGGTAGCTTTCTATACCTAAGACGTATCATTCCCTCTGCCTTAGGTGCATTCTGCCTTATGTGCATTCTGCCTTATGTACATTCTGCCTTAGCTAGTACATTCTGTCAACAACAAGGACAAACCTTAATGCATCTTTTATGGGATTGCCATAAATGCCAAAATTATTGGTTTGAAATTCAAAACTGGATCACTGATACTTTCCCGCATAACTCATATTCTGTACTTTCACGGGAACTAATTGTGTTCGGAGCATGCAAGGAGTACTTCTTGGTTCGGAGTTAAAAATGAAACAAAGACTGACAGAGTTATTGATCTTTTCTTGTTGACAGCCAAATACAATATCTTTTGCAACAAACAGAAGGCAGTGCCACCGTCGCTAATCTCTTTTTTAAGAAGACTCAAACAATATTTTGAGGCTGAAAGAGCAAAAACCTTTATTAACCCCTGTTCCCGGTTTTCTTCCGGCTGGACGTTGTACAGAAAAGCTTTTGAGTAGATAAAGAAAATGTACAGCGGGTTTTTGTTTGCCTTTTGTTTGTGTTTTTCTTATTCCCTTGCAATGTAAAATACTATATTCAAATACTTAAGACTCGACACATCTTCTATTACGCTGTTATAGCAACTGTGAAAAGTAGGACTTTGTGTGCTTCTAGTGTTCGTCTCCCAAAGCAATAGCTCTGTTTGGACGTATGCTCGTCTCTGTATGTGTGACTGTTTTTTTTTAAACGTATTTGTTGTAATTGCACGTTGGGCGATAAAAAAAAACAACAACTTTTTTTTACAGTTGGGAAAATGAAGAAAAATAGCGGTCATGCATTTAAATTGGGAAAAGGAAAGACAGGCAGACAAAAAAGACAATGACACACAAAGAAAGAGGCAGAAAAGAAAGAAGGAAGGAAGGAAGGAAGAAAAATGACTTAAGTCAACAAGGAACACAAGGAACAAGGAAGACGAAAACAGAAAAACAAAAAACAAGAATTAAAAAACTAAAGAAAGAAAGAAAGAAAAAGAATAAAAGAAAAGAAATGAAAATAAAATAAGAAAGACGAAGAAGAAGAAAAGAAACGCTGCATTCAAATAAACCTTAGAAATACAACTAGTCTCAAATTCACCAGATTTGGGCGGATTTTTGAAAAAAGAAATGTTTGTGGGTTTGTTCTGTTTAGTTTTTTTTAATGAAAAGAACAACATTGCCTCCCTTGTTTTTCCGATCACATTCCTCTAGCGGGATTTGTCTCTCCCTTATTTTTCGGGTCCAATGCGTGCGAAGACATCTTCTTTTGAGTCCCTGAAGACGGGGCACCCCGAAACTGAGCAATCTGTTTGCAATCAGGGCCGAGAGGAGGAAGCGGGAGAGTTCGGTAAGTGGGGATAAGGGAAAGGGATGGGGTAAAGGGTACGGAGGAGAGCCACGGAGGGGAGGGTGGTTGGACAGGGGTAGGAGGGGGAGAGGAGGGATACGGAACGGATGAGGGGATGTCGAGGTAAATGGTTTTAAGTTTTACGAAGTTTTGTCGTGATTCATCTCGCCTGACTATAAACCACTTCCAGAAAATGACCTCCAAGAAAACGGAAGGAGGAGGAAGAGGAGGAGAATGGGGAAGAGTTGGCGTGGGGTGGGGGGGAGTGGGGTGGTAGGAGGAGATGAATAAGATGGTAGATGAGAATCGAGATTAATGTTTCTTTTTTTAAATTCCCAGTCATTCTCATTGAATTCCAGAGAAGAAGAAGCAGAAAAAGAAGAAGAAGAAGAAGAAGAAGAAGAAGAAGAAGAAGAAGAAGAAGAAGAAGAAGAAGAAGAAGAAGAAGAAGAAGAAGAAGAAGAAGAAGAAGAAGAAGAAGAAGAAGAAACTACGGAAGCAAATTTGTTTCAAGAAGAAAAAGAAGAAGAAGAAAAAGCAACAGCAGCAGCAGAAGCAGCAGCAGCAGCAGCAGAAGAAGAAGAAGAAGAAGAAGAAGAAGAAGAAGAAGAAGAAGAAGAAGAAGAAGAAGAAGAAGAAGAAACTACGGAAGCAAATTTGTTTCAAGAAGAAGAAGAAGAAGAAGCAACAGCAGCAGCAGAAGAAGAAGAAGAAGAAGAAGAAGAAGAAGAAGAAGAAGAAGAAGAAGAAGAAGAAGAAGAAGAATCTTTCAAAAGCAAAGCTTCAAAGCATACAGCGAAGTCGAGGTTTTAAACCTCTTGCAAGAAAGCTGTACACTGCTTCGGGTCTCTGCTACGCTGGGGCCATGGGTTTTAAGTTTTACGAAGTTTTGGCGTTATCATCACCCTTGACTTGACTAAGCTTGGAATTCTATTCATACCCTCTTCAACTTTAAGCATTCCATCAAAACAAGAACAAAAGAAGGAGGAGAAGGAAAATGAGGGGAACAAGAGAGGGGTGGGTGGGTGGAAGAAACCTAGTAAAAACTAAAAGCACAAATAAATTATTATTATTATTATTATTATTATTATTATTATTATTATTATTATTATTATTATTATTATTATTATTATTATTATTATTATTATTATCGAGGATTTTTATAGCGCACATATTTCGCCGTAATTGACAAGACTCAAGGCGCTGGCCGATGCAGGATCTAACTCAAGCCGCCCGCGGCGCCAACTTACAGCCTTTGGGCGCATCGTAATAACGCATCCAAACAACTGAGCACAATCCTGAGCAGCCAGGGATGGGGGAGAAGGACCTAGGTGCATGCTGGGTGTGTGTTCTTGTCACCGGCACTCACCCGTCTAGGACATGAGCGTCAGGATCTTTAAAGTCCGTTATGATGAAATGTATGCGACACAGACTAGACTTCGGTTTATACTCTCATCCGAAGGAGTAGGAAACGGGAGTAAAGTGTCTTTCCCAAGGACACAACACAATGCCTCGGCCTGGGCTCGAACCCTGGACCTTCAGATCCGCAAGCCAAAGCTCTACCATTAGGCCACGTTGTGAACATTTTTGCTTTAACATCTTCCTAAATGTGGAAATTCTATTAGTATACAAAATGGCAAAACAGCGCTAAAAGCTACAGGAGATATAACACAGTAGATTAAAAGGTTCAGGAGTTAAAAGCCGTATCTGTGGATCTGTTACTGCAGTGGTTTTTCGTTTTGTTCTGTTACGTATTGTAAAGAGTAAGAAGCTTAGGCACTTTGACACACACACACACACACATACACACACACACACACACCCACAAACACATACACTCACCCACCCACACACACACACACGCGCGCGCGCACGCAAGCACACGCACACTCTTTCTCTTTTTCTGTATTTTCTCTTTTCTCTCGCCTCTCCCTCTGTTTCTCTCTCTGTCATTAAAAAAGTTTGACTCTGCCACAATGCCTGTTTGTACAATTTGCCTGTGTAACTGTCCCTGTCTGTCTCGGTCTTTTGTCTCCGTCTCTGCTTTGTCTCTGCCTGCCTGCCTTCCTGCATGCCTGCCTGTCTCTCTCTGTCTCTCTGTCTCTCTCTGTCTCTCTGTCTCTCTGTCTGTCTGTCTGTGTGTCTGTCTCTCTCTCTCTCTCTCTCTCTCTCTCTCTCTCTCTCTCTCTCTCTCTCTCTCTCTCTCTCTCTCTCTCAAAGCGGGTAATAAAAACAGTCCATGCAAAACAATATTACCGTTAAAAGTTGGAGAGAAGTAATCGAAACAATCTTCTTGCCCCAAACTACAGATTCTCACAGTGTTCAATTATGTTTGCCAACTTTATTAAACAGAAGAAATATTTTATGAAAATGAAAAGCGAGCAGAACAAAAAGAGATTTGAACTATTAGACAAAAAAAAGTATTCGAATACATTGTAATATATTTATCTAACTATGACACAATTAAAAAAAATTTTTTTAATAAAAAAAAAAGCATTGTGTGAAAAATGCAACCAGATTGTTTTTACAAAATCAGTAACAGTATCGAAGAAGGGGAGAAAGGAAAAGGCACGTGCTCGTGTGACAATAACATCAAGAATATTCGATCAGACCAAAACGTCACTTACCTTTTACCAGAATGAATATTTCACTTCCATGATTACGTAGTCCAAGAAGACTAATTATTATTAGCACGCAACACACTCATAAAATAATTCTCATGAAAAACTGCAACATAAGTCTCAGTAAAAAAACAAACAAAACAGAAGACAAAAATGAACACTCGCTTCTTATTGGAAGTAACCGTTTCGAAAGAATAATGTTAAAGATTATGATAATTATGATATGTACATATAACATGTCTTCACGGTCTCTGGTACAAATTATTCACATCACAGCTGCAAAAAATGTCAAACTATGACAATGAAGACAAAATATGATATGAACACTCGCTTCTCACTGAATGGAAGTTAGATTGTTAGCAAATATTACGCAAAAGTAATATTAATGACTATGAATCCATATATAAGCCTCCCCAGTCTCTGGTAAAACAATTCACACCAAAACGGCAACAAACGTCACTCAATGAAAAAAAAAAACAAACAAAAAAACACTCGCTTCTCATTGGAAGTGTTGTGTAGTCTGATAGTTAATGTTACGCAACAAGTAGACCTAATATTAAAGACTCTATGTTACAGACCTACATTGTCTCAGGAAACATCATCAATGCAGTTTAGTCTAGTTCAATTCAATTCGATTTAACATATGATAAAATGAAATATCTAATTGAATTTAATTCAATAAGATAATATAATACAATAAAACATCTGAAGGAAATAAATACAGATTTTATTTTATCTTTTTACAACATCCTAATACACACGTTTGCTAGTGCGATCTTCAAATTACTATAAACTCTCTACGCATCACTACAAAAAGGGAGATAGTCAGTTCTTTAATACATACGATTGATAGTAAGATCTTCAAATAAGAAAAATTGCTTTATAAAGTCTTAATACTGGATGCTATATACGCGCCTTTCCCCAAATCAGTCAGGTTCAAAGCGCGGCGATCTGTACCAACATACACGCTCAACTGTCTTATCCACCTTTAACCACTCACACAACAAATACACATCCATCACTCAAACAGGTGGTGTAAAGGCATGGAGCTCGCTGTTGGAAGACGGAAAGAAAGTCGAATTTTAATTTTTGAAATGTTATATTGACTGCGTCTAGTACCATTATTGAAGGGAGGGAGGAAACCGGAGTGTCCGGAGAAAACCCTCTTCGTTAGAAGAGAGGTGAGTCTATTGGACTGTGCCAACCCCTCACCCCCACCCTCACCCATCCTCTCTCCTTCAAGACACAAACACATACACTATACATTACATTACATGATTATTGCTTTAGGTCCAGCGGACTCTTCCGAGCCAAATCAGGACCGGACAACCCCTGATCCGCATAAAAGATCTGCTGAAACAACCCTAATGGTAAAACTGAAAGCTCTCCACCAGCCAGTCACTTTACAATAAAGACATCCCACGCAGGGGACGCTGAGGCTGCACTCTAATTTATCGAACCCCCGCTTACAAAAACAAAATAGAATACAAACATCATTATAAATTATTAACAAAATACATACATATAAAATGCCTACGTTGCTAAATAATAACATCAAAGGAAGCCCTAGTGACCACCTGGCAGAAAGCGTCCAATATTCCCAAGCTGATCCAACAGACCTCATACACAAATAAGGAGTCTTGTCCCGGAAGAGTTTTCAAGAACAAAGGTAGGTGACTGGTCTAGCGAAGAAGAAGATAGTATAGCAGATTGATAGAACAGAGCGGGAATGAGAAAGAGCAAATGAGAAAGACAGCAACAGTGGGAATTTAAAGCACTACATTTCCAGAAAGTGGGGATACTATTTATACTGAAACTCCCGGCACCCCAGCGGGGGATACACTTTATATCACTCACGTTCTATGCTATCACGTTTGGTAACAGTAAACTAAGAAAAGGAAGGCCTATTTTATTTTCCCTTTCTGTCAACTGTTTAATGCACGCTTCAGACAGCACGACTTCAAAAGTCTAAAATTGTACAGTCTCTATGCATCACCAGAAGACGGGAGACAGTCTATTCTTTAAAATACGCACAATTGGTAGTAAGATCTTCAAATAAGCAAAAATACCGTATAAGGTCTTTATGCGTCACTAGAAGAGAGAGGTGGTCCACTGGACTGTGTCCCCCACTCTTCCTTTCTATGCACAAACACATACTAAACACCACTCGCAGATAATGCTGTGCACCACTCTACGACTGTTAAGGCATTTTGAACTGCTGTCCGAATAGTATATATATCGTCCCTCTCGATACTGCGGCGCGCTCGTAGACTACTTGCAAAACAAGTCCCCACGTGGAGTCTTCCCACCTTGTTCATCTATATCAACACTAGCTCTTTCTTCTGGCTTACTCAGTGGATGTAGGCTACCGTGGCTACCGATGCTGCTGCTGCTGCTGTTGCTGCTGCTGAGGCAGCGATGCTTGCTCTCTCTCTCTCTCTCTCTCTCTCTCTGAAGCCTAAATTTTTTTTATGTTAAAAGACCTCTCTTTCTCTTTCTCTCTCTCTCTCTCTCTCTCTCTCTCTCTCTCTCTCTTTCTCTCTCTCTCTCTCTCTCTCTCTCTCTCTCTCTCTCTCTCTCTCTCTCTCTCTTTCTCTCTCTCAATCTCTCTCTCTCAATCTCTCTCTCTTTTTTTTAAAATTTCAAGACTTATCTGGAGATACTTTGATCTAGTCGGTGGGAGGTGGGAGATGGTGGGTGTATCAAAAGGAGCCAAATGTCGGTCTGTCTGTCTGTCGGGCGGTCGGTCTGTCGATCGATCCCTTGGAAGCCATATCTAAAGAATAAATGAACGGGTTTTGACCAAACTTCACAGGAACATTACGTAAGTTAATGGTCTGATTCCGGTGCCATCATATTTGCTCAGATCATGGACCATTCTTCAGTGGCAGTCTGGTTGTCGATCGGTCGGTCCATCCGTAGCTCCCAATTTAGCTTTCTTGTCCAATACGCACGTTGTGCCTTATCTAAAAAAATAACTGAAAGGAAATTCATTATTATTTTTTTTTACTTTGCGGAAACTGCTATACATGTTATAACATTCGTTGCTCGTTTTATTCCATTTAAAGTGCAGGAGGCTGGCGCCTATTTACCTATGATGATGATGATGATGATGATGATGATGATGATGATGATGATGATGATGATGATGCTGATGATGATGATGATGTGATCTTGTAAGGCGCCAAAAATCCATGTACGTAGTGTTCATGCTCTATGCGCACTAAAACGGTGATTCAGCCATATTAAAACAGGTAAGTTTTTAGTCCTTTCCTGAAGCTTGGCATGGATGGAGCTTGCTTCAAGCTCAGGGGAAGGGTGTTCCACAGAGTGGGTGTAGCATTTTTGAAGGAGCGCATTCCAAGAGTCTTTTTGATTGTATTGCTTGTGCGCACACTGGGGGTTTCAAGTCTACACTGAGTCCCTGACCTGAGTTCGCGTCTGAGTTGGTAAGGGGAGACCAGTTCTGTGAGGTAGGTGGGAGCAGTGCTCGTGAAGCACTGATAGGCCAGTGCCAGGATTTTGTAGTCCAGTCTTTTTTTAGCGGGCAGCCAATGAAGAGAACGAAGTCCAGGTGAAATGTGCTCATTCCTTTTTTGTTTTAGAACAATCCTTGCTGCAGTATTTTGAACAAGCTGTAGTCTCTGCAGTTGTGTTTTGGGTAGTCCCCAGAGGCAGCTGTTACAATAATCCAATCTAGAGAGGATGAAAGAAGTTGCAACTGATCTGGCTGTTCTTAGATTTAACAATGGGCGAAGTCTGCCTAGTATTCTGATGTAGAAGTAGCATGTCCTCACGATGAAATTAACATGCGTTGACAAGGTTAGTCGGCTGTCAATGTACAAGCCTAGGTTTCGCACTACGTCAGATGGTGTGATCTTAGCCTCTCCAATTTGTACAGAGTCGATGCTGGTTTTCGCTAGGTTGGTCTTAGACCCACACAGCAAAATCTCTGTCTTCAAGTCATTCAGTTTGAGCCTATTTGATGACATCCAGTTCTTGACTTCCTCACAGCAATGCCTACCCTATTCTATCATATCCTATCCTATCCCGTAACTCTGAGGTCATTGGGGCACCACAGAGGATCGTTTAACCAGCGTACTCCATCTTTCTCTGTCCTCAGCAACCCTGATGGTTTCGCCCAGTGTCAAGCCAGTCCATTCTCGAATGTTGTCCTCCCACCTCTTCTTCGGTCTCCCTCTTACACTAGTCTAAACACTAAAAGCAGGGGATGAAAACACAGCACAGTTATCACAATACACAATAAAACCGAAGCCCTCCTCATTCACAAGCACAACACCTCCTCCTCACTCTCGCCTCTCCCAACATCGCTTACAGTAGGGACAACAAACATTCAGTTCTCATCCTCAGCGAGAAATCTCGGCTACATTCTCTCCGATGACCTGTCCCTCAACAACCACATCTCCAACGTCTGTCGCTCTGCATACACGGCCATCCGCCAAATCAGCTCCTTTCGCCACTATCTTACAGTCACTGCCACCAAAACCCTAGTCTGCGCTCTCGTCCTTTCTCGTCTTGACTATTGCAACTCTCTCCTCGCTGGCTCCCCAAAACACATCATTGACAAACTACAAAAGGTTCAGAACTCAGCAGCTAGACTAGTATTCCGAGCAAAGAAACGCGATCACATCACACCTCTACTACATTCCCTTCACTGGCTTCCTGTGCAAGCACGCGTAGAGTACAAACTCTCTGTTCTCTGTCACAACTTCTTCACAGATTCTTGTCCTTCCTACCTTGCTGATCTACTGTCTGTCTACTCCCCTTCACGCACTTTAAGATCCTCTGCTGACACTCGCACACTCAAGGTTCCCGTCACCCGCACTAAGACATACGGCCAACGTGCATTCGCTTACTCCGCACCCAAGCAGTGGAATTCCCTTCCCTCCCATATCCGCAACATACAATCAACACAAGCATTCAAAAAGGCCCTCAAAACCCACCTCTTCAAACTGCATTATTCAGACTGATTTGTATCCCGCTGCCATTCTCTCCTCTTTTGTCTCTGTCTGATCCTTATACGGCTGTAAATATTTATACTGTTTTTCTTCCTGGGTCTAACCGGGCATATAAATAGCTGTGAATAGGTTTTTGCTATTCTATTTCTGTCTTTTTTGTCATCTATGTACATAGTTGTAAATAGTCTATTTCTGTCTTTTTTGTCGTTTGTGTACATAGTTGTAAATAGTTTTTACCTTTACTGTTCCGTCTTTTGATGTATCATAGCAAAAGTGATGTTTGATCGAGTGCATGTATTTTCTATGTAATGACTATGTAAAGCGTGGTGAGTCTGGTCATAGGCTGGAGTACCCGCTATATAAAAATCCGTTATTATTATTAATAAAATAACAATACATTATTATGTGCATACACCTACTTTCAACTAGTCTCTCACGCATTGTACACAGTTTCAGCTTTATACCGCTTATTGTAGATTTAACAAACAATAGGTTATTTAATATATGTACATGTAAATTTATACCAGGTAACAACACGTACCTAACTACCAGACTGAGAGAGAGAGAGAGAGAGAGAGAGAGAGAGAGAGAGAGAGAGGAAGAAAGAAAGAAAGAAAGAGAGAGTGAGAGTGAGAGAGAGCGAGTCAATTTTTTAGCGGACGGATAAGAGCCGAATCTGGACCACGAGAGAGAGAGAGAGAGAGAGAGAGAGAGAGAGAGAGAGAGAGAGAGAGAGAGAGAGAGAATAGTTAAGATTGAAAGATTGATTTGAGTAGAAGTGAGAAATAGGGGGAAGTGCAGGAAGGAAAAGAGGAATGGGAACATGAGAAGCATCATTGGTATTTCTACTTTTCCAAAGGTGAAAGTCATTATGATCACTCTTCTGTATCTAAACGTTGGCTGGGCCAATTTGGATAATGTTTGGTTTTGTAGATAGATCAGATAACGACCTATCATTCCCTGTTTTTCTTTTACTTCGTTAGGATCAATCCTAGTCACAACAGCGGTAAGAAAATGAACACATTTGAAAATGCTTATTTTTCGCCTGACGCTCATGAGTGTCTGGAAATATATTTTAATGACTTGCCATCTTGTTTTAATAAGAATTTAGTTTTTACTTCTTTGGAATTTAGTTTATTTAGGAATTTTTTTTCCGATAGCGTTGTTGTTGTTGTTTGAAGCAGTTTAACACAACAGATGAATAAAATGAACTCTCTCTAATTAGTACTTTTTTCTCTTTGAATCCCACTATGCCTGACACTAATTCTGTCTTATGGCTGTCTATCCATATGTATGTAAGCTTATGTATGTATGTAGGTACATTACATGATTATTGCTTTAGGTCCAGCGGACTCTTCCGAGCCAAATCAGGACCGGCTGTATGTAGGTAAGCTTATGTATGTAAGTATGATTGTGTGTATGTATGTAAGCTTATGTATGTATGTGTGTATGTATATATGTATGTTTGTATGTATAAATGGATGTATAATATGTATGAATGTATGTATATATGTATGTCTGTATATTATATATGTATGTATATATGTATGTATATGTATATATATATATGTATGTATGAATGTATGTATATATGAATGTATATGTATGTATATTTATGTACATGTATGTATATATATGTATGTATGTATGTGTATATGTGTATGTGCGTTAATGTGTGTAAGGTTTTTTATCGTAAAAAAAAAAACAAGGAAAAAAACCCAGACGAAACATTGTCTAAAATCGCTACCGGCCAGTCCATACCATTACTAGTCTGTTCATTAGATATTTTTTGAACAAATCTGTTCAATACGAAGTTTCAAGTTCTCCGTCCTAACTTGAGTCCAGTTTTAAAATATTTTATCTCTGGATCGATCGATTCCAGACAGCTTCTATTATTTACAGATGCTGCGTTCAATGCTGATCTGGATAGAATTGCATTTTTCACAGAATAATTGTAACTCCAGACAATTTTCATTTATTAGTTTTCAAAATGCAATGCAAGTGTAAGTGTAAGTGCAAGTGTAAGTCTTGCAGAGCAGCGTGGCTCAGTGGCAGAAGGCGCGCCTCGCGTGTAGCTAGAAAACACTGGGGGGTCCCCACTCGCATTTATTTTTTTCTAGGGGATTTCAGATATCATTAAAGGGTTGCCTAATGCTGGTAATGTAGGAACCTTTTTTTTAAATAAAGAAACTGAAGCAGTTAGATATCCGGTTGGTCAATCAAAATGGCTTTCTCTGGGTATTCCGGTGTCCTCTCTCCCCTACAACCTCTATTTCTAGTAGATCTGCTGTGTGTAAAATTCTTGAGATACATCCACAAGAGTGCCTGGTAAACAGGTTGTCAGTCAATGACGAAAGAAGTACTCTTCAAGTTACTGAAGAAGGCCCTTAAAAAAGGACCCACTCTGACCACGCCCTCTTGACAGATCCGCTAAACATGCACAAAGAATATTGCCCCACTTTTAAAAAAAAAAGTGCTTGCAACAAAAAGAAAAAGACCTCTATAATTATTTTTGGAATAAAAATATTCCGTAGTGTTTTGTGCCTATTAATAGCAAGTGCTAGGTATTGCTCTAGCGCCAGACACACACAAAACATATTCGCCAGATCTTAGAGAGCGTATTGGTGTACCGTTAAACAGCCGAAATCACTCCCTTTCAGAACAGCAATAGGACATTCAGACTTTAGCCGTTGGTTTAAACAACGAAAGCCTACTGTATTATTGTTTAATTAATGTGACAACAACGCGAATATTTTAAGGTAAACCCGTTTTTGCCCCTCCCCCTCTTCTCTCCCTCCCTTTCTCCCTCCCCCTCCCCCCATCAAAACACAAACAAATTCTTCCTTTTGGGTCTCTGTAAAGGTTTGTCAATCTAGTTTCGGTAGTCTACCGTAGCTAACAGATTTGGCTGGTGTGGTACTATAAGTGTTGACACAGGGTTCTGGAACGTGTCAATAGAGGTGAAAAGCACCAGCCTGTATGTTTGTGGAGATGTGGACTCGATGGGTTTGTCAATGGCGTCTCAGACCATCGTGGCGCTACACAAGAGTTGGTCTTGATAGCACCCATCCAGACTCGCAATACAGTAGTAGATGTGGTTGTGGTGGTGAACATTGTGTTTTGTAGCATTCTCAGAGTGGCTTGCAAAAGAATAACGACAACAAAATAATACGAAAGAGAGTTAAAAATATAGAGAAGGAAAAAACTAAAATTCATGAAATCAATTTTAAAATAAAATGAAATAAAATAAAATAAATAATACGATGTCAAAAAATGTCAGTAATTGAATCGTTTCTTGAATGACTCATGTGCGTTTCAGATTTCCGGATTCATTTAATTTTAGTTCAGTGTCTTAATTTTTCGTCTGTTCGGAAACTACAAAATAAAAATAAAATACATATAATTAAATCACATAAAATTATAAAAAGCTAACAATGACTGTGATTTTAAAACAACATGAACAATAAGTCCCAGATGAACGCAATGCTTGAGGAAGTCCGCTGAGCTACCGCGGCCACAGATACTAGGCACCCTCCAAAGTCCTCTCCAGCGCTCCAGCCTAACCCCATCCTCCACTCCATCCATCCATCCATCCATCCATCGTTCATCCACATCCTACCACGTCAACCACCCCACCCTACCCAACCCCACATTTTAGAATCACGACCTGCCCGTGTCCCTCCTGAAGAGAGATAGATGTAAAAGCAGTCTGGCATGGAAGCTTGTACAAAAACACAGCCGCGGTAACATGTACCTTCCCTTCTGTACGCTCCGAATATAATAATAATAATAACAACGGATTTTTATATAGCGGGTACTCCAGCCTATGACCAGACTCACCACGCTTTACATAGTCATTACATATAATCATTACATATAAATACATCTAAATACATGCACTCGATAAAACATCACTTTTGCTACAATACACCAAAGACGGAACAGTAAAGGTACAGACTATTTACAACTATGTACATAAATTACAAAAAAAGACCGAAATAGACTATTTACAACTATGTGCACAAATGACAAAAAAGATAGAAATAGAATAGCAAAAACCTATTCACAGCTATTTATATGCCCGGTTAGGCCCAGGAAGAAAAACAGTATAAATATTTACTGTTTGTGCACGTTTGGGCAGACAAGATGGGGCTTTAAAAAAAAAGCCAATAGAAATAACACCACCACTAGATAAAAAGGCTCTCTGGGCATACACGTTTTCTCTGACTTCTTCAGGAAATCAAAACCAATTTCCGCTGTTCCGGCATACTATGACGGCCTACTAGCGCCAAAAACTGATAATTAAAAAAATATCATGTAATAATTACAAGTATCGTGTGATGATTATAAGCATCAAGGGATAATTACATTATCAATGAAACATTACAAATATCGTTGCGTGATCCTGTTTAATTTACCGTTTTGCCTCTAGCAATCCGCCTGGAAATGCGCCAAAACGAAAAATTGTAATTATCACATAATAAGTACAATTTTCACTTCATAATTAAAATGTTTAAGTGAACATCCTTAATTCGGGCTAAGGGGGCTTACTAGCGCCAAAACCTGCAGTTACAGCATCAGTGATAATGGTAATTAACACGTGTTCTGTGTAATTCACAGATACCAATAATTCACAGTGTTAATTACTATATTTTTGGCCACGCTTTAGTAGTGCCAAAACCTGAGGTTTGCTGGGAACAGTGCCTGTGCATGATCAGAAAAAACCAAAATCAAACGGTGGCATTAAAATGCAAAGTAATACCGACTTTGATCTTTTTATGCTCTTGACCTTGAGATGGATTCTCAAGCTGGTCAATCCCTCCCCCCCTCCCCATCTCCGGTCACTTCCTTCCCCTCCCCCCCCCCCTTCCGTTCACTTCCCCCACCCCTAGTCCACTTCCTTCCCGGCCACCTTCCCCCACCTCCCTTACCTACTCCCCACCGTGACCATTTCCCCCCTGCGGTCACTTCCCCACTGTATCATCCACCCCCACCCTGGTCACTTCCACCCCCCTCGCCCCTGAATCCTTCTATGTCCCCATTCCCCCCCCCTCACCTCTCCACCTTGGCCGAGCACAATTGCAATCTTTAATTTTTAGTTTCTAATAGTGTGTTTTGTATTTAAAACTATACCTATGAACAAACTCAAATATTAGGACACTTGAACCAAGAAAGTATACTACTGATGTTTGATTATAATTACTGAGAAGTTATTGTAGTTTTTTTTTTTTGAGGATTACCAATATTTGATCATTGATCATCATGAAATCAGGTTTGTAATATATGAACTGTTGTTGAGTTTTCTTAGCCGCTCTAACTTAAAACTAATGTGCATTAAAATCGGTACTTTAGTTTCCTTAAAGTAATTGAAGCAACCACAACAACTACAATGAATGATGGAATCGATCAGGTCTATCGTTTTGATTTCCTCAAAAGGCAACAAGATAATAGTACACAGCGGATTCCTTGTCCACTAAAAAAATTTTGTTTTGCAAAGCAAGGAATGATAGCGTGTTTTTACCTTTGATTTGATTTTGCGCTGTTGCTAGAAAAAGCTTTGTATTATGTTGATAATTTCCTTCGGTCGATATTGTTGAGAATTTTCTGGAATTACTTGTTCGAATTTTCCAGATCTTACCGGTAACAGCTAGTCGAATCATGTAGATTCGTAAACATTATGACAGTGCATAGTTCTGATGACAAGTTTTATTTTGATTGGGTGTTATTGCATCATGCTGGAATGTTCGAAGTTTTTCTCAATTGTAGAGAGGCTATACAAGTAATGCTTGAAAAGTGATTTTAAAGTGACCATTGTAGTTTTCGGAAAGTGATCTTCTATGCAGTTTTTGATGTTTGCTGAATAAAGTTGGAAAACTCTATACTACGGCTCCTGCCTTGTTGCTGAGTGAATAGGCTGCGTGGATAAACAAATCTTGGATTCAAGCATCGAGGTTCAATCGACTATTGATAAATACCGTGTAACAGATTGGTATCAACTATTGCTAACTAAACAGAATACGGGATCACCTGGAGTCGCTGGTCTTTCAGACACCGGAATAGTTTTAGAAGCGATTTTCTTTCCTTGACTCAATGAGTCTTCCGTTTAGAATGGTTAGTATTTCCAACAGTAACAGCGTACACGGTTAATCGGTATCACTTATCGTTTCTCGAAGGCGGCGTACAAGGGTTACTCTATGATACTTACGGTTGTTGGAGGCGGCGTACAAGGGTTACTCGGCGGTGGTTGGTTCTTCCGTCGACACTGATTGGTTTACGAGCGTTTGTCGCCGTTTGATCCCATGAATTTACATGTAACCCCTATCCTATCCACTCTAAAGATATAGAGATTTGTCAGTGCAAAGGGTATAAACAATGCAGTGGCAAGGTTATTCTGTGCAGGCCAATTCCCGAAGGAGCTAAACAAACTGTCGCGCGGATGTAGGATTCATTAGACGTGTCACGGTAAGGTTAGGGCTCTCAGGTCTTTAAACTGGCTTTATTCTAGAAAGGATCCTGATGAGGCTGTTTGGTCCGTTATACACAGCGTAGCTGAGAGTCGCAAAGTACCTCTCACAAATGGCAAGTCTCATCTACGCTTCTTCAATTTTTAGAAGAAAAAAAAAGTGCTAAAATCCTTCTTCGAAGTAATAAAAGATGAGTTGCATTTAGCTTATTTCTAGTGTACTGTGTTCATCAAAATAAAACAGGCAAATTTTGATATAAGCTTTAAGCTTACTGTACTTTTTTGAGAGGGCAACAATTTTGTGTGTAATATGTATGGTACCTCTTGAAATGATACATTTTTCGGATGCAGACAATGATTTTTTGTTTTAATGCAATGATGAAATTGAGATCGATAGGACAAAAAGTAGATGAGGATCAAAGTAGAATGAGACAGACAGAGAGAGAGAGAGAGAGAGAG
>CM072521.1:35983204-36025704 GCA_036898135.1 Oncomelania hupensis | reverse complement strand
CTATTCATTGGTATTGCATAGTTGTTTCCCTCTTAGTCTATCAAGGGCAGTAACTACCGCTGATAGGTGTCTTATAAATAGAGGAGAAGTACTCACAAAAATGCACTTGGTTTGAATTTGCTAGTTTGAATAGATGTGGCCTAGAGAACTAGATGGGGGACTGTGAACTGTCACAACTGTACACTTTATAACCCTGTAATGAACAGGTAGGAATTATTAATTGTTATTACTGTTTTTTTTTTAAAGTTAAGAGATTTATTTATTTTAATTGGGAAACTATTTGATTGTTGGTTTTCCATAAATGAGTTGTGAAATTCTTGACTTCAGTGTGTTAATCTTTTATAAACTAGAGATGAGCAAGTATTATTATTATAAAATGTCTTCTTCTTTTATGCATCCTTGGTGAATGTTAAAGAAAGTAAATACAAATTAATTGCTGTATCTTGATGGAGAGATAATGAATGAAACCGAAAGAGTAAGGATATTGTTTCAAACTTTATTTACATATATATGGGATTAGGCTACAGTGACCTTACTTTACTTCTCATCCAGGGTTTCTACTTGGATCCCACTTGGAGTGATGTTTGTCATCATCAGCATCTGGGAGATGCTGACGTCATTATCGTCATCTGGGAGATGATGTTTTCAAGGACAGTGCGTTGGCTGGTATCTCCGCCCCCTGCCTAATCGGTGTTAGCCAAGTCACCAAGTCTGGGAGTCAACCTCAAGGGTGGAGGTTGTTGTCTTCACAGTTGGAATGACCGACTGGAATTTCGGAATTTGGGAATGGACACTGCTTGTTCGACTCAATCATCAAGTCACCGGGAAATGTAGTTAGTTGTCATCTCGGGGAGATGTTCTACGCACCAAGATCAACTGAAGTAGCTTACCATTAATTAATTCGATCGAGAGAGTTAACAGACGAAATGCTCAGAGACATTGAGACTCAGTAGATACTGTTTTCTGCTTTAGGCGGGACGCCGCCTCTTTATATCTTTTTGAACAGGAACACTCTGGATCAGTAAATTTGGTGTTGGTTTTCTCTCGGACTTATTATTATTCAAAAAGACCTTCATAAAATTTAATATTTCTTTATTGTAATATTTTTCTGTTTAATATTTATTTATTTACTTTTTGTCTTCGTTCTTCTTTGAAATTTAATAGAAATGGTTAATTGTTTACCAAGTTGTTTCTGATGGTGTTTGGTGGGAGAATGTTGAAAGAGTGAATACGTTTCCTTTCTTTAAATACTATATTAAGAAAATCGTTTTAATAGTCTATTTCTTTACATTTCTCATAATGGAGTCAAGAGAGAATAGCCCAGTAAGGTACAACCAATAATTTATTGAAATAAGACTTTCACGAAGAATACACTTCGTTACACTGGTGACCCTGTTTTTCTCTTGTTTATTTTGTAACATTTTCCTAATATAATAATTTAGTAGATTCTCGTTGGATTTTTACGGATATATGTATAATTATACAATATGGTTCAGCTATATTTTTTTTTTATATTGAAAGCTGGTCATTTTAATTGCATTGAATTGACTGAAAATAAGATTTTGTATAGAAGTCACTCAGAGTGACAACAGTTTGTGTTTTACGTTAAATTTCCCCAATTTGTTTTTCATATTCATACATAATGTCTTCAGACTATGATCTGTTATTTCAGGCTTTTCTTAAGCAAGCCACCCAGTTAGGTATTACGGAGAAAGATCTAATTGCAAAATATGTTGAAGTCTGCTTTGATAGATTGGATAGGGCACGAGAGAGAGAAATTGAGAAAGACAAACAGGACCGTGAGAGAGAACGAGAGCGTGAGCAACAAGAAAGACAATTTACTAAGGAGCGAGAAGAAAAACAATTTGCTAAGGAGCGAGACGAGAGAGAACACTTACTTGAAAAAGAGCGAGAAGAAAGAAAAGCTGAAGAAGCACAGAAACAGAGAGAGTTTGAACTCAAAAGATTGGAGTTAGAAATACAAGCACGAGTACATAATCAGGGGGACACTACCACTCATCGACATGAGAGGCAACAGCAGTCTACTGGACCTAAACCATCGTTCCCCAAGTTGCCAGTTTTTCGAGAAGACAGAGACGATATAGATTCATTCTTATTTCGTTTTGAAACACATGCAAACTCCTGTAGTTGGGATCAAGCTAAATGGGCTACCTACCTCAGTGCTCTGTTGGAAGGCACAGCCCTTAGTCTATATCATTCACTGTCGGCAAACCAACCTGTCACCTATGAGACATTGAAGGACGCTCTCCTTCACAAATTCCAGTGCTCCACAGAAGGATTCCGTTCTAAGCTACGTACTATTCGTCCTGAAAATGATGAATCATTTTTAAGTTTCTCCACTAGAATGACGCACTTTGCCGAAAGATGGACAGCACTTTCTAAAATAACGTCAACGTATCAGGCGCTCTTAGATCTCATTCTTAGGGAGCAGTTTCTCCAAAGTGTTTGCAAGGATCTGGCCACATACCTACTTGAGAGAGATTTCACATCGTTAAAAGACATGACTGACTGTGCAGAGAAATATCGTCTTGCTCATTTGGATAAGAAGATGGCGAGGAACTCAACCAGTAGCATCTTTTCAACAGCAGTGTCAGTGCAGCAAGACCCATCACAGGAACATGAGGGGTATAATACTCGTCGAGGCAGAGGAGGCTTTCGTAGATCACATCGAAGTAATTACGGGTCGTTTTGTCGACCAGATCACACACAGAGACAGCAGTATAATCAAAGTGGTCAGAATGCTTCAGTGGAACAAAGTTCTGCAGCACCTCGTTTTCAACGTGGATCAACATCTTACCGGGGCGGTAGTAGTAGAGATGGTGCTAACCGCCAAACCCTTCAAAACAGCAAGCAGAAGTGTTTTCCTTGTGGAGGCACAGGGCACATTGCAGCAGTTTGCCCTTCACCAGCTCACACTTTGGTTGCTGTCAATGAGGACAATGAGGTTCTTGATGAGAACGGTGGCCAAGGGAGCGCAAGTGTATCACAAGTTGTGTGCTCCATCACCGATACATTTTCTGGGTCACTTCATTTGGTATCAGGCACAGTGAATAATCAACGAGCAAGCATACTGCGAGATACAGGTGCCACTGTTTGTGGAGTGAGGAAACGCCTTGTGCGACCAGACCAATACACTGGGGACATAATCCGCTGTATATCCTTTGGGGGACAGATCGAGAAATTTCCAGTTGCTACAGTGGAGGTGACGACACAGTTCTACTCAGGAACATTGAAATGCTGCGTTATTGAGAAGCCAGTAGCAGACCTTATAATAGGAAATATTCCGGGGGCCACAGACCCTGATCTTCAGGCAACGTTAGTAACCACGCGTGCGCAAGCAAAAAAGGAACAGTTACCAAAGAA
Source organism: Oncomelania hupensis (assembly GCA_036898135.1). Classification (NCBI taxonomy): domain Eukaryota; kingdom Metazoa; phylum Mollusca; class Gastropoda; order Littorinimorpha; family Pomatiopsidae; genus Oncomelania; species Oncomelania hupensis. The sequence goes on along the minus strand of CM072521.1, from coordinate 36,022,320 downwards.
ACATTTAGTGGATGCTGCGCAGGATCTAGCTGTTTCCAAAGCAGAATTGGGTCAACTACAGACTCAGGATTCCTCTTTGTCAGATTGTTTTAGGGCAGCCGAAGATAGCACACGAAAACAATCAAAACATGCTTCTTGGTCATTTATCGTTCAGGATGGAATTCTTTTCCGCTGTTACAGAAAAGGAAACACCGAAATTGAGCAGATCGTCGTTCCAAAATCACTCAGACCAGCAGTTTTGGTATCGGCTCATGATGCATTATTAGCAGGACATTGTGGAGTGCGTCGAACCTTGTACAGGATTACCTCCAGATTTTACTGGCCAGGCATTTCATCTGACACACATAGTTATGTCCAGTCATGTGATATATGTCAAAAGACGATACCAAAGGGACGAGTACCAGCGGTACCTAGTGAGCTCATGCCAGTTATTGACACACCTTTTCGTCGCATCGCCATTGATTTAGTCGGGCCTATTTCACCTCCATCAGAGGAGGGACATCGGTATATCCTTTCTGTTATCGACATAGCAACAAGATATCCCGAAGCTATACCCATGAAAAACATTGACACTGTTAGTGTAGCTGAGGAACTTCTCAAGATTTTTGCACGAATGGGGTTCCCCGAAGAAATTCTTTCTGATCGTGGAACACAATTTAACTCTGAGTTGATGAAAGAGTTCCATCGCCTCCTACAAATTAAGGCGATCCGTACTTCACCTTACCACCCCCAGTCTAATGGATGTGTGGAACGTCTCCACGGCACTTTGAAATCCATGCTGCGTAGAGTTGTTCAGAACCAACCAAAAGCTTGGCATCGTTACCTCTCAGCTCTGCTCTTTGCCTGTAGGGAACTACCCTCTGAGTCCACGGGATTCGCCCCTTTTGAACTCATGTTTGGAAGAAAACCACGAGGACTTATTTCCCTTCTTGCCGATTCATGGTCGGAAGCTGAGCACCAAGATGACCAGGCGAGGCCACTTTACCAATATCTGTTCGACCTCAAGAACAGGATAGCGGACGCCTGCAAATTAGCTCAGGAAGCAAGCTCAGAAGCAGCAATCAAGAACAAGTTTATCAAAGACAGATCAGCAAAGAAACGTTCTTTCAAGGTGGACGAAGAAGTGCTGGTATTACTCCCATCTGATTCAAACAAACTACTTATGGCTTGGAAAGGGCCGTACACTGTCACTCAGTCTTTTCATCCCGATTACAAAATTTTGATTCGTGGAAAAGAGAAGATTTTTCATGCAAATATGCTTAAGAAATATTTCAGGAGACTGAAACCAATGGGAACTATTGTCGTTGAAATTACAGAAAACCAGAGACAACAAGCTGCTTCACTTTCTGTTCCTTGGAATAATATCACCACACTCTACACAGAAAAACAGTACACTGATGATGATTCTGTGAGTGCAAATGGGCCACAACCACCTCTCCCACAGACGATGTCTTCGGATCATGTTGGAGCATCATCTGTTGGAGTAATTCAGGAAGATGACAGCGATGATATTTCTGTACCTACCCCTGAAGTGAATGACTCAGTTGAGTCAATAAAGAACGTTCATTTTGGTCCAGAACTTACATCATGCGAGAGAGCTCAACTGTATGCTGTGTTTTCAACGTATGCACACATACTCACATCCAGTCCTGGTCTGTTCAGGGGGGACCTTCTGTTACAGATCCCTCTATTATCTACAGAGCCCGTGAAGATGAAAAGTTATAGCCTTCCTCTTTCTTCACGTCAAACAGTTGAAAATGAAGTTCATACCATGTTGGAACAAGGCATCATTGAACCAGCTATCTCTCCTTATGCAGCACCAGTAGTCCTGGTAAAGAAGAAAGATGAATCAATCCGTTTTTGTGTGGATTATAGACAACTGAATAAGAGAATCGTCTTTGATTGTGAACCGATTCCGGATGTTGATGATCTCTTTGCAAAACTTGGAGATGCCAAGTACTTTACCAAAATAGACCTTAGCAAAGGGTATTGGCAGATACTTATTGACCCGATAGACAGGCCAAAGACAGCATTCATAACTCACCTAGGACTTTTCCAATGGATCCGTATGCCATTTGGTCTTATTTCGGCACCCGCCGTCTTTGCCAGAATGATGCGGATGCTCAATCTTGAAGAAGCGTCTTCAGTCAACTTCTTTGATGACGTTTTGACTCATAGTAAGTCTTGGATAGAACATCTCCAACACGTACAATGCATTCTTCAAAAGCTTGACTCCTTTGGACTCACTGCTAGACCGTCAAAGATTGAAGCAGGATTCCGTCGATTGGAATTTCTTGGACACATTGTCGGTGAAGGTCGTATGCAACCTGGACCCAGCAAGATCAAGAAGATCCTCGCTATCCCCAGACCATCCACGAAGCGTCAGGTCCGCTCCATTCTGGGATTGCTCAGTTATTATCGTCGTTACGTGCCAGACTTTGCAACTTTGACTGCTTCTCTCTCTGATTTGACAAAACAGGACAAACATCGTCGTATAATGTGGTCTGAAGAATGTGAGCATGCTCTCAGAACTATTCAGTATATTTTGTCAGCAAAACCAATTCTTCTACTTCCGTCTTTGGACAAACCTTTCATAGTGCGTACAGATGCCAGTGCAATTGGTATTGGTGCCGTTTTGCTTCAGACATCAGATGAGGAACTCCATCCTGTCATGTATGCAAGTCGAAAGCTGTTGGACAGAGAATGTCGCTATAGTACAATTGAGCGAGAATGTCTAGCCATTGTGTGGGCTGTCTCCAAATTTTCAAAGTATCTCTGGGGGACTCACTTTATCCTGCAGACGGATCATCACCCCTTAGCCTTTCTGCGAACGTCGAACTTCAAGAACACACGTATCATGAGGTGGGCTCTATCACTTCAAGAATACAACTTTGATGTGGAACATTTGTCTGGGAAAAAGAACATCCTGGCAGACTTCCTGTCTCGGTCTGCAACTGAACAAATCATCCCTTAGAGTTGTGGGGTGATATTCTTGTGTCGAAAAACTCGGTCGTTTTTCTTTTTCAGTAGGGGGAGTTGTGTCAGGAAGTCATGTTATTGTATAAGGGCAAATACTCTACCCATGACTGCTATTCATTGGTATTGCATAGTTGTTTCCCTCTTAGTCTATCAAGGGCAGTAACTACCGCTGATAGGTGTCTTATAAATAGAGGAGAAGTACTCACAAAAATGCACTTGGTTTGAATTTGCTAGTTTGAATAGATGTGGCCTAGAGAACTAGATGGGGGACTGTGAACTGTCACAACTTTACACTTTATAACCCTGTAATGAACAGGTAGGAATTATTAATTGTTATTACTGTTTTTTTTTAAAGTTAAGAGATTTATTTATTTTAATTGGGAAACTATTTGATTGTTGGTTTTCCATAAATGAGTTGTGAAATTCTTGACTTCAGTGTGTTAATCTTTTATAAACTAGAGATGAGCAAGTATTATTATTATAAAATGTCTTCTTCTTTTATGCATCCTTGGTGAATGTTAAAGAAAGTAAATACAAATTAATTGCTGTATCTTGATGGAGAGATAATGAATGAAACCGAAAGAGTAAGGATATTGTTTCAAACTTTATTTACATATATATGGGATTAGGCTACAGTGACCTTACTTTACTTCTCATCCAGGGTTTCTACTTGGATCCCACTTGGAGTGATGTTTGTCATCATCAGCATCTGGGAGATGCTGACGTCATTATCGTCATCTGGGAGATGATGTTTTCAAGGACAGTGCGTTGGCTGGTATCTCCGCCCCCTGCCTAATCGGTGTTAGCCAAGTCACCAAGTCTGGGAGTCAACCTCAAGGGTGGAGGTTGTTGTCTTCACAGTTGGAATGACCGACTGGAATTTCGGAATTTGGGAATGGACACTGCTTGTTCGACTCAATCATCAAGTCACCGGGAAATGTAGTTAGTTGTCATCTCGGGGAGATGTTCTACGCACCAAGATCAACTGAAGTAGCTTACCATTAATTAATTCGATCGAGAGAGTTAACAGACGAAATGCTCAGAGACATTGAGACTCAGTAGATACTGTTTTCTGCTTTAGGCGGGACGCCGCCTCTTTATATCTTTTTGAACAGGAACACTCTGGATCAGTAAATTTGGTGTTGGTTTTCTCTCGGACTTATTATTATTCAAAAAGACCTTCATAAAATTTAATATTTCTTTATTGTAATATTTTTCTGTTTAATATTTATTTATTTACTTTTTGTCTTCGTTCTTCTTTGAAATTTAATAGAAATGGTTAATTGTTTACCAAGTTGTTTCTGATGGTGTTTGGTGGGAGAATGTTGAAAGAGTGAATACGTTTCCTTTCTTTAAATACTATATTGAGAAAATCGTTTTAATAGTCTATTTCTTTACATTTCTCATAATGGAGTCAAGAGAGAATAGCCCAGTAAGGTACAACCAATAATTTATTGAAATAAGACTTTCACGAAGAATACACTTCGTTACAGAAAGATAAATCTATCATCTATAAATACAACAAGGTATATTTCTCATACTTTAAGATCAAGGTCACTTCGAAGTACCTATACTAACCGACTTTGGACAGCTCCAGTAACCTTGACCTTGGAGTGATGCATAGTATGTGTGTCTCACTGATGTGTATCATGCATCAAAGAATCATAAGTTCACTAATTAATAACTTAGAAAAAAAATTGAAATTTTGTGACACTTTGACATTTGTTGACCTTGTGACCTTGAAGTGAAGTCATTCATGCACTGATCATTTATGAGGTTTAATGGATATACACCATCTTACCAAGTTTGGTGTGATAGTTAAAATAGGTTCTGAGATATTAATCCACTTGCAAGATTTGCACGTCCAGACGGCGTACGCCGGACAGACAGACGGACGGACAAAACAAAATGTGTTTTTTAAATGCCATTTTTGGACTATTTAGACTATTATATCTCACATAAATTAGCAAAAATTTTGATTTTTTTTTTGGGGGGGGGGGGGAGGTGTGTGTGTGTGTGGGTGTATGTGTGAATGAATACATAATCTCGCAATGCTATGCATGCCGAGTAAAAACGAAAAAGCCATGTGAAGCTTTTTTGAATTTGTAAACGAAACTATGCAAAGGCAGTATTTTACTGCTACTACTACTTTTCACAATGAATGAAGGAATGCTTCAGCAAATGTCTCAATAAGTTGAATAACAAAGCAAATCACTCACCAACCTGCACAGTGCTTATAAAGTTTTAGGTAGACCTTTAATTGCAACTTGTGGATTATCCCTGCACTCGGTGTCTGCACTACACACACAAATACACTTTCCACCATGGCCCTCAAGGCTTCATTTTGTTAATAAAACAAAAATGATACTACTACTACTACTACTACTACTACTACTACTACTACTACTACTACTACTACTACTACTACTGATTAATTATTATTTTAATCTTTCTCACCGAGGCTTTGCTGTACAAAGGTGATATTTCACATTCTTACTGGACATCTAGATATATTTAGATGTCAATCTCATTCTCGCAAAGTTTATGCACAAAATAATACGGTTAAAAAATTATAGTACAGTCTCCGATTTACATTGAAAAAGTTAAATATTATGAACCTGTTTATTTATTTATACAGTATGTAACTTTATTGAATTGTGAACTGATTTCTCTATTTATTAAGACCAATAATATTGTTTCCAACTTTCACTGTACCAGAAAACATTCACTTCGAGAGTAAACATCTGAACTCCCACTATCATCACCTTCCTACAAAACACACTGACATTGCATTATGCTCTGTCGCAGCAGCAGCAACAACAACGCTGCTCTTTGCACACCCTCGGCAACACCAACTGTTGCGCTGTCGCTGATGGAGCCGGCATTGGGAGGTTTTGCGGTAGATGTTTTTTAACGAAGCTAACGGCAAGAGGCAACGTACTCGACTCGACTCTTGCTTCGCGAGGTGAGACAATTTGGAGTTCTCCTCATGCAATGGATTCTCGGTATCGATATTTGGAGCGTGCGAATAGAATGTAATGTAATACTGCTATTATAAGAGAAAGAGAGAGAGAGAGAGAGAGAGAGAGAGAGAGAGAGAGAGAGAGAGAGAGAGAGAGAGAGAGAGAGAGAGAGAGAGAACAATGCATATATGCATTAATAGAATAAGATATTTATTCTATGTTTATTTTCAGTTGAAAACATAAACATCTCGTATGTCCCAACAGGTCAAATGATATCAAATTTCGCATCTCACTTACGAGGTTTTCATAATTTCGAAATAAATTTCAAAAATCTTGTAATTCAACTTACGAGGTTTCATTCTAATAAATGACGCGCCAGCAAGTTGAGGTGAGGTCATTAACGCGGTTTTGTTATTGTCATCTTGGACGTACCAGCTGTTTCTGGTCATTTTTTTCTACACTTTGGTGATATGTGTGTTCCTTTTATTCCATCACGATTTTTCTAGATTGACACCACCTCCAGAGCCTTTGGAATGCAAATGAGTGCAGAGAAGACCAAAATCAACACCAATGACATCAAAACGGGCATCAAAGTCCAAGGACAATTGCTCAACACGGTGCATAGCTTCAAATATTTAGGAGCAATTATATCAGACAATGGGTCCTGACAAGAATTCCTCTCCAGGATAGCACAAACAACTGCTGCCCTGACAAGGTTTAAGCCCATTTGAAAAAACGGGACCATCAGTCTACACTCCAATGTAAATGTTGCTGCGCTCCTTTGTCGTCTTCATCTTCCTATACTCTTGCGAAACATAGACCCTCACAGGAGACCTACAAAGAATAAAAAGCTTGGAGATGAGGTGCTACCGAAGACTTCTGGGCATTTCCTACAGACAGCACATCACCAACGACGAAGTCCGACAGACCATCACACAAGCACTCGGACAACACGATGACATGCTCACAGTGGTGAAGAAACGGAAACTCCGATGGCATGGCCACCTCACCAGAGCATCCGGTCTTGCAAAGACCATCCTGCAAGGCACGGTTCAAGGAGGCAGAAGAAGAGGAAGACAGAAAAAGAGGTGGGAGGACAACATTCGAGAATGGACTGGCTTGACACTGAGCGAAGCCATAAGGGTTGCTGAGGACAGAGAAAGATGGAATACGCTGGTTTAACGATCTGTGGTGCCCCAACCAATTTCGAGTTAAGGATATGGTAATATAGGATAGGCTAGAACAGGCCAAGGAAAGATCAGTGAAACACTTGTCTAAGCAGTGTATTACTTAGCTTACATCTGTTCATTAATATCACAGGAAATTTCCATAAGGGACTGCGTGCTAAGTACAGAGCTTGTACTGGTCAGAAGGACCAGTGATAAGTGCAACAAGGCTTTCATTGATTGTTGGATGTTACTGTATTAATCTATCAATAGTCTATCCTATTTCAGTTTTGTAAAGACGACGGTTGTGCCTGTATTAGTAAATAAAACAACACTGGCAATGTTTTCACTGCATTTTTCAGTCTTATATTTTGTATTAATGTGTCCTTTGTTGTTTGCTGTTCTTACTAATTCTTTTAATTAGCAACTTCAAGCTCAAACAAAACAGTTACAACCTCGTAATTTGCAACATTCAGCAATATACAAAATAGTAAAAACTTCGTATGTTAACATTTCAGTCTGTTTCTTAAACATGCATGGGATCTCAAGCTACTCACTATCACTACCAAATTTCCTGTTCGATACTGAATACAAATTATACTAAAAACGTTTGTTTTGGTGACACTTGATTTTTTTACAACATTTTCCTTCTCAAAACTGCATTTTTGGAGATACGAAGTTTTGAGTGGACACCGACGATATATAACTTTTGAAGCACAACACATACTTGAACTGTACTGTTGAATGGTTGCAGTCACAGTGACTGTCAAGCGGTTCAGTGAAATCCTCTGTTCAGTGCTTAGTAGTAGCAGTAGGGTCCCAAAGCTCAGGAGCATCCCATGCACCGTCTCTCTTTCTACTTGTGGCTGACGGAGGAGCGGAAGTAGGGAAAACAGCAGGCTTGATAACGGTGTTGAGAAAGGTGACCTCGTACACGGCGCCACGCAGGACAGGGTAGACCGTCGTGGGAAGAATGTCGTCGGTAGGGTAGGCGTAGCTGTGGCTGTGGAAGATCTGGAAACCGCTCTTGGATAGCTCACGCAGGAGCTGCAGCTTCTTGACGATCTTGGCAGCATCCTGCCCTATCTCCCAGCTATGGAACGCGACGACTAGCTGTCGGACTTTGGCCAACTCCCTAGTCTTGACAATGTCCAGTAATTGCAGCCACTCCCAGCCCTCCGTATCCAAGCGGAGAATGTCCACCACTTTCTACAAAGAGAAACAGAAAAGAAAGAAGAAAAATAACCACGATAATAACACGTCAAAAGCAATGATATCGGTCTCCTTTTTTGTTGTTGCTCTTCTTGACCATGTCCAGTAATTCCAGTCATTCTTTGCCCTGCTCTACGCTCCCAAGAAAAAAATTGCGACGTTAAGGAGAGAGAGAGCGAGAGAGAGAGAGAGAGAGAGAGAGAGAGAGAGAGAGAGAGAGGGGTGGGGGAGGAATGGAGGATACAAAAAGTGAGAGAAGGTACAAAGAGAGAGAGAGAGAGAGAGAGAGAGAGAGAGAGAGAGAGAGAGAGAGAGAGAGAGAGAGAGAGAGAGAGAGAGAGAGAGAAACTTTGAAACTTTTTTATTAGGGATAAAGATTTTAGACTAATGATACAGTCTAATCTTCCAATCTGTCCCTTAAGAAATTAACATAATAATAATTAACCTTTAACTTTAACTTGGAAATCACATCACTCACAAACACACATGCACACACAATCACACTAACATCTTCATCATTATCTTTAAACAATTTTAGGCAACTACCCTTTTCCCCATATCCTTCACCCTTATAATAATAATAATAATAATAATAATAATAATAATAATAATAATAATAATAATAATAATAAGACAAGTCAAGTTCCACAGCAAATTGATAATAATAATAATAATAATAATAATAATAATAATAATAATAATAATAATAATAATAATAATAATAATAATAATAATAAAGTGAATATATAAATAGGTTAATAATTACACGAATGACTGTGTTGTCATATATATTATTATACATAACTTTTATAAAGAGAGAGAGAGAGAGAGAGAGAGAGAGAGAGAGAGAGAGAGAGAGAGAGAGAGAGAGAGAGAGAGAGAGAGAGAGATTATGCGCGCGCGCTCATACACGCACACACACTCGCACACACACAGAGCAATCACAGCGTTTAAAAAAAATTCTCTAACAAAGTGAAATCGCCGGTAATGAATTAAACATGTGTCGATCTTGAAATTGTAACAGTACAAGTGTATCGTTTTGCAAAGTCAATGTAGCCTAATGTAACAGTATAAGTGTATCGTTTTGAAAAGTAAGTCAATGTAGTGTCGTAAGGAAATCGAGAAATTGCCGAATTCGTTAAATTGGACACACCGCTTGCCGAGAACGGCAATTCGACAGGCTGTTGCCGAAATAATTAAAAATTGACACATTCGTGAAAAAGGCAATCGATTTCACGAAGTCGGCAACATAGAACGATGTTGTAAAGGCATAGATATAACATCTCATAACAATTACCTGACGGATGGTACATGTTCGTGTCTGTAAAAGTATCCACTTGGTGTCTGATCTACCTTTTATTGTGATAACTATTTGGTGTCTATCTGCTTTTTATTGTGACAACCAACTAAATTCCGAGTTCTTTGCTTAAGTTCACAGCTGCCTGTGCGATCCTATCCTATCCTATCCCGTAACTCGGAGGTCGTAGAGGCACCACAGATGATCGTTTAACCAGCATACTCCATCTTTCTCTGTCCTCAGCAGCCCTGATGGCTTCGCTCAGTGTCAAACCAGTCCATTCTCGAATATTGTCCTCCCACCTCTTTTTCGGTCTCCCTCTTCTTCTACCTCCTTGCACTGTGCCTTGCAGAATGGTCTTTGTAAGGCCTGATGATCTGGTGACGTGGCCATACCATCGGAGTTTCCGTTTCTTCACCAATGTGAGCAGATCATCGTGTTGTTCAATGGCTTGTGTGATGGCCTGTCGGACTTCGTCGTTGGTGATGTGTTGTATATAGGAAATGCCCAGAAGTCTTCTGTAGCACCTCATCTCCATGCTTTGTATTCTTCGTTGTAGATCTGCTGTGAGTGTCCATGCAGATGCTTCGCAAGCATACAGGAAGATGGACTGTGCGATAATTATGGGAATGTATGCTTTCCGACCGGAGACTTAATATTTGATCGTAAGTTGAGCAGCCTCGCGTGAAAGGGAACTGTTCTCAGTGGGCAATGACTTTCACGTGCACCATTCAGCTTCACATAGAGTAAAGTCAGCTGAAAGATATTCACTCTTCAGTTAAGTTCAAATTATATACTTTGCGCGAAATCGGTTGAGTATTTCACGAATTTGTCAACTTTAAAAAGCCTTTTCAATATTTTGTCAAAAGCCTGCTGAATTCGCGGTTTCGGCAAGTGATTGCCAATTTCACGAAATCGGCAACTGAGCTGACGATTTCACAAATTCGGCAATTTTACGATTTCGTTACTACATATATATATATATTATTACTGTACTTTGTGAAAGCGATGTCTAGCAGTAAGCTGATCAACCTTCTATTCTTTTATCAATCTCTCTCCAACTGAATTTAGAAAAAAAAATTATTTTCTCGAGAGTCGATTTAAAAAAAAAAGACTTTTTAGACAGTGTTTCACGTCCCTTACGTGTCGCTGCAACGGCACAGTAAAGAACCAGGTCGATCATGTTATCCAAAATACGGGTGACTTATTCAAACAGACAACCGCCGTTTCATACAGGTTGATGATCAGGACACTAGGCCGGCTCTTGTGGTCCGTGGGGTTTGACGGTGAAAGATGCAGCAAGATGGCATTTTGAGTTCGACCCACATTTCGACCTGCGCCTAGGGCAGCTTGTTGAGCAACATGATAAGAAGGCCACAATGGCTGGACATACATAAGCCGCTCCACCCTCATTCATACTCACATCTCGGTGTCCAGGCACGCGCCGAATTCCGGAAAATGTTTCCAAGTTGTACGAATCGTTCCAGAAACGCAGCATCTTGAGTATCTTGTATTCTTCTATCATCGCCTTGTCGTCGATGCCTCCTACCAAACCGTACTGGAAATGACGAACTTTTCGCGGTAGTCGCAGGTTCGGTTCTTTGCTGTTCCACAAAACGCATAAAAACACAAAATTATATATTATTAGTCACTTGCCCGCAAGCTGTAACCGTTGTTGTTTTATTCCATTTAAAGTATAGGAGGTTTGCGCCTATTTACACTAAAGGTTAAAAGCAGGATAGGACAACACAGTTATCACTATAAAATAACAATACAAGCACATTAATATGCACATTCAACTGCATCAACTCATCTTTCACGCCATGTACACAGTTTTTAATTAGTAACTGTGTGTACATATACTTAAATTTACAAAAAGCGATATAAAGCTAACACTGTGTACAGTAACCATTTCTTGTGTTTCACTCATGCAAACACACACTAACAACACCTACTCTGAATTAACGGGCGATATGAAAAGATGACGTCATTTACCGGATAATTGGATCAAAAACGTAAACGTCACATCTGTACACCTTTGCCACGTCAGTTTCGAATGAGAAGTCAAGGTTAAATCTGGAACATAAATATCACAGACCCAGATTTCGTAACTAAATATTAAACATGTAAAAAAACAATTACAAAAAAATCAATCGTGACCACCTTAGTTTAATGGAATGTAGTACTATCTAATAAAATTATTTTCAAGAGCACTGAGGAAAGACGTACGGGTGCCAGTCATTCAAAAAACGCTGCACGCACTCTAATGTCCATGATTACACACCAGCTCTGCAGATCATGATTACACAGCAGTTATGTGTGTCCATGCTTACACCCACCCTGTGGACCATTATGACACATTCACTCTGTGGACCGCCATTACACCCGCTCTATGTACCATGATTACACACCCACTCTGTGGACCATGATTACACACCCACTCTGCGGACCATGATTACACACTCATTCTGTGGCCCATAGCACACCCACTCTTTGCACCATGATTACGCATCAACTATTACACCCACTCCGTGGACTATGATTACACACCCACTATTACACCCACTCTGTGGACCATTATTACACACGCTTTGTGGACCATTACAACCACTCTATGGACCACGATTACACCCGCACTCTGTGGACCATGACTACACACCCACTTTGTGGACCATGACTGTACGCATTCCGTGTACCAAATTAGAACTGATCCAAAGGATAATTGGCAGTGAGTCTTAAGTCGAAAAGGCACACATTGTATTTGTATGCTTTAATTCCTCTATCCTGCAGCATCTCTATATAACCTGGACTATTTTGATTATTTTGTTCTCTTATTTATTAACTAACACGACACAACACAACTTTAATGTCCGATTACAAAACAAAGCAACAAAGATGACAAAAACTGAAAAGCCCATATCATATGACTGGAATGGTCCTTAGGGAACTTGCAGTATTTAACATGAAAATGACTGCCGAGAAAAAAAAAAGAAAAAAAATGTTACAGTGGCATTAAAATGCAAAGTACTACCGAATTTGATCTTACCATGGTCTTGACCTTGAGATGCTCTTGACCTCCGGCACCAAATACACTCCTGTATTATCAAATAAACTCCCTCTGTGGGGGTGCCGGGGGTTTCAGTATAAATAGTATCTCCACTTTCTAGAAATTTTGTGCTTTAAATTCCCATTGTAGCTGTCTTTCTCCTTTGTTCTTTCTCACTATACCATCTTCTTCACTAGACCAGTCACCTACCTTTTTTTTGAAAACTCTTCCGGGACAAAACTCCTCATTTGTGTGTGGGGTTTGTTGGATCAGCTTGGGAATATTGGACGCTTTCTGCCAAATGGTCACTGGGGCTTCCTATGATGCTATTATATTATTTTATATGTATGTGTTTTGTTAATATTTTATAATGATGTTTGTATTCTATTTTGTTTTTGTAAACGGGGGTTCGACAAATTAGAGTATATAGCCTCAGCATCCCCTGCGTGTGATGTCTTTATAGTAAAGTGACCGGCTGGCGGAATGCCTTCAGTGTTACCACTAGGGTTGTTTCGGCAGATCTTTTAAGCGGATCAGGGGTGAGTCCTCTTTCAGCGAAGTTGTGGTCTTGATTTTGTGGTCCTGATTCGGTTCTTTGGAGTCCGCTGGACCCTGTGAGCAATGAATAACTAACTAACAAATAAACTACAGCAAAAGTTGTATTGTGCCAAAAAAAAAAAACAGTGACCCTGGCATGACCTTGACCTTCAGTGACCTTGACCTTTGGATGACCCTGACCCTCACGTGACCTTTCATGCACATGTAGGATTAAATAACCTAATGTTGTTGCATACTATGGGCTAAATAAACAGTCATTCCACTGTACAACGACCTATTTTTTTGTATGTTTTTGCAAAGCCTAAATGACCTTCAATACCAACGCTAAAAAAGAACGGAATATATATATATATATATATATATAGTTTAGGGCCAAGGTAACTTCAAAGTACTTATACTGGCTTTGGAAAGCTCCAGCGACCTTGGCCTTGGAATGAGGTTGACAAAATGTGCATAGGATGTGTGTCTCATTGATCTATATCATACATCAAAGGGTCACAAGCTCAATATTAATAAATTTTAAAAAAAGTTAAAGTGGAATATTGTGAAAATTTTACATTTTTTGACTAAAGCCCATGCCACACGAGCGTAAAATCTACTGGACTTGACGCGAATCGGAGCAATTTTCGATTTCGAAGTCGGAATTTTATTTTGACTTGAATCGCGCAGTGCCACACGAAAGTCGCACATCGAGTCAAACTTGAGGGTTATTGGTTTTGAAGTTTTGCTGTACGTGTAATGTGATCACGTGATTCGTATTCTGCTTCTTATTGGCCAAAAGGTCCGAATCACACAATCGAGACTCGCGGAATTAGAACATGTTGAAAGTCGGCAATCGGAGCCAATTCAAAGAATCTGGATTCGCGATGCACAGGGTGCCACACGACAATCACGGGATTTTGTCGTGATTTCATGAATTGGATTCAAGATTTGACGCTCGTGTCCTATCCTATCCTATCCTGTCCCGTAACCCGAAGGTCGTAGGGGCACCACAGATGATCGTTTAACCAGCATACTCCATCTTTCTCTGTCCTCAGCAGCCCTGATGGCTTCGCTCAGTGTCAAACCAGTCCATTCTCGAATGTTGTCCTCCCACCTCTTTTTCGGTCTCCCTCTTCTTCTACCTCCTTGCACTGTGCCTTGCAGAATAGTCTTTGCAAGGCCTGATGATCTGGTGACGTGGCCATACCATCGGAGTTTCCGTTTCTTCACCACTGTGAGCAGGTCATCGTGTTGTCCAATGGCTTGTGTGATGGTCTGTGTGGCATGACCATAGCATTTGTTGACTCTGTGACCTTGATCTTGAAATGAAATCATTCATTCTCTGATCATTTATGAGGTCTCATGGAAATATACCATCTAACCATCTTTGGTTGTGATAGTTGAAATGGGTTCTTAAATATTAATCCACTTGCAAGTTTTGCACGTCCAGATGGCGGACAGACGGACGGACTGAATTGTATGTTTTTGGTTTTTAAAGGTCAACCACAGTGCTCGGTCAAAAAGTTTCTGCTGAAAGAACTTTACTAAATAATATCAGATGCAAAAAATTCGGTAAGCAAAGCTCTATCGTTTAATAGATATCGATCACTGAAAGTGGGATTTCCTACCTGTAATTAAGGGTAAGGGAAGTAATACTCTAAAACGCAGCTATCGCTGATCTTCCCTCGCAGTGACGTCAGCAGCTGTAGACAATGGCCGATTGCGAAGAAGTTACAAGCGAGACAAGCAGTGTTTCTTCACTCGATCAATCGTGTTACAGCAGTGCTCTCTTCTGTTAGAACCGAATTCGACCCCCGAGTACTAATTGTAATAATAAACAAATAATTATACGAGCTAGACCCGTGAATACATAACCTCTTCAGGGGCGGATCAGTTAGTTTGTTTGGTTTTTTTTTTTTTTTTGGGGGGGGGGAGGGGGGGGGGTTCCAAAATTCGTATAAAAAAATAAATAAAAAAATAAATAAATTAATTAATATATATATATATAGTATTTATTTTATGTTTATTTTTATAATTGTATTCTCTCTCTCTCTCTTTCTCTCCTTCTTCTTCTTCTTTCTTTTCCTTTTTTTTTTTTTTTGGCCGGAAACCCCCCCCTCGTCCGCCCCTGCTCTTGCGTTCCCTTTTCTGAAAAGCTCCTCTGACTTTCCTGACACCCGGCAAGTGATAGCAGACGATGGATGTGTAGTAGCCACTGTGACTGTAGTTGAAGTTGAAGCAGTACTAGTAGGCCTACTACTAGTAACTTGAATCACTGTTGCTGTTGTTGAGGCTTTGGATCGTTGGAACAGAGATAGGCTTTAATGTCTGTATTGTTTTCATCCCAAAGCTCCGCATAAAAGTGGCACTTGGGGGGTAGCAGTCTTCAGCGATGTGTTTTGCGCAAATTGCTGACGACGCACAAATCTCACCCACTGATTTCGCACTTCTTCGTTTTTTGTAAACCTATGCAATGTTATCCCATCCGCTGGTTTGTTTGTACAACCTCCAACGGCACAATATAGGCCACTGCTCTTCGTTTTCCTGCGTTTTGGTAGAGAAGTTTTTTGTTTGTATGTAGATTATAGTCACACGACACTTTCGCATATAGGTGACTACTGGACCGATTTATACTGACACCAGTTGTTGGTAAAGGGGAAAATAATATGATCACACGTTGACCAATCCGGGATTCGAACCACCGACCTTTCGGTTACTAGCAAGACGCTCTTACCAACTGAGCTACCCGGCCCCTGGTAGAGAAGGGGCACTATCGGACTCTATATTGTCTCCAGCAGTTGACGTCACGAGCCTTGTGGTCACGTGAGCGGGCTTTTCGAAGGTGCAAAAGTTTATTCGAAGTAGATTTTATTAAATATAAAAAAAGGCAGTATTTTTCGGAAAAAAGTTGTTTGGCATGTGCCTTCTTTTATTATGTAGATATTTTGTGCTCAATTTTATATTTCAATGATGTTGACCTTTAATATAATTTTTGGACTATTTAGGACTCATCTCGCACAGATTTGCAAAAATGTGGAACTCTTTTTTGGTGGAAGGGGGGGTAGGGGGATGGGAAGAGGGCGTGGAGGGGAAGAGGGCGATAGGTGGGTGGTGGGCAGTTGAGTAAATAGACTCACATTGCTATGAAAGTGAGTCAAAAAGTAACAACAGAAATGTGATTTCAAAAGTAAACATCAAAATTTAATAGGAATGTAATTTAAAACTGACCCGAAGGAGTACGCAAGGCACGGAGTTCCAGGTCGAAAACGCACATCATCGCACACCCGCTTTCCGCCATTTTGTAGTTTGCCTAGCTTCAACGACACGTCGCACTGAATGCTTGGATTGTCCAAGAAACTGAAACCCAATTTGATGAAGTTTGTGACAGCAAATTCTCTCAATCTCCCCTCTACCTCCCCACCCCCTCCCTCTGCCCTTCTTCCCTCCTCCTCTCCTTTTTGTCCCGCCCCCAAGAGAGGTAAAGCTCTTTCAGTCGTTGGGGAAGGTAGCGTTTGGGACCTCCCTTTACTCAAAAGCAGCCGAAGGCGTTGCCTATCTCCCCTAAGGTGAACTTTAGTTAATGTAGTATTGATGTTATTTTGTGCAACTGAGTTATTTTTGAAGGGATCCTTTTTTGGCTTACCTTATACACCCCCCCTCTCTTTCCCCCTCCCCTTTCCCTCCCCCCAAAAAAAGAAAAAAGAAAAAAAAAGAGAGAGACAGAAAACGCATAAAATTTGGAATTTTGAATGGTTGCATTCTAAGTGGTTTTAACAATGGATTTTGTGTAAAAGATAACTCGTCCATTCTTCCTCTTTTGGTAGGCATGTTCTGAGGTAGGCCCCAAATCAATGTGCTTGAATGAACATGGAAGTTTAACGTCTACCCCCACATTGGCGATATAGCAGTCGGGGATAATTACTATCCCAGGGAAGAAGAGGGGTAAGGACCTAAATCAACACTGTAGCACCAGAGCAATGATACTGCTAAGAAAGACAGTGCGAATGCTTCTCCCCCACTGAACTACGGCGGTGGGTTGAGTCGAAATATGCTTACCTGTGGTACAAGTAGTGTATGGACTGGTTTGGCCATCTCAGCACAGTCGGCTGGGGCAGCTTGCCCATAGTCTGAAATTTAATGTATTCAGTCCAGACACAAGTATATCAACTAACAAGTTAGTATCTCTCTTCTATGTCTCTATCGACGTGCGCGTACAACCGGTTGCTTCCCTTTACATGCTTTTCGCTCCATAGAGCGTCATCGGCCTGAAATAACTTTTTAGAAACTTCAAAACCCAGGGGAATTATGGGTAGGGAAATGCTTTTCTGAAATGACGTCGGCCAAATCCTTCTTTAGTTTCTTTGCTCGAGCAAAGGCAATCTCATAGGTATGAAACAATTCGTCCATTATAACTCCATCGCTGATAATACTGCTGACAAGTTTCTGCCTTTGTTCACTACCAGAAATATGCAGTTCCTCTCCCAACTTTCGTTTCATTTCAGCGAGAACAGATTTCCCAGAATTCTCTATTCTATTTTTAGGTTTGGGATATTCCCGTCTCAGCTTGTGGCTAAAACCAATGGCAACGGGACCACCGCACGTCGACTTGGGGCAATACGAGATACTAACTTGTTAGTTGATATACTTGTGGTCCAGATCATTGCAGTGAGAAATTATATGATTTTCTTTTATGCGAAGCGCATTTGCTGGGTCAAAGAACTGCTCGCGCTGGTCGAAAATAGAATCTAACACAACATTGCAACATCGTCAAAAGTGTTGTCCTGACAACTGAAACAAAAACTTAACGACCTAAATGTATGTATTTGAATCTGTCGTCCGAAAGTAATGCCCGGGTTCCATAACATGTCGATGCGGCGATAGGCGAACTAGGCTTTCCCACACGCCAGGCCTATCGTTCTACCACGTAGTCATTCTGCTGCTACCCTAACACTATTAAACACACACATTTTCCAAATTAGCCACAACTATTTTTGTGAATTACTCTCAACACGGGGCATATGTTATAATAATTATTTCATTCCAAGCGTGTCATCGTCGTAACTACTACAACTATTTATATTGCGCTTTCTCGTTGAAAGGTTTAGTTCAAATCACAATTCTCACGCATGAATACATCAATAAAGAAAACACGATAATACAAAAAATGAACCAGAGAGGGCAATTGAAAGAGAGAAAGATGGGGAAAACACTCTATACATCAATATATATATATATATATATATATATATATATATATATATATATATATATATATATATATATATATATATGTATTTATGAATGTATTCATGCTATATACAAGATGTGGCAGTTGCGGGTTGGTACAGACCACGCGCAGCAGACCATTGTTTTGGAAGAAGGTTAATCAGCAAAAGAAGATGGATGAGAAGGGAGGAGTCGTTTAGGTTTTGTTTGAATGAGGGGAGAGAGGGTTTGCTGCGGGAGAGAAAGTGGGAGTTGATTCCAAAGGACACGGTCCAAAGAGCAGCGAAAGAGCGGGAACCTGCAGAATTGATTTAGAGTTCGAAGAAAAGAGGATCTGAAGCTGATCGGAGGTTGAGTGTTGGTGTATACAAATAGATGCTGACGGAAAGATAGTGATGATAATAATAATAATAATAATAATAATAATAATAATAATAATAATAATAATAATAATAATAATAATAATAATAATAATTATAATAATAATTAACATTTTGTATAGCGTCCTTTCTTACTAGGGCGCTTTACAAAGGAAAAATAAATAAATAATAATAAATAAATAAATAAATATATAAAGAATTAAACGAAGCGAAAGAAAAAACATGAAAGACCAAATCAGAACATAAACAATACACACACACTCACACACACGCACACAAACACACAATGACTATGATTGTGGTTGAAGTATTTGACGAACAAAAGTTCAGGGTCGAGAATAAAGACAGACACTGTTGGAAATGTATGTTTTCAGTCCAGAGCAAAAGGAAACTATATTGATAGACAGAAATGAGCCGCACCGTTGCTTCACTTGAAGAAGTGAAGCTTGTTTTACTTACCCAACTATTGGTGATCTGCCTCAAGCGCAGCATATCGATCTCGCCGTCTGTAAGCTCTTCCTAAAACATATGATATGATAACCAAAAACACTGGCTTGTAAAGAGACCCACAACAACCACTCTGCAGGTATCATATTGTATATAATATCCCAAGTATACATAATATCAAAAAGTATACATTATATTCGAACTATGCATTATATTCTAAGTATGCATTATTTATTTATTTATTTATTTAATCGTTCTTATATAGCGCTTTTCCAGCTCAAGAGCTGCTCAAGGCGCTGGCCGATACAGGATCTAACTCAAGCCGCCCGAGACGCCCACCCGCAGCCTTTGGGCGCATGGTCTGACGCCCAAGTATACATAATATTCGAAGTTTGCATTATATTCGAAGTATACAAAATATTATAAGGCCTATACGTAATATTCGAAGTATGCATTATATTCGAAGTATACATATTATTCGAAGTATGCGTTATATTTGAAATATACATTATATTCGAAGTTGCTGTTTATTTTGTTCACCTCGAAGTAGATATTATATTCGAAGTAGGCCTATAAATTATATTCGAAGTATGCGTTATATTTGAAGTATACGTTATATTTGAAGTATGCATTAAATTTGACGTTTGCATTAAAATTTATATTCGATGTGTAGTATAATGTGTGTATAAAATAGTAGTGTGTATAGTGTGTGTGTGTACAAGAGTTGTGTGTATAGTATAGTGTGTACAATAGAAGTGTGTATAGTATAATTTAGAGTGTGTACAATAGTAGTGCATATATCATATTATAGTATATGTGTATAACAGTAGTGTGTACAGTATACTGTGGATATAATATTAATAATAGTGTGTATAGTATAGTATAGCATATGTACAATAGTAGTGTGTACATTGTAGTATATGTGTACAAAAGTAGTGTATAGTATAGTTTGTGTACAATAGTAGTGTGTATAGTATAGTGTTTGTAAATCAGTAGTGTGTATAGTATAGTGTGTGTACAATAGTAGTGTTTATAGTATAGTGTGTGTACGACAGTAGTGTGTATAGTAGTGTTTATGTGTACAATAGTAACGTACATAGTATAATGTGTATGTACAATAGTAGTGTATAGTATAGTGTGTGTACAATAGTAGAGTGTATAGTATTGTGTATGTGTACAATAGTAGTGTACATAGTACAGTGTATGTACAATAGTAGTGTGTATAGAATAGTGTGTTTACAATAGTGGTGTGTATTGTGTAGTATGTATTACGTACAATAGCAGTGCGTATAGTATAATGTGTATATGAACAATAGTTAGTAGTGTGTATAGAATTGTTTGTATTTGGACAATAGTTAGTAGTGTCTAGTATAGTGTAGAGCGCAGGGAAACTAGTGTGTATGTGGACAATAGCCATAGTTGTTAGTTTACATAACAAAGAAGAAACACCTAACAGTCAAAACCTAACGGTCGGTTTGAGCAACGATTGCCCAGTATATAATCTTTTAATGTGAAAGTAAACTCATTGTACCACACACAAAGTAAACACACATCCTTGATACTCCCGGTCCTTTAAAGATTATTTGACATCCTACTGACGTCACATTTCCAATTTCACAAAATACAACGGAACATCGTCAGAAGAATCATCAGAAACATGGGAGCAATTTATGCTACTTGCTGGATTCGACCCGTGCGCCTTGGCTGTCAGTAAACGTTTAAATGATCATACTGTATCATTTAAAGCCGTAAACAATGACAGTGCCACCAACTATTCATGTGACATACATGTAAACAGTGACAGTACCACCAACTATTCATGTGACATACATGTAAACAGTGACAGTACCACCAACTATTCATGTGACATACATGTAAACAGTGACAGTGCCACCAACTATTCATGTGACATACATGTAAACAATGACAGTACCACCAACTATTCATGTGACATACATGTAAACAATGACAGTGCCACCAACTATTCATGTGACATACATGTAAACAATGACAGTGCCACCAACTATTCATGTGACATACATGTAAACAATGACAGTACCACCAACTATTCATGTGACATACATGTTTTAAAAAAAAAACTGCTCGACTTGCTCAACTGCTTGGACGTGGTTGTACTATTGTAAGAACTGAAACACTGCGAGTGAAATAATTATGTTTGGAATTATATTTTACAAGATGCATGTGATATGATAAAAGTGGTTAGCACATTGTTAATGTATATGGTTTTAAAATTTGATTCTGCGCTTACTGTAATTCTGTTTGGGGTAATAAAGTGTTGTATACCGCATTGTATTGTATTGTATTGTATTAATAGTCTAATTTTGTGCTCTTCGTGCACCGGCATCTAACACAACTGCAACCACCAACATCGTCATCAACAATAACCGTCATCATCATTGTCAAAAATACCAACACCACCACCATGATATTGAATACAGAATTTGTTTAGGCAAGTGACTACTGTTCATATTTGCACATGGAAATTGTACTCATTGTGCTCCATGATGATGATGATGATGATGATCATGATGATGATGATGAACCTTCGGAGGAGAGTATAAACCGAGGTCTAATTTGTGGTGCACATATGTATCATCATCATCATCACCATTATCATCATCATCATCCTCACCACTACCAGTCCCCTTCTTCAACAGCATCATCATCTATCACCATCACCACCACTTACAGGCATTTTACGAGTAATCTGAGGTACGGGAGGATACTCGGTGTTGACGAAGCTGACGTCATAGGTGACGGTGCGATCGACAACGTAAACCTCAGGAGAAGACAGTAGTTTGGCGTCTTCTCGCAGGGAGGTCCGAAAAATGCGGAATCCAAGGTTCTGTCGACAGCATTACAAGGTCAAATTGGGAGTCGCATGGCACTAGCCGAGTGGGAAACCACTAAGAAATTGAAGAGAGAGAGAGAGAGAGAGAGAGAGAGAGAGAGAGAGAGAGAGAGAGAGAGAGAGAGAGAGAGAGAGAGAGAGAGAAAAGGACGGCCAGATATGCCAACAAGAGTCCGTATGCTGCTGCTGCTGCTGCTGCTGCTGCTGCTGCTACTGCTGCTGCTGCTGATGATGATGATAAATATTTACGCTCCTAAGCTAGACCACCCATTGCACCAAGGTACCAGCGCACTCAAGATACACCTCTAATCTTCGCTGCGTAGCTTGAACAGGATATATCGTAATATCGCCAAGATACGCATTCTACCCGCTTCAAGCGCTATGGTGACGGAAAAAGCGCAATTTCACTGTAAATATATACAGAATGTTGCTCTACAACATTCCGCTCTTTCCGTCTCAAAAACCCAATTGCCTTGTTGGATTCTTAAATTGCATGAAACCAAGTGAGGACACTATCCGGCGTCAACAAACGCTTCCAAAACATTGTTAAACGGTTCGTAAAAGACAGTTGACCTAGAAACTAATACAGTTTGACCTAATTCGTCCCTTAGAGGAGACGAAACTTACATTTTTCTATTTTCATGAGTTCACTGCAGTCAAATTGCGCTTTTTCCGTGATTTCGCAGGTAGCCTCGTCCGCTCATAGCGGACTCAAGCTATTATCTTGAGGATGTTAGGATACTATCCTGAAGCGCTACTCAGCGGTACTTTCAACTGTATCTTGAAAGCGCTGGTAGCCATGAGCATTACCTCGCTAGACTTAGCCCTAAGCGCTTACATGAATAAAGAACAGTGACGTCCTATCCAGTCTGGCAATAATATTGTTCTTTCCTTTCTTTTAATTTCTTTTTAAACACTTTATTGTCCCTTTAAAAAAAAAAAAATCGGGAAATAGCATTGTATCGATAGTCGCAAATCAGTAGTCTAGTCTTATCTAGCCTAACGTTGTCTTGTCTTGTCTTGCCTTGTCTTGTACACACCAGCAGTTCTCCAAAGAGGATCAGACGTTCTCTCAGTTCACTGGTGTTATTGAACTCCACAGGAGAGGTGAATGAGACGATGAGCTGCCGCATGTAGTTCAAGTCATTTCGCTCCAGCATTGTGGTCAGCGCTGCCCACACAGTGTCTTTCAAGTCCAGCCTCATCACGTCCACGAAATTTTGGTCCTGCAAGGACAGCAGACGGGACACAACTACACACGTTTGCAGCCAAGTATCGGGTCCTTACTACGAACCGTTCCGCTCAAAGTTAATAACAATTTTCTACGAAGCTTGGAAGGAACCACTTTGACTCCCCTCCCGCCCACCTCCACACCTATGCCCACCTCGACAGATCCGTTTAACATTTACAGTGAGTGTCGCCCCACTGAAAAAAATAAAGTTACAGCAAAGTAAAACAAAACAAAACAAAACAAATCTTTCGAAAGTATAGTGATTATTTAAATCAATAAATTCCGTAGTTTTGGTGCCTATTAATACTTATAGTAACCGCTAGCCACACCTCTTGAGCTAAAAATAGCATCTACCAAAGCCGGTAAGAAGCAGAACTCAAAACAAAGTTTCCCGGTAAAGGTTAATACAACAGGCCATACCCTCTCCTACCCCATACACCAAAGACGCACTATTGGGGCTGCGTGGTTCATTCAGAAACGGGGTCACACGGCTATGGTTTTGGCGTACCGTTAAACAAGGGAAATCACTCCCTATCACAACAAAAACAAAAACAAAAAAGTCCAACTTTAGCGGTTGGTTTGAGCAAAGAAAGCCCACGTTATTAATGTTTAACGAAATAACAAAACGAATTTTAGGCTAACCCCGTTTTCGGCAAAAGTAAACAAAGCCTTGGAATCGAGCGAAACAATTCTAGCGTGTCACTACTTGACCACTACTTTACTGCAGCACTCGATTGATAAGAACAATCCATCTACCTGTGAACACCACCAATGACCTCTTCTGAACGACACAACATTAATCCCTCATGGAAATTGTTATGATTGACACGCCTACTGTAATTACGAATAAAGGTTGTGGTCTAGCACGAGGCGTGCGATGTTAGTGTTTACTTATCTTTGATCTATGCCGTTGCTGGCGGGGCCTGTTTATTGTTGTTGATTACGTTATTCTGGAACGTTCTGGATTTTTCTAGTTTATTGTAAGTTGATAGACTATATAATATAAAAGAAGCGCGGGTTGCGCCCCAATTGTGTTTTGGAAAGAGATTTTGTCTATTTTGTAGATATGATATCATAAAAACTAATCATTTAATTTACAAATGGCGCTTCATACTTTATTGACGTAAACAGAGCGAGTGGCTTGACAGATGCTTCAGGGAAATAAATAATAATTCTGTATGGATACTGACCTAAACATTTTTCATGGGAGATATTTGTATTGAAGCAAGATACTTTGCATTGAATGAAATACTATTGTTTTTTACGTATACTGACGAAAAAATGTCCCATGTCTCTCATGATCTTGTGAAGTCCGTGCTTCTCCAGATGGGACAGATGATTCGTGGTCATGTTCACTCGCGTGGATCCAGATGCCTCATCTCTATGTTTGTATCTGAATTTCAACACATGATTCATACGACCAATATAATTTTTTTTTAATTACATTTTTTTTGAAATGATGGAGAACAAATGTATTTTAATCGCGGGAACTCAAATATAGGCACAAAATTAGCGATTTAAAAAGTGTTAATTTTGGGGGTGCTATTGTGTGACTCGGATTTATCTTTTAAAAAAAAAAAAAGAACACTTGGAACAATCTGCAAGCAATAACAAACTAGAAGGGCAAAGCCCATGTGACTCACATGCTCTTTAGAGAACTTGCATTATTTAACATGAAAATGAGTCTCCAGAAAAAACCAAAATGAAATGGTGTCATTAAAATGCAAAGTAATACCAACTTTGATCTTTCTAAGCTCTTGACCTTGAGATGACATTGACCTACGGCTCCAAACACACTCACGTACTATCAAATAAAGTACAGCAAAAGTTGTATTGTGCCAAAATAACGGTGACCTATGGGTTAAATAAACAGCCATTCCAATGTACGATGACATATTTTTTAAAAATGTTTTTGTAAGGCCTAAAATGACCTTGACCTTCAACATCAACGCAATAACGAACATATATGAAAGATCAGCCTATCATCTCTAAATACAAGTTTGAACTTTATCTCTCTGATAGTTTAGGGTCAAGCTCGCTTCAAAGTACCTTTACAATCCGACTTTTGACAGCTCCAGTAACCTTGACCTTGAAGTGGGGTTGACCAAATTTGCAAAGTAGGTGTGTCTCATTAATATATATCATGCGTTCAAGAATCATAAGTTCAATATTAATAACCTAGAAGGGGAAAAAAAGGAAATTTTGTGAGAAATTTTCATTTTTTTGACTAACATTTGATGACCCTCTGACCTTGAAGTGAAGTCATTCATTCACTGACCATTTACGAGGTCTCATAGGTATACACCATTTTACTAAATTTGGTTGTTATAGTTGAAATAGGTTCTGAGTACGTATCCACTTTTAAGTTTTTGCACAGACATGCAGACGGCGAACGGCGGACAGACCGAGGGACATTTTTCAATGTCATTTTTGGACTATTTAGGACTCATCTGGCAAATATTTGCGAAAATGTTGGGGAGGGGGGGGGGGGGGGCAGGAGGGAGGGAGGGGGGGGGGGAGGGAATTTGTGGTGAGGACATACATTTTTTGGGTGTTTTGTTTGTTTTTGTTTTATGTTTTTAAATACATTGCAAAAATGTGTTAAGAAAATTACGAAGCACATCGACCCTGACCTTCGAGAATGTGCAAATATGAATGAAACAAACGCTTGGCAGCATGGGCTTAGAAAACAATATTAATCCAAATCAGTTTTCACTAATCCTTAAAAACAAGCCAGTAAAACATCCGCTATCATCATCAAATAGTGAATACCCTAACAAAATTGAGGGTAAAAGGACCTTATGGACCTCTGGGAAACCTCTGGGAAACTGTGGTCCTCATTCGGCTATTTGCAGTCCGATGGACCCTGTAAGCAATGAATAACTAACTAAGAGGGAAACTCTGAAATACATAAACAAATAAACAGATAACCAAAACTAAATAAATAGGTAAATACATACATATTACATATATACATATACATACATACACACATTCATACATACATTCATACATACATACATACATACATACATACACACATTCATACATACATACATACATACATACATACATGTACACGCATGCTTACATACGTTTCATACATTAATCTTACAGAGGCTGAGGGTCGAACAGAAAGACTGGACAGCCGTACAGCTCTGCGAAGTCTTCTTCAAAACTTCGCTCATGACTGTTGATCCTGTTCAGAAGTAGAGAGTTTTAGGTAGGAGAAGGAGCAGGAGAAAGGCAGGAGGAGAATGAGATGAAATGGGAGAGGAGGAGGAGGAGGAGAAGAAGGAGGAGACGAATGTACAAGCAGGAAGAATGTATTATGCTCTTTTTTCCATTTGAACACTGTTAAGCTGCGCGTGGGTGAATTATATCAGATTTGTTGTGGTCCTGATTCGGCTCTTTGCAGTCCGCTCGACCCTATAAACAAAGAATAACTATCAGATTTATATTTTTTTAGATTAAAAAAAAAATCGACGTTGTTCGTTTGTCATTTGTGAAGAAGAGAATAACAATCTCGAAAGTCCCAACCAAGGAGATGAGTTAGCCAGTATTTACTATAACAACTAGGAAGAAGAAGAAGAAGAAGAAGAAGAAGAAGAAGAAGAAGAAGAAGAAGAAGAAGAAGAAGAAGAAGAAGAAGAAGAAGAAGAACAAGAAGAAGAACAAGAAGAAGTACAAGAAGAAGTACAAGAAGAAGAAGAAGAAGAAGAAGAAGAAGAAGAAGAAGAAGAAGAAGAAGAAGAAGAAGAAGGAAGAAGAAGAAGAAGAAGAAGAAGAAGAAGAAGAAGGAAGAACAATATGAAGAAAGAAGAGGAGGAAGAGGAGAACAACAGAGAAGAAGAAGGAGGATGAGGGTGAGAAGAAGAAGAAGAAGAAGAAGAACAAGAAGAACAAGAAGAACAAGAAGAACAAGAAGAAGAACAAGAAGAACAATAAGAATAAGGAAGAACAATATGAAGAAAGAAGAGGAGGAAGAGGAGGACAACAGAGAAGGAGGATGATGCCGATGGGGAGGAGAAGTAGAAGAAGAAGAAGAAGAAGAAGAAGAAGAAGAAGAAGAAGAAGAAGAAGAAGAAGAAGAAGGACATATCATTCAAATGTATTTCCAGACTCAACACAGACAATAGAAAGTTAAAATTCGGAGCGAGAGTTTTTTTTTTTAAGATATTGCGCAAAAACGTGTTTGGCAACAAAATGACCCCAGTGACCTTGACCTCTGCGGTAGAGCAAATATAATGGAAAAAGAGGCAGGCCACTAACCTAGGTGTAATGTTCCTATGAAGTTTGGCCAAAATCCGTTCAGTGGTTCTTAAGATATGACATCCAACGGACCGCCCGAGCAGCCGACCAACATTTGGCTCTTCTGATTCCCGACTCTTTCAATAAGTTTGGAAATACAAAAAGAAGAAGACGCCGGGGGAGGAAGAAGAAGAGGACGACAGCAGAAGAAGACAAAGAAGTAGAAGGAAGAGCTGGAAGAAGATGGCGGCGACAGCAGAAGACAAAGAAGTAGAAGGAAGAGCTGGAAGAAGATAGCGGCAGAAGAAGAAGACAAAGAGAGAAGACAAAAAAGTAGAAGGAAAGAAGGAGACAAAGGCGAAGAGAAGAAGAAGACGGGGAAAGATGAGCTGAAGCAGAAGAAGACAAAGAAGAAAAGGTAAAGAAGAAGGAAGAAGAGAAGAATGGGGGAAACAGAACAAGTAGAAGGAAAAGCTGAAGGAGAAAAAGAAGCAGAAGAAGACAACAGAGAAAAGAAGAAAAGTAGCGAAGGAAGAGAAGGAGAAATGCGGCAACAGAAGACAAAGAAGTAGAAGAAGGAGCGGGAAGAAGACAAGAAGAGAGACAGGAAGAAGAAGATAGAAGCAAGGAAGAAGAGCAAGAATAGAAGAGAAATGAGGAAGACAAGAAAAAGAAAGACAGTAGAAGAGAAAAAGAAAGAAGAAGGATGGCGGCAAGAGAAGGTGCCAAAAGAGAAGAAGGAAAGGAAGAGCGGGCAAGAGATGGCGGCAAGAGAAGAAAATAGAAGGAAGAGCTGGAAGAAGATGGCTGGCAACAGAAGAAGACAAAGTAGAAGGAAGAGCTGGAAGAAGATGGCGGCAACAGAAGAAGACAAAGTAGAAGGAAGAGTTGGAAGAAGAAGAGACGACAACAGAAGAAGACAAAGAAGTAGAAGGAAGAGCTGGAAGAAGATGGCGGCAACAGAAGAAGACAAAGTAGAAGGAAGAGCTGGAAGAAGATGGCGGCAGAAGAAGAAGACAAAGTAGAAGGAAGAGCTGGAAGAAGATGGCAGCAACAGAAGAAGACAAAGAAGTAGAAGGAAGAGCTGGAAGAAGATGGCAGCAGCAGAAAAAGAAAAAGTAGAGAGGACATGAAAACAGCGGCACAAGAGGTAGGATGCGGAGGAAGATGAGGAGTAGAAAGAAGAAACAAAAAACAGACGAAGAAAATAGGAGAACAAACAATTTAATTACATCAGGTAATACATGATGTATGTAATCTAATAATAAATAGTGACCGCCTGCAATGCAGTGTTATTTTATCGTAATTTGTTATTGTTGCATTTTTAAAAAATAATTGTATTGTATTGCACGCACTTTTGTATTGTATAAGTACTGTATTGCCATGTACTGCATTTCATTATCGTATTATATTGTATTGTAAAGTATTGTATTGTTCTACTCACGTGAAGGTGTAGGCAAGGCAAGGTTTCTTGGGTCGGATGTATTTGTCATCACAGACCACGTTTCCCCAGCTCAAAATGTTGCCCAACTTGAGGGCTCGTTTGCATATTATCTGAGGGTTATCTAAAAATCTAGCACATCAAAAACAGAAAGTGTGTATTGTATCGATTTCAGGAGTACCATTTGCTGAAAGGTAGTTTTTGAAGTAAATACTGATTGAAGAACGTTAAAATCCAACAAAAAAGCTTAGCATATTATCTGAGGGTTATCTAGAAATATAGAAAATGTGCATTTGTTAGTAGGTAGTTTTTGAAGTTGATCTATATTAATTGAAGAATGTTTCAATCCAACAAACTTTCCGAGTATTATCTAAATATTTACGACCTGCAAAGAATATTAGTTTTGCATTGCTTTCACGAGTATTTAGCTAGCTAGTAGAAGGTAGGTTTTTGAAGTATATTGATTGAAGAATGTTAAAGTCCAGCAAAAGGTAGCCATATTATCTGTCTGTGGTCTAAATCTTTACTAGATTAACAAATAAATTTTATTTTGTATCAACTTCATAGGTAATTTGTTAGGAAGTTCTTTTAAAAGAATTGTAATTGAGGAATTCATGTTAAAGTCCAACAAAAACATATTATCTCAAAATTCTGTAAATATGTGTACAACTTCGAAATGAATCATTTTTATTGTACCGACTTCAGGAATATCTGTCAGAAGACAGCTGTTAAGTATATTGATTGAGAAATGCTTTACATCTAACAGAAGAAAATCAGCTGAATGTTTTATGAATATCTACAACATTGAAAACTAGAAGGGCAAATGTGGAACTCGCAGTATTTAACATGAAAAAGGTGGCATTAAAATAAAAGTAATACCGACTTTGATCTTCAAATACATTGACCTCCGGCTCCAAATTCCTTTTTGTACTATCAAATAAAGTACAGTAAAAGTTGTATTATGCTAACAAAAACGGTGACCTTGGAATGACTTTGACTTTGGAATGACCTTGACCTTGACATTCACGTGACCTCTCATGTATGTCTGAGCAAATAACCCAATGTTGTTGCTTACTACGGGTTAAATACTTTGGAACTTTGTCTTTTTATTTCACATAACATGATTTAAATATATACAAAAATGACAAGAGGCTCATAGCCCTGGGCGCTGTATAGCCAAAAAAGGAGGGTTTGAGGGGGAGGGAGGGGGGAGGAAGGGAGGAGGGAAGGGGGAGGGGGGGAATGAGATACACATAGCATTCGTATCATGAACGGCATTGTATAACACTACAGCTACATGTACAATATATTCAGCAACTGGACTGACAAACACTAAGGAATTTGCAATCACAAAAATAAATGTGGCAAAAAAATAAATACACAGGACGATACCAATTTAACATCATACCTATACAACACAATAAGACAAATAACACGCAAATAAGACAAAATGTAAAGTAAAGAGTCAGCATATTGCACTTTTAAATTCCAGAAAAAAACACCTCTGGTTATAACCAAGAAGAAATGGTTATTTCCATGAAGAAAGAAATCTTGAGACAAAAATATTTCAGTGTAATGATCATGATGAGATGCTAGTTCTATTTAAACAGAGAAAAGATAATTCCAATAAGACGACTTAGTTTTAATAACCTAGTTTTAGATTTTGAATTCATCAGTTGATGCATTTTATAGGCATTTTGGATAATTTCTATAATATTGAGGTATAAGAGAGGATCTGCTGTCAATAAGTAAACGACTAGTGCATACAAACATATAATGGAATTCATCACCTATTTCACCTAGATCACACAAAGTGCACAATCTCTCTTCTCTAGCAATGTTCAGATATCTTTGAGACTGAATAGGTAACTTGTGACAACTTCGTCTAAATTTCAATAAATTTCTCCTTAGGAGAGGTGACAAAAGAACAAGATACTTTTCAAAACCAAAATTATTTTTAAAAATTATGTACGTGATGCAAGTGTTATTATCATAAATTTGTTGGTGCCAGTTTTGCAAGAACTGATCCCTTGAGCGCTGCTTAACTACATGTAAGTTCTTAAAACAGTTCAAAGACAAATTACAACCATGTGTCCATAAAAAGAAAGACCAAGATCATTCAAAAGTGTGCGAACAGAAACTAGCCAAGAAAGCTTATAGTCTGTGCTAAAAAATAGATGAGAACACAAGCGAAACATAAGTACTGATATTTTGGAGGGATTCTTCGCACAATCAATTTGTACCAAAAGCACAACAACCTACATTTTGCATCCAGGGAAACCGGAAAACTCCCTTCTTCGCCCAAAATCATGCATGTCGGAGTGCTAGTTTTTAAATTCAAAATCATTTTTAAAAATTTTAGTTGCAATCTGTCACATATCTCCATTTTCTCATGCGCCCATACTTCAAAATTATACAGCAAAATAGGTTTAATACACTTATCAAAAAGATCTATTTGCACATCGAGTGGCAAATTTAACTTTCTACACTTCCTTAATAGAGCATACATAGCACGTTCAGCTGATAGACTCTGTGCTTTCAAGCTTTTTTGAAATCTATTGTGGTAATTAAAAAGTGTCCCCAAATACTTATACTCCCAAACAATCTCTATTATTTCATTCCTATATTTAAACACTGGTAATCGTCTAACTTTACCACGGGAGAATATCATAATTTTTGCCTTCAAAATGTTAAAAGAAAGTTAAAAACTTTTCACAATAAATATCCAGCATATCTAGTACTCTTTGCATGTCATTTACTGTTTCCAAGAGAATATCCGTGTCATAAGCATATAACAACAAAATCAAATGAAAATATTGCTCAACCTCAGAAAAATTAAACTCATTTGCTATGTTCAGTGGTAACAATAAACCATCCACATGTTGTGCCAAAAATGACTTTAAATCATTCAAAAACAATGAGAATAAAATTGGCGATAAATTTTCTCCTTGTCTTACACCGACTTTGCAAGTAAAAAACGTAGAAGACAAGGTAGTGGGGGATGGGGCGAGTGAGTACATAGACTCACACTGCTATGCATGTGAGTCGATAAAAGCTATTCCATAATACAGACCTCATGAGTATCTGTAGTGTTAGGACATAGCTTTTCAAGTATAATAAATGCAAAACATTAAAATGGAAGACGTTAAATATATTATTTCAGTGTTATCAAGTCTCTACATCATCAAAATGAACTATTCAATTGTATGAAAAGGTAATTTTATGTCTTTACAGAAGTTTAATTTAGAAAATATTAAATATAAAAGAAATATAAACTAAACCCGGAGATTAAACCGCTCTGATAATTGTTTTTGTCTCCAAAATGATCTACAATTATCTCTTGCATACATTTCTTTCTGAAACTCAATTACAAAATTTAAAAATGTAGAAGAAGAAGAAAAAGAATAACATTATCAACACTTAGAGGGCAAAGTCTATATGACTCACATGCTCCTTATGGAACTCGCAATATTTAAAATTAAAATGAGTGCACAGAAAAAAAAAAGAATAAAATGAAACGGGGATATTAAAATGAAAAGTAATAACGACTTTCATCTTTCTTATGCTCATTACCCTGAGATGACCTTGACCTCCGGCTCCAAATGTACTATCAAATAAATTACAGCAAAAGTTATATTATGCCAAAAAACATTGACCTTGGGATGACCTTGACCTTCAGTGACCCTGACCTTGAGATGACCTGACCTTCATGTGACCTCTCATGCTCATATTGACCTTGACCTTGAGATAACCTTGACCTTCACGTGACCTCTCATGCTCATGTATGATCAAATAACCCATTGTTGCATACTATCGGTTAAATAGAGCCATTCCACTCTATCAGTCTATGATGACCTATTTTTTAAATGTTTTTTTGCAAGGGCGCTAAAATGAGTGACCTTCAAGATCAACACAAAAAGGAACATATATGAAAGATCAATCAAGTTTGAACTTTATATCTCATAGCTTAGGGTCAAGGTAAGGTATTTCAAACGCCACAAATCTAGAGTACGACTGTTTCACAACAACAACAACAACAACAACAAAAACAAAACCGTAGTTAATTTGTTTCACTGCCCGAGATAGAAGTAATTAAGGTATTTTAAACACCACAAATATAGGGCATGATTGTTTCACAACAACAACAAAAACAACAACAACAGCAGCAAAACCGCAGCAAGTTGTGTAATTACCCATGGTAGAAGTAATGAAGCTGTTTTAGTGACCATGATTGTAATTGATCAGTGTCTGGAAACATCCCTTCTTTGGACTTGTACTGAACACACAAAATTACATTTTTTCAGGTAGAAGAAGAAGAAGAAGAAGAAAAAGAAGAAGAAGAAGAAGAAGAAGAAGAGAAGAAGAAGAAGAAGAAGAAGAAGAAGAAGAAAAGAAGAAAAGAAGAAGAAGAAGAAGAAGAAGAAGAAGAAGAAGAAGAAGAAGAAGAAGAAGAAGAAGAAGAAGAAGAAGAAAAGAAGAAAAGAAGAAGAAGAAGAAGAAGCCAATAATAGTAAACATTAGGCTACAGCAACAAGAACTACAACAACTTGGCAATCCAAAGCATATACTGTATATAGGGAAACAATTTCTAAAAGCATCCGTCCTATAGTTAGGGATGTTGAACTTCCCACCGAAAAGTTGTTATAAAACATTGTCTTTTTCATGCTCGAAATCTCTTATTCTTGTAAAGGTTTACTGGCCTGATCACAGATCTTCCCTTCATACAAATATTAGCACGACAATTACTTTTTTTTTAATCGGTCATTTTCATCGTTGTTGTTGTGGAAGCATCTTCTTACATGTAGAATCCAAACCCTCTAAGACTATAACAATAAACTAATTAATTATTTAAATTTCCTTCGTAAATGAGTCGTTATCATAACTGTGGTTGTCATCTTCTTTTTATTTTGAATTTTCTAGCAACATAACCATGCAAGCTCGTCAATTATAACATGTTTCTGTGTCATCATCATCATCATCATCATCATCATCATCATCATCATCATCATCATCATCATCATCATCATCATCATCATCACTATCATCATCACTATCATCATCATGTTCCTCATCATCATGTTCCTCATCATCGTCATTGTCGTCGTCGTAATTGTCGCCGGCGTTGCCACTTCATTTAAAATCTAAATTCTGCCTGTAGACTATTCTTGTACTAACCTTTTCCATGAGTTTACGTAAAAATGTGAGATCTTTTGAAACAGTCTCTTGGATCTGGGATTGCCCTACCTGAACAGATCGCCACAAAACAATTTAAAAATTCTACTTTAAAGTACTAAAGCTTACACTAACACACATGTATACATAAATTTGTATTTAATGTTCTTTTAATTATTATTGAGGATTTTTATAGCGCACTTATCTCGCCGTACTTGACCAGACTCTATGCGCTGGCCGATACAGGGTCTAACTCAAGCCGCCCGAGACGCCTACCAGCAGCCTTTGGGCGCATGGTCTGACGCCCGGACAACTGAGCACTATCCTGGCCAGCCAGGGATGGGGGAGAAGGACCAAGTGCATGCTGGGTGTTTTCTTGTTACCGGCACTCACCCGTCTAGAACATGAGCGTCAGGATCTTTAAAGTCCGTATGATGGAATGTATGCGACACACAGACTAGACCTCGGTTTATACTCTCATCCGAAGGAGTAGGAAACGGGAGTAAAGTGTCTTTCCCAAGGACACAACACAATGGCCCGGACAGGGCGCGAACCCGGGACCTTCAGATCCGCAAGCCAAAGCGCTACCATTAGACCACCGTGCCTGCGCGCACACACACACATACATAAACACACACATACACACCCCCACACACACACACCAACACACACCCACACCCACACACACACACTTATTCACTGGACTGTTATTTTCAGCATCTCTCGTTTTTTCTAAAACCGAGGACGAAAATGATAATGAAGAAGAAGAAGTAGATAATGACGATAGTGTTGATGATGAAGATGATGGTGGTGATGATGATGATGATGATGATGATGATGATGATGATGATGATGATGATGATGATGATGATCATGATGATGATGATTATTAATATGATTATTATTATTCTTTAACTTACCACCGAGACGTTTTCCCAAGGCTGTTGTTTCTTGGGTCTCCCACCACTGAATATCTATTAAAAATAATTATTATTATAATTAAAATCCGTTAATGCAAATTATAAGAAGGCGATCGTTGCTATAAAGCACACTTGTAAACGAGCTACTCAAGGGGTTTGACATAGGTAGGCACTGCCATGACAGAGAGTGAGAGATGGAGAGAGGAGGATTTTATCTTGCTTATCATCATAATAGTAATAATAATAATAATAATAATAATAATAATAATAATAATAATAATACAGGGCTCGAAATTAGCGGGGGCCCGGGGCCAAAAACCCGCAAAGTTGATTTCGGGCTCGGAAAGTTGAAAAACGGAGGGCCCGCTTGGCCCGCAAAACAATTCGTCTGCTACAGCTAGCTCTACTCGGCAGTTTCGTATTTGGGCCAAGGGAAGCAACCCACACCGGTGCCCTAAATTTGGACAGAAAAAAACACAGAGAAAAGAAGTGAAAACCCTTTAATTTTGCACTCAAAAGTTTAATATACACTTCAATATCTTTATAATATCATAAACAAAAGGCTATGGCACAACATAAGCGCAAAATGTCCATCTTTGGAAGTACGAAAGTATGGCTACATATCGTCGCCATACAGTTGCTAAAACAATCTTCCAATTTTTGGGAAGCGAAAGACGCCAGAAGAAAACGTCGACGAAAGGAAAGAACAAGAAAAAGAGAGAAAAAAGAAGTATGAAGAGGAAAAAAGATCAAGGAACTACAATGAAGGGTCGAAAAAAAAGATTTCCATGGCATGGCCTTGAAGTGAACGAGGAAGAGTAATGTTAAGTTTAGTTCCCTTTCATGTCTTTATTTTGAACTTTTGTGCATTGAGGTCAGATTTATGTGTATTGTGCAATACTCAGTCACAAAACTGAAACTGAAAAGTATCATACAAGAGACTCAGTTGATTTTTTTTCTATTTTGTTTAATGGCCATTTCAGGCTCACAAGTCACTGGAATATGTGTGTCACTGAATAGGTGTGTGTGTGTGTGTGTGTGTGTGTGTGTGTGTGTGTGTGTGTTTTCCCCTGTTTTGTTGGTAATGTTTGAAAGTGAAAGAAAAGGCAAATAAAAATGACATCACTCAGCAAAATTGGAAATTCCATTGTTTTTATTTTAGATTATCAGACAAATTATTGTACTTTCTACTTATTATATTGTCAATAATTCTTTGGTTTTTTGTTTGCATAATTTTCAAGTTGGGCCCCGAAAGTTGCTTGTGGGCCCTCAAATTTTTTAATCCAGGGGCCCGGTGGCCCCCAAAGAAAAAAGTTAATTTCTAGCCCTGTAATAATAATAATAATAATAATAATAATAATAATAATAATAATAAATGCTATCACGCGCGGCGATCTGAAGAGATCGGTATTACAGAAGTCGGATCGAGTAGAAACACACTTTCATGTTTGAATTTTATATTGACTGTATCCAATACCATTATTGAAACTGGCTAAGGGGAGGGAGGACATTTTTACATGTTTAGGGCTTTAGGTCCAGCGGACTCTTCCGAACCAAATCAGGACCAGACTCGGTTGAAAGAGGGTTAACCCCCCCCCCCCCAATATAAGATCTGCTGAAACAACCCTAATGGTAACACTGAAGGCTCTCCACCAGCCGGTCACGTTACAATAAAGACATTCCACGCAGGGGACGCTGAGGCGATACTCTAATTTATCGAGCCCCCGTTTACAAAAACAAAATAGAATACAAACATCATTATACAATATCAACAAAACACATACATATAAAATGCCTACATTACCAAATAACATCATAGGAAGCCCCAGTGACCATTTGGCAGAAAGCATCCAATATTCCCAAGCTGATCCAACAGAGACACTAAGATTGTCATACCAAGAGTAGTGGGGCCAAAGAAACATCAACAGAAAGAGTGGATCACAGCATAGACCTTGGTCAAGATAGAAGAAAGAAAGAAAAGGAAGGCAACAGTCAACAACAGCAGAACCAGAGCAGCTAAGGCCAAAGCCCAAGAAGACTACACAGGGGCCCATAGAAAAGTGAAAAGAAGCATAAAAAAAAGATAAGAAGGCCTATGTGGATGGACTGGCGGCTGAAGCGGAAAAGGCAGCGTACAGCGGCAATATGAAACAGTTGTACGACACCACTAAGCGACTCTCCGGAAAGTTCAGCAAACCAGAAAGACCTGTTAAGGACAAGCAGGGAAACACCACGAACAGTCTAGACCAGCAGTTGAACAGATGGGCTGAACACTCTGATGAACGTCTGAATAGACCAGCACCAACTAATTCCCCAGTCATTGAACCAGCCAATGTGGATCTTCCAATCAACTGTGAGAAACCGACCAGGGAAGAGATCAAGAAGGCCATCATCCTGATGAAGAACGGAAAGGCCGCTGGACCCGACGACATCCCAGCAGAGGCGCTAAAAGCGGGCTTGGAAGCATCAGTGGAGATGCTGTACCCACTCTTTGAGAGGATCTGGGAGGAAGAAGATATTCCGGCAGACTGGAAGGAAGGTTACCTGATCAAGCTTCACAAGAAAGGTGACCTTAGCAACTGTAACAACTTCAGGAGCATCACACTTCTATCTGTGCCTGGGAAGGTCTTCAACCGGGTCCTTTTGGAGGGGATGAAGGATACTGTCGACCCACAGTTACGAGACGAGCAGGTAGGCTTCCGACAGAATAGATCCTGCACGGACCAGACTGCAACGCTCCGCATCATAGTGGAGCAGTCCTTGGAATGGAACTCGCGTTGCATATCAACTTCGTCGACTATGAGAAGGCGTTTGACAGCGTTGATCGAGAGACACTCTGGAAGCTCCTTCGACACTACGCATCCCGGCCAAGATGGTCAATCTGATCAGGAACTCCTATGACGGCAAGTCCTGCAGAGTTATCAATGGCGGACAACTCACAGACAAATTCCAGGTGAAAACCGGAGTCCGACAAGATGCTTGTTGTCACCATTCCTCTTCCTCATCGCCATAGATTGGGTTATGAAGATGTCCACCAGGAAAAGTAGGAACGGAATCCAATGGACTGTGGAACCAGCTCAAGGACCTGGACTTCGCTGAAGACCTTGCTCTTCTTTCCCATAGCCAACAGCAGATGCAAGAAAAGACAAATGCAGTGGCGGCCACATTGTCGGAGGTCGGCCTCAACATTCACAAGGACAAGAGCAAGATCCTGAAGATCAACTCCATCAGTACCGAACCAGTCATCTTGAATAGAAGTCCCTTGGAAGAAGTGCAGTCCTTCACCTACCTGGGTAGCATCATTGATCAGCAGGGCGGCACAGATGCAGATGTCAAGGCTAGGATCGGTAAAGCAAGAGCTGTCTTCATTCAGCTCAAGAACATCTGGACCTCCATTTGGCAACCAAGATACGGGTATTCAACTCCAATGTGAAGTCAGTCTTACTGTATGGAGCAGAGACATGGAGGACAACCAAGACCACCATCAAAAAAAGTCCAGTCCTTCATCAACAGTTGCCTCAGAAGGATTCTCCAGATCCGCTGACCCGACACCATCAGCAACGCCAACCTTTGGGAAAGGACCCGCCAACTCTTTGCTGAAGATGAATTCAGGAAAAGGAGATGGGGCTGGATATGGCATACCTTACGCAAACCAGCGACGAACGTCACCCGGCAGGCTCTGAAGTGGAACGCCCAGGGAAAGCGAAACAGAGGCCGTCCAAGGAACACCTGGCGACGCGACCTCGAGGCCGACACCACCAAGATGGGCTACACCTGG
This sequence comes from Oncomelania hupensis, assembly GCA_036898135.1. NCBI lineage: Eukaryota > Metazoa > Mollusca > Gastropoda > Littorinimorpha > Pomatiopsidae > Oncomelania > Oncomelania hupensis. The sequence continues at coordinate 35,983,399 of CM072521.1, read as the reverse complement.
AGTCAGTTAGAAAGAATGGCACAGGACAGAGGACTCTGGAGAGCTGTTGTTGGCGGCCCATACCCTGGCAGGGGTGACGGGCATTAAGTAAGTAAGTGATCCAACAGACCTCACACACAAATGAAGAGTTTTATCCCGGAAGAGTTTTCAAGAAAAAATGGAGATGACTGGTCTGGCGAAGAAGAAGATAGTATA
>CM072521.1:35975704-35978204 GCA_036898135.1 Oncomelania hupensis | reverse complement strand
CATGTTAGAACTGATGTGTCTCCGTTTAGTGTGTAATTGTAAAGATCAGAGCAGTACTCTGTCCATCTAACTTCTTGTTCTTCTGTAAGGCATATTCCAGACTTGCTTTGGATCGTAGAGACCTTATAAATGCTGTTTAACGCTTGTAAGCCGCTTTACAGCCGCATACACACACACAAACACACAAACACTCGCGCACACAGGGACATGCAAGAAGTCTAACAGATAAAAATACAGTGACAGCGCAAACAAGGAAAATAACTTACAAGAATAATGGTAAGAATTGCGTACAGCGCCCGCTTCACTTTAAAAATATGCTGTGATGTCTTGGTTTTCAACGGCATGACTTTGAACATTCTTTTGCTGTGAAACAAAACCAACTTTGGCGAGTCTTCCGAAGGTTTAAACAAACGATGGACAACAGTTGGTAAGCTCAGTCGTTCTGTACAACAAAGCAGATTATTCGATTTCTGATAAAAAATAATAGGATTCGACTTGTCCCACGTTTCTCAGTCTTTCGAAGCTCGCACCATTTTGACTGAACATGACGTCATGATGCAAAGGACGTAGGTGTATGATGTCAGAATCCGTATCTGTAGGAATGAGCTGTCCACTGATGACCAAGCTAAAATTCAAAAAAGAACGTGGTTTGAAGTAACTTGTCCACGCACAGACTTCACTCTCACAAGACAAGCGAGATTATGACGCCTACTAGCGCCAAACCTGATTATTACAAATATATCATGAGATAATTACAATTAACATTGAAAAATTAATATCTTCGCTTGATCATGTTTAATTTTCAGTTTGGGCTCTAGCAATCCGCCTGGAAATGCGCCAAAACCGAAAATTGTAATTATCACAATAATAATTACAATTTTCACTTCATAATTACAATTTTTACGTGATCGTGCTTAAATCTGACTATGGCGGCTTACTAGCGCCAAAACGTGCATTTACAGGTATTAGTGATAATTGTAATTAACACGTGTTCTGTGTAATTCACATTATGACAGCCAACTAGCGCCAAAACCTGATAATTTCAAATATGATGTGATAATTACAAATATCATCGACATATTTACAATTACTACGTTAAAATTGTAATTATCAAGTGAAAATTACCAATTTCTATTTTGGTCTATTTCCAGACGGATTGCTAGAGCCAAAATTGAAAATTAAACATTGTCACATGAAGGTATTTGTAATTTTTCAATGATAATTGTAATTGTCCCATGGTAATTGTAATTTTCCTATAATATTTGTAATTATCTGATGATATTTGTAATTATGAGGTTTTCGCGCTAGGAAGGCGTGGGCAAATACTGATATAATTAACATTGTGGATTACCGGTATCTTTGTAAATTACACAGAACGCGTGTTCATTTCAATGATCTCGTGATAATGGTAACTCTCGGTTTTGGCGCTAGTATTAGGCCGTCTTACGAGATTGCATCTAATATCAGCTTATTGGAGAAGAGCAGACGATAATAAGCTATGTTTGAACTGGACGAAGATCTGTCCCCTATACGCTACGTGTCCGGGGATGTTAATCTATACAAGTCAAGTCAATGACGAAGATGTAAAAAGACGTCTGAGGAGAGTAGAGGTTCAGATTACCAGAAGAAAATGATTTTAGCATTAATTGGCTAATCTTACAATTAGTCACTCACATATATAGTATACCCGCACTCGGGCATAGACAACTTAGATTTATAATTAAAGATAAACAAATAATAATAATAATAATAATAATAATAATAATAATAATAATAATAATAATAATAATAATAATAATAATACAAAAATAAAAATTAAAAAGAAATAACTTTTCAAGAAAGAACTAATCATACTCAATACAAAACTGTTAATTATTTTTAACAGGGGGGGGGGGGGGGGAAATTGGGGAAGAAAGGGAATGAGTAGGGAGTGGGAGAGAGAGAGACAGAGAGAGAGAGTGGGGAAAGAATGGGAAGAGTAGGGGTGAGGGAAAGGTGTGTCAGTTAGTGTAGAGGGAGTATATTAGTCTAGAGGGAAAGTCATCAGTAAAAGACTGATGTTTGTTCGAGATTTTTTTTCCCCCCACACCTATTACTAAATACAACACTTTAAAATGCCGAAATAGAACACTTAAAGCGCAAAAGTTCTGAAGATAAATCGCAAACCCCGCAGCATGGCAAATGAGTTCTAGGGAGGACGTGCAGCGCCGCCTAGCGGAAACGAACTAAGGGAGATAACACATTTTGGCTAAAAGCATGTAAGCAAGGGAATGGAAGTAATCAGATCACGTACGTAAAGCGATCTAATAATGAGAGAGGGAAGCGTAAGGAAAGTGTGTTTCTGCTCATGTTGAAGACAAACTTGGAGCATTGTTCTTAGTGAAAATCGTCATTTTTGGCAATTAGTGCAATTGGTATTTATAAAAGTACCTCATCATCTGTCACGTTCTTGTATGTTTGTAACGGGTAGTTTCTAAAAAAAAATAAATAAAATAAAAAA
>CM072521.1:35585704-35970704 GCA_036898135.1 Oncomelania hupensis | reverse complement strand
CTCTCTCTCTCTCTCTCTCTCTCTCTCTCTCTCTCTCTCTCCCTCTCTCTCTCTCTCTCTCACTCTCTCTCTCTCTCTCTCTCTCTCTCTCTCTCTCTCTCTCTCTGAAGCACACTCGTAGACTATTTGGTCTTTTAGAATCTTTTCACTGGAAACTAACCGTGCAGCTAATTGATAAACACAGCCCACTAGCATTTTAAATGAATGTTATTGAAGGACTTCCACTTAAAAGGCTATGCTAGGGTTTCGGCTGAGCTGCATGCCGTGTGGATATTCCTCTCTAAAACCACAAATGTTAAAGCTAAAAGTGAAGCTTGCATCAGTGCTGCCATTGTTATACTGCCCCCCCCCCGCCCCCCCCCCCCCCCCCCCCCATAAATGCATGTGCAACATAACCATTGTGTTGTATTGTATTGTTTTGTATTGCTTTGTATTGCATTGTATTGTGTTGTATTGTATTGCATTGCATTGTACTGTATTAATGGACTGATTTTCATTGTTTATGTAAAAGAGTTCGATTTTAACTGTGACTTTTTGTCAGGAATATTTATACATTTATTTTATTTTCCGTTCTTAAATAGCGCTATTCTAGCGCAAGAGCTGCTCAAGGCACTGTCTGAAACGGGATCTAGCTCAAACCGATCGAGGCGCCCACTCGCTGCCTTAACTTTGTTTGTCGCCCGGACAACTGAGCACATTATCCGTCCAGCTTCTTTGTTTGCTAAACCACCATCTCCTTCAATCTAGAAAATTAATTTCGGGGGATGAACCCGAAGTGGGATTTGTAATGATGTGTGGCAAATTAATCATGGGGGATTGGGGGCAAGAAGGATTTGTAGGGATTTCCGGATTATCCCTGTATCCCAAGTCTTGCGCTATCTCATCTTCCACTTCACGCGCACAGAGTATCGGAGAGGTATGATCTTCGCTCGTTCAGAATTAGGGTGGGGCCTCAGTTAGTCTTCGATGATTAATGTGATCCTCCTTCGGATGAGAGTATAACCCAGGTTTAGTCCGTGCACGGAGGCATTTCATCGCACGGACTTTAAAGATCATGACGCCCATGTCCTACAAATTAAAATTCCAAAAATTCTATCCCTTTTTCTCTCTTATTTGCCCCCTCCCTTACCCCATCTCCTCTCCTGCTTCATCGATACTTCTCTCCCTTCTTAACTAGCCCTCTTTTATTTCTGCCTTCTCCTTCTGTCCTCCTCTCTAATTCTATTCTTAACTCCTCCTCCTCCTCCTCCTTTTTCTGGATAATTTGCTCCGTTAGCCTTCGAAATCCCTGTAAAAGAGCAAGATTGAAAGATCACAGACCTGGAGGGAATAAAATTCGATTTTTCACCCGAATCATTTCCTTGGGAGATTTTGTTTTACTTGCACAATTTCCTTGAAGTCCTCTTTCCATGTTGGTCCTTTTCTTTGTCATGCTTCGCTCCTTAACTTCTTTAAGTGTCGCTGATTGATTCTATAATTTTGAAAAGCATTCACTTCAACTCTTTATTTCTAGTTTATTTGTTATCGATTCTATTGTTTGAGTAATGTGTGTGTGTGTGTGTGGGGGGGGGGGTGAGTGTGCGCGCGCGCGTGTGTTTGTGTGTTTCTCCGTCTGATGTTGTCGTATTCTTCCATTCACTACCACTTAATTTCTTCTATTGTGAACAGGATTTTCTGAAGCTGATTCCCTTCATGTATTGTAGTTGGTTTGTTTGTTTTATTCGAATTAGCTGCGGTTGGTGAACCCTTGGATAGCTATGGCTATATTGTTAATCCAAGCTATATTTTGCATGCCCAGTACGTTTGCAGAGAATAGTAACAGCAAAATAAAGAAGTTAGAAAACAGAAGTAGGTAAATTTGTGGACTCAAAACAATCATCGCTTTTAATTCAGTCGTTATAATACTTTCATCGATATGTGCGCTGTCATCATCGTCGTCGTCGCATCATCATCATCATCATCATCATCATCATCATCATCATCATCATCATCATCAACATCATCATCATCATCATCATCATCACCGTCGTCGTCTTCGTCGACGACTTCTTCTTCTTCGTCGACGTCTTCTTCTTTATCATCGTCATCGACGTCGTCCTCGTCCTTCTCCTGTTCCTCCTCCTCCTCATCACTAGCCACCACCGCCACCACCACCAACGGTATTTTCCTCCCGCTTCTTTAAAATTAATTCATTCTTGCATATTTATTCAAATTGAAACAAAATCAAAGATACCTTCCATTGTTTCGAAATTCAACATTGTAATATAGAATCTAATCAAGAGAATTCTATTGTGTGATAGAAACAAGTTCCACTTTCCAGAATTTAAAAAAAAATCCTGAAATCGTTTTATTTATTGACTACAGACGAGAACATCTGCCTCGCTCATCCAGAAGATTACATGGCTTAGTGAAAGCCGCTATGCGTGTTAACAGTGCTTGTATTACTGCGAGAAACAGTTTTCCTAATATAGCTCTGGTTAGCATGGGTCCATCTGCAGATCGTGGCGGTCAGAGAGAGAGAGAGAGAGAGAGAGAGAGAGAGAGAGAGAGGGAGGGAGGGAGAGAGAGAGAGAGAGAGAGAGAGAGAGAGAGAGAGAGAGAGAGAGACTATAAATGATAACCTGTACAGTCCTCCACAACAGCGCCATCGGGAACGGGTTTAGAACAACAATCGGCGTGCTTCAAGGATGACTACTCTCTCCTACACTCTCCAACATCTTCCTAGGGCGCATCATGTTATATGCCCTTTCAGATCACGAAGGCACAGTCAGCATAGAAGGTAGAGCAATCTCTAACCTCCGTTTGGCGGATGAAATTGATGGATTGGCTGGAGATGAACAAGAACTTGAACAGCGTGTACAGAGGCTTAACACCATCTCCAGAACCTATGGAATGGAAATAAGTGCAGAGAAGACCAAAATGAACAACAACACCAAAGGCATCAACACGGACATCAAAGTACAAGGCCAATCCCCCAACACAGTGCATAGCTTCAAATATTTAGGAGCCATTGTTTCAGACATTGGGTCACGACAGAAAGTCCTCTCCAGGATCGCACAAACAACTGCTGCCTGACAAGGTTGAAGCCCATTTAGAAAGACAGGACCATCAGTCTACATTCCAAGGTAAGGCTGCTGCGCTCTCGTGTCATCTCCATCTTCCAATACGCTTGCGAAACATGGACCCTCACAGTAGATTTACAGCGAGGAATATAAAGCATTGAGATGAGGTGCTACAGAAGACTTCTGGGCGTTTCCTATACCCAGCATATCAGCAGCAACGAAGTCCCACAGACCATCACACAAGCCATTGGACAACACGATGACATGCTCACAGTGGTGAAGAAAGGGAAACTCAGATGGTATGGCCACATCACCAGAGCATCAAACCTTGCAAAAACCATCCTGCAAGGCACGGTGCAAGGAGGAAGAGGAAGACATAAAAAGAGGTGGGAGGACAACATTCGAGAATGGACTGGTTTGACACTGAACGAAGCCATGAGGGTTGCTGAAAACAGAAAAAAATGGAGTACACTGGTTAAACGATCATCTGTTGTGCCCCAAAGACTTTCGAGGATAGGATAGATGTTGATACAAAATTTAGGTCGTTCATTTCTTCTCTCTTCTTGCTGCAGAGTTGGGCTATATAAATTTCAATTAACTGGACCATTATTATTATTATGAACTCTTTCATCATTATCATCAACATCATGAATTATTATTATTATTATTATTATTATTATTATTATTATTATTATTATTATTATTATTATTATTATTATTATTATTATCATCATATCATCATCATCATCTTCTTCATCATTATCATCAAATGGAATAATAGTAATTATTATTATTGTTATCATCATCATGATCATCATCATCATCATTTTGCCACCCATAACACATAGCTACGATCGAAAGAAAGTATACTTCAGGCACACGCTGCGCAGCAGGCCAAAGTATGTCCCTTGTCCGTTGAAGGGATACTTTGGCGAGGTTAGCAGCCTGCTCAGTTAAAGTGAAAGACTCCAAACGGAAAAGTAAGTTTCGTCTCCTCTAGGCGACGAATTAGGTCACGCTGTATTTGTTCCTAGGTCAACTGTATTTTACCAACCGTTTGAGAATCTTTTCGAACCCTTTATTGACGCCGGATAGTGTCCTCATTTGGTTTCATACAATTTAAGAATCCAAGAAGGCAAATGGGTTTTGTGGACGGAAAAAGAGCATTTTTGTAGAGAAAAGGGTTAGGCAAGGGCTAGGGCTAAATTGACAACTAACCCTTGCCCGAACCCTTGTAGCAATATTCCGCATTTTCCGTCACTTTTAAACAGTACTGCGGTTCGCTTCCGCGGCTAGCAGCAAGCCCAAAGTATATTTTGAAGGGATGAGGGAACACTTTCACCTGCTGCTAGCGGGAGTTTTGGCGATACTTTCTACCGATCGCAGCAATGTGTATTACCTCTTTTGCTCCTCCTCCTCCTCCTCATCGTCATCATCGTATTATTATTATTATCATTACTATTATCTTCTTTAGCAGGATGAAGATACGCATACATTCCTTCGCAAAAATGTTAAAGATCTTGATGCTCATGCTCTAGAGACAAAGAGAGTCAGATGCAGAACAAAACTAATTATAACCCTCTAAATGTCTTCAGGAACGAACCATGAAAAACTCCCGAGGCTATTTCGTGTCGTTTACCTGGCTTCGTGGATTTAAAGAACTCCTATCTTATGCAGATGATCAAAGAACGATGAAATACCGCAGCAAGAAACAAGCTAAGCAGCACTCCACGCACAGGCGACGACGATGATGGTGATGATGATGATGATGATGATGATGATGATGATGATGATGATGATGATGATGATGATGATGATGATGATGATGATGATGATGATGATGACAGGCAGTTACATATCAAGAGAGAGAGAGAGAGAGAGAGAGAGAGAGAGAGGGATGGAGAGACACAGACAGATAGACAGACAGACAGTCAGACAGACAAAGACACAGACAGACAACACAAACTGAAACGTTAAATAGTCAACATCGTAAATCTCAATTCTGAAACACAAATAAAATCCACCAGCTGGTTACGTTATTCCGCCTCATGCCACATAAACCGCGTCAAAACCAACAACAAACTAGCTGTCACAATACAATACAATACAATACAATACAATACAATACAATACAATACAATACAATACAATACTATAACAGATCCTTATTAGGCCTACCTCAAAAGGAATTACAACAAGCGCAGAATCCCAGCTTAAAATAGTCTACATTAAAGGACATCCCATAGGAAAAGTGAAAACGTGTGTAAAACATGTGTGTTATCAATGAAATCATGTGAACAGCTTCTTTCCGGCAACAAATGCGCGGTTTTTTGGGGGGGTTTATTTTTAAAAATTCAATTCGGCCAGCCTTTTGCACTTGCCAAACGCGCACCCAATTGACCCCACGACCTCTGACGTCACGAACTGGGAACCCAACATGGCCGCCGCAAGTCAAGATGAATGTTCTCAGCCGAAATACAAGAAAATATGCCCGCATGGTAAACATTGTGCCGTCTTTAATTGTGCCAATCTGCGAAGTGATGGTTTCAACTTGCATACGTTTCTTAAAAATGATAGTTCGCGGTGCAAGTGGATAAATTTTGTTCAAACCTGCAGGCAGGATTTGGTCTAATCTACGGTACTCCAAACAACAACTCTGCAATCTGTCATCTTCATATCGAAAGCAGCTGTTATCCAGCAGTCGAACATACGTGGCAAATTTGGGATTCAAGGCAAACATGATCCTTATAAGAACATGGAGGCCTGCTGATTATAAGTACTGTATACATGCACAGAAATCACCAGCAAATATTACCTACATGAGTCAACTCAGTCCTTGTACATTCAGTCATGACTGTGGCAGTGAGTTAACTATTACAATGCAAGTGGATTGTGATGTGTTACTAAGACCTGTAAAAGGCCCAGTCAGACCTACCGATTAAATCATACAATTTGTTCCATGCGATTTTATCTCAGGTCTGTCGCACAAAGCAACCGGTAACACGCTAAAATGACTTCGTGATCTGCAAGGGCATCTGACATGATGCTCTCTAGGAAGATGTTGAAGAGTGTTGGAGAGAGTAGGCATCCTTGACGCACACCGATTGTTGTTCTGAACCCGTTCCCGATGGCGCTGTTGTGAAGGACTGCACTGGTAGCCTAGTCATACAGGCTTTTGATGACTTCAATAATTTTGGGGCTGATTTTGTACACTCTCATGGTTGCCCACAGAGCTGCAGGCCAGACTCGGTCAAACGCTTTCTTGAAGTCTACAAACACATGATACAGATGTTGTTTGTGTTGTATGTATTTCTCGCAGAGTATTTGTTTATTACAGTGATTTTGAATTTGGGATGTAGGTTGTGAGGTATTAAATTATGGTGCTGACAATTAATTTTTATATATCTAGTTGGAGATTTATTTTCTTTCATTGTGATGGATCAGGAAAACATATGTTTTTCAACACTTTGGCAGTATCAAGTGTGTATGAGCCATAAGCATTCAATGCCATGCATTTAAAAAAAAAGAAGATTTATTTAAGTCTCAAGTGAACATTTGAGTGTCTCAAATTACAGTGATGCTTTGCTATTGATTCCAATATGTGCTTATTTACACCAGTCATTTAAAAACAATCGCGACAGACACAAATCTTCCGAAGGTTCTGTGTCATTATGACTTTTACTGTCAAACACCTCCAGTTCAAACTGGTAGGGTTTTGACCCATGCACGGCAATGTCAACATCAGCATCGATCTCAGAATCAATCTCATGTTCAAAAATCGTCACTGTCACTAGACAGATCGCATAGATCCGACGAATAAACAGAAGATTCGCTTGTTTCGTCTGCCATAGTTTCCTAGTTCATGGCGTCATATTCAAGAACAACAACCGATGGTAGCATTTTCGAAGATTGCTTCCCTTGAGCTTAATTACAGGTGAAAAATACAATATTTTCGCGATGATTGCGGCGGAAGGAAAGAATTTCTAGTTGCTATTTTCTTTACCATTGTCTGTTAATCATATACATCTTTCTCATGACTGATTATTGTATTTCGATCATCTCGTCCTTTAAGAATATAGAACAACTAACCCTTTCATCATATCACTCGCACCTTGTAAAAATAATTCCAAACATAACTCATTCGAAATGCTTCAAATCTAACAAATATTACAAATACTTCAGTGCATGCACACACACACATGCACACAAATACTATAACTATTTTAAAACCATTTCAAACAATCTATAAAAGTCTAAGAAGAGGAGATTTAGCAGTAACTTTCACACAACTTCTGTAACATGTGGATGATACATAAAAAGAGAACAATAACTCGATGTTTACAATAAAGTTTCCCGTCAATGACACAAGTAGAAACCTTTTCTACTAAAAGTCGTAGATCTAAGACTTGGAGTGCTGCAATTTACAGCTTTAATACAGCAACAGAACAATTTCCTATACTTAAGCCTGGAAAGAAAGGTTATAAACGCAAGACTCAGTATCTATATAATGCTGCATAACGTTTACAGTTCTCTCCCCCTCCTCTCCAGCACCTACCTGTCTACCACTACCACCCCACTTCAGATTGGGCTTCGAGCCTATTTTAGTGTTATTTGATTCGTTTTGTGTTCATAAAATAAAATTTAAATAAAATAAAAAAACAAGTTTCAAACTTTAAAAAAACAAGAAAAAAAAAAAAGAAAAGAAAAGAAACATCCACTACGGTATCCGAACGATTTCCGACAAACACGATCTCTTTGCGACCTGCCGTAATTCGGTTTGAAGGGCACAAGATGGCGAATTGATGACTGCAAGTAATACAGAGTGTCAGAGGGCTAACAAAACCTAGCCCAGATAGCTGCATGGAAACCATCTGATTCTAGCAGATGCCCTTAGCTGCAGTCTTTGATACCCAGTGATGGTGCAAGGATTAGGGCCGACCAGCAAACTCGATTTTAATTAGCTTTTCTCTAAAAGCTATTTCCGCCATTTTACAGCTTCTGGAGCTCGGTTTTCCTTGTGGTTTTTGGAAGCCGTTTTCGTGTAAATTTGGTTTAACTAAAATCTTTCGCATACGAAATGGGGCTGTGACTATAAATACGATGCTAGGGACATTAGGGACAACGCCGTAGCAATATTTTCACTTATCATGAAATACTTTGAAAATAGTCCAGTGAAGCAGGGGATGAGATGGGGAGTAGGGGGTGTCAGAACGAGCCAAATGTCGGTCTATATCTGTCGGTCGGTCGGAAGCCATATCTCAAGAGCCATTGATTTAACCTTGACTAAACTTCCTAGGAACATTACTTAGGTTACTGGCTGGCCTTCCGTCTCATCATATTTACTCTACCGCAAAGATCAAGGTCGCTAAAATCATTTTGTTGCTAAACACGTTTTGCTCAATATCTCAAAACCGGCTGAAGCGATTTTGTTTATTTTTTTTAAATATTACACAGGTACTTGAAATCATGGGCCAACTTTCAGTAGCAGTGTAGTCGTCGGTCATCCGTCGCTCCGAATTTCATTTTTTGTTGTTGTTGAAAACACACTGTTTGCCTTATTAGGAATAACTGAACTGAAATTCATCATGTTTACTTTGTGCATGATAATCATGTTGAGCCTTTTGTATTTGTACTTTATCAAAGATTAATGCCACTGCGGTGTAAACCATCTTATAAACACGTTTCGAGCAGTCGTTATAAATTGGTTCAGCCGAATGGAATACTTCTTTTTTTTTTTTTCTTGCAGATAGTTCTGATAGTTGCTTATCATTCTTTGTTTTCTTTCTCCTTCGTTAGAATAAAGCCGCGTCACAACACAGCCAGAGAAAGAAACATTTTTGAAAATGTTTATTTTTCGGTTATTCGTTTGCCTGTCTAGAAACACTTTTCAATGGCTTGCCCTCTCGTTTCTTCTCCTGTGTTTAGGGATCTAGTTTATATGTAAATTTGTTGAACTTCAAGCTTTTAAACAGAACTACAACAGTTATCGTAATGGTCGTAAAGGAAAAGCACGGAAAAGTTGAATAAGCTCGCTTAGGCCAACTAAGCCTCGGTCTGTTTTTCTTTGTTGTTAGTTCTGTTTTATGCAAAGGTTTTTAATTAGTTATAACAGGGCGGGTGATACAGGCCTAATCACAGGGAAATAACGCTGCAAAAAGGCCGGTTAGGTTCTGATTTTTGGTGTTTGGGAATCAATGTTTAGTAACTTTTGCTGAACATAATCTGACACAACAAACAAAAAGAAAAAAAAAACACACACACACATACACGCACACCCGTCTGTATTCATGGCAAATTGGGTTTTTTGACAAAATGTAGTCATCGAATAGCTGGTTTTTTAACGGAAAGAACACAAAATTCATCTTAAAATGTAACAATTAGATTTTTTTTTAAAAGCTCTTTTCGTGAAAAGTTGACTTATTTCGTCTTTTAATCCTAACCCTAACCCTTTTACTTCAAATTTGTCCAGAAAACAGCCCTTCCAAGATAGAGCACTCCCATGTACTTAAAAACAGTTCCATGCACTACAAGAGCACTCCCATGTACTTAGAAAAAAGTGGGGCGCTGAAAAAAGAGGGGTGCGAGCTCATGTTGTGCATAAAAAGGCAGGTTTAGCACCCCATATGTCCCTGAATACACGCCCACACACACACACACACACACACACACACACACACACACACACACACACACACACACACGCACGCACACAACGCGCACAGGTGTTATTATGACATTAAGATTTTGTAAACTCCTCTTTTTTTCTCTTTCATCATTAGTCCCCCTGGCCTCCTCTTCGATCAAGACTGTGATTTTATTTTTCCGAGAACGGAAAATGAAAAGAGGGTTATTATGACATTACTGCATAAAATCAATGGAAATTTAAACCCGCTGTGTGTGATGCATGCAAAACTATTGGCGCCTTTGATTGATTCTGTTGTATTAGATTTTGATATTGCTATTACTGGTGTAACGGACTGTTTTGACTCCCTCCCTGGATTTGCGCCCCGAAGGTCATTGTTGGAATGATCCAGATTGAACCGCCACCACCCCTCCCACCCATCCATACTCAACAACAGTTCTTTTCTTTTAAAGTCTATTCATGTATAACACTGATTTTGGATTCGTAATCAAAAGGAGAGAGAGAGAGAGAGAGAGAGAGGGGGGGGGGGGGGGAGAGGCATTTTGGAATACATACTAAAATGACACGGTTTATTATTTTTTTCAAAATTCTTTTATAGAAACTACATTGACAAACCCACCCACCCATCCACTCCTTTCCGCCTTGCTTGACGGCTGTGGGTTTTTCCGAGCTAATTTCCATTGTCCCCAAAATGACACCAACTATATTTGTTATTGCTTTCTCTTTTGTGGTCACTAGCTAAAGTTATTCCATTTTCCTCCAGTTTCATCCACCCATTGAAGTAGTAGGAAAGCAGAATTTATAGCTGGGGTTGGGTCAACACGACACAAATTTAAGGCTAATATAACTTTTATTTCTCAATCATACAACTATTTGAATATGATTGGGCATGCCAAGTTAGTTCAATGAAGATATTGACGATGGTGATGGTGAAGATGGTGATGTGGTGATGATGATACGGATGGCAATGAGCAACAACGAGTGCAATAGCGGTTGAATTATACGTCTTGCGTAGGACCACGTCACGCCCTTCCTCTGATGCTTCGACAGGAAGGGAACGTCGGGGATTGATGGCAACCAAGGGAATGCGGAGTGGAATGAACGGATTGCGGGACAAGGGGACTATGGAATACTGTCACGCTTGCCACCGACGAAGTCCAGCGGGCATGTCGACATGAGGACAGGCACCGTTTCCCCAGTCCGCGTTTCCGATCGGCTAGACGTCCTCCAGCCATCCAAGGCGCTGCGTGTCGTATCCTAGTTGTATAGACCTATTTCATATGTGACCTCATACGTGTGTAACAAGGATGACGCCATTAGAGAGGAGTCGATGCATGTAGAACTGCCATCAGATCTTCAGTGAATGATCAGCTCTCTGTTTCATCTAAATAAATCTACTGTATCAATAAGCAATCGATGTTTATTTTGTTAGTCGTTTTGCCTGTGACAATTTGGCGACGAGGATTCAAGTTCCTACGTGGAGATGGCATCTTTACCTAATTTTGAAGGTTTTCCAGTCAATTCGGATGAAACCACGGTTGGCACCAATGGACAAGATGGCTATGACGGTTTGAAAATCTGCTGAGTGCGATCAATGTGACCAACAGAAGAAGAAAGAAGACCCTTTTGCTTAACAATGCTGGAGAAGAGGTATTTAGTATCTATGAATCATTCACAGCAGAGCAGAAAAGAGAAAATGCAGAATGTGAAGATGAGTATGTTGCATTCGTTCATTCGCTCACTACACTACACCCAAAGAAAAACAGTTAGTATTAAATTTACAAGTTCAGGCAAGCGAAACAAAACGCAGATGAAATCATCGATGCTTATTATACAAGGTTACGACTCTTCGCTGATCGATGTGATTTTGCTGGTATCGAGAATAAAATCAAGGTACAAATCATTCAGAGCTGTTCGTCATCATCCCTACGGAAAATGGCACTTCTTGACGACACTCTTTCTTTGATGCAATTGCTAGACACTGCTCGTGTTCTAGAATTGTCTACTCAACAAGCAAGAGAAATGGAAGGTTCAGATTCAGTCTTGTTACACCCTTCCCTATTCCGTATAACTCGTCAGTTTCTGTAATACCTACTGTCAAAATGTCGTACCTTTTAGTAGACCTCTAGCAGTCTCCGTGCCTCTCACAGAGCGGCCAGATCACGACCCTTCTTCTTCGTGGCCCTCCGTATGCACTCGGAGGCGATGACGTCATGTTCGTAAATCGTCATTGTACCTTCCCAGTGACTTCCCCTATGCTAGATACGACCTATATTACACTCCCCCCCCCCCCCCCCCACCCCACCCCTTTTATTTTAAATTGTTGCAACCGTGACACATTTTAATTATTTATAAAATTTTTATTTTCCCCTTACCCTCCCCTCCTCCTTTCCTTCCACCCCCCATCCCCATTTGACATGAACCCACACTACCAGGAATGCTTTGATTTTAAATTACCTCTACCATCCCCCTTGATTTTGAGAATCTTCATTTACTTATCCTTCCCTATTCGGGAGATCCTTCTTGGCTTTACCTGTATATCAATTATACAATTTCTAAAATCTATCCCTATTAATTTTCATTACTATTCTACTTCTTCATACCCTTATTTGGATTTTCTTTACATATCCTAAACTCCCTGATAAATTCCTCACTTGGATTTTCAAATTATATTTATCTACACCCTCTACTCAACTTCCTCACACCAACCTTTACCGGAATATTAGATTTTCCCAAACTCCCCAAGTAGCCCTTTATGACTTTCTACAATTTGCCAATTTCTACAACCACCCTGATACCCCTATTCAGAATAAGAAGAATTTCTTCCAACTCCTTCTTTTCTGAGTCTTCGAGCAGTTTATCCTCTAGACAAGTCTTCGGTCTCCAGGATTGCTTTCTCCGACGTTTCATTGCTGGTGGAGGCTGCTACCTCCACTTCAGCCACTTGGGCCTCAGTTGGTTTTGCAGCTTCATTAGCTGATTCGCTTTTTTTTTTATCGCGTCCAAATGGCTCATCTACCACAACGGGAGCAGGCCTGGCTGACCATTCTTGGAGCTGCCGGCGTTTCGCTCACCGGAGTGGACGGTGGGCACTGTCGAAACTGGTATCTCTCCTATTCTTTGAACTCAAGGGTTCGATTGAATAATAGCATCTCCTCCTCGGAGGAACCCAGTCCCTTCGGAGCTTTAGTTTTAGTTTCTTGATGACCCAGTTCTCCTTTTTTTTTTGGGTAAGCATCCCCCAGTGAAGTACTGAAAAGCCAAATACATATTGAAACACAATTAGTAGTTTCTTTACACTTTCTTTTCGTGGTATATTTATACCCTTGGATGATCTTTCAATTAAATCAACTAGGTGTTCTGTAATGTCCATATTTTGGGCTGCTATTGAGGTTTTCCTTATCGTGTCTGTTTTCTTCCTATTCTCTTTGTTGGATTTTATTTCTACAGTTTTCATGGCCGTACTTAATATTGCCCCAGCTTCCAGATACATAGCAGAAGGTGTATCATTTACACACTATATCATAGCCATGTTTTTGTTTGGATGAAATGAGGTTAGTATTAAACAAGAAACTAAATCCATAATAGGGGCAAACACAAGATCGTTTTTTTAATTCATGCGATAGTTTGCCCACGGTGTACGTGACAGGATGTGGCGGAATCTTTTTACGGCCAACCATTTGTACTCGACAGACTTGAATATCTTCATCAGACTGTCGGAATACTTTAGCCTTCAATATCTGAATTTTTATTCTTACTTCAAAACTACCAAAATCAATGGACATTCCATATTTCATCAAGAAATCCATGCCCGCTAGCATATCATCTTCTATTAAATAACACTTGCACTATTCCATCGCCTATGCGAATCTTCACATTCTCTACTATTTCCCTTATTAGGTAATCTAATCCTATTCCTTTAATTCAAATAGGTTTTCCAGGTTTAGTTCTGGCACAAGGAGTACTAAAGACAGGAGATGGCTTTTCTACTTCCAGCAGTAACTAGCAAAGGCCAGTGGCCTCGCACAGACCCAAGATTGCACGCTGGCTTAGTGAGCTATTTTTAGCTCTGCGCCATCAAAGTTCCTGCGCATTAATACGTCCCTAATACTATGTGAAAATAAATAGATGATTAAATAATTTATCTAAGAATAGTATTATTTAAGCATTTTCCTAGTTGTAAATACTGAAATGTAACATACCTAATGAGGTAGAAATCCTTTAAATCCTTTATTAATCAGTGTATACAATGTGGCACTATTTTTCACCTCGCAAGGGCCAAACAGGAAAGGAGTGCAGTCCACATGGCGGGCGTTTGATACTTACATTTTCTCTTCTCTTGTGTTTCGTGAAATTGCTCAGGTTCTAGGCTTCATCATGCCTAACAAATGTGGTGTTGCAAAGTGTACTGGAAATTACAATGAATCAAACAAGTGTAGGGTGTTTAAAGTGCCCAAAGACGAAGTAGAGAGACAGAAATGGATAGCTGTTCTTCCTTTACGAGAAAACTTTGTTGTTGATGCAGCCAAGTTTTACAATATATGTGAAAGACATTGGCCTTCTGACACACCAAAGGTGAAAATACCTGGTGGATCTACAAGTATTTTTGATGTGCCTATTTCATGTTTGCCAACCCCAAAACCTTCTCCTCGTTCATCAAAACAAGAAGATAAGCAATTGCAGCACTTCCTCAAAAAGGACAAAATAACATCATTTTCTGACTTTGTGCCTGAAAAAGAACTGAAGAAGTGTGACAACATTGTTATTTCAAGAACTGATGACAGGTTTGTTTGCTTGTTAATGTCAAAGGATTTCACAGAATGTGAGTCGACGATCATAGTTGAGAATAAGGCAACACTTTGCTCTCGGAACTCTCTGCATACAAGAAAGAAATCAGAGTACCTCTTGGAAATATTTTGCATCCAAAAATGGATAATCTTCTTACTCCCAGTTCCACGAGGCAGTTCACACGGTCAGGAATTACGTAATTCCTACTGTTGACAAGATTCTTAAAATGGCAGCAGTTCTTGAACAACTGGAATTCCAAGACAGCAAGCAGCAAAAAAAAGGAGTTCATCACACATCAGCTGAAACTTCTGTGTGAAAAACGTTATTCCACCCAAGATTACTGCTTTGCTGTAGAATCTTTTCCTAATTGCTCGTTTGAATTTCTGAGAGAATACCTGACGATGCCCAACAAAAGGAAGGTGCAAGCAGTGATTTCTTCTGTGAATCTAGATGGAGTGCTACTGAAGACATTCCAGAAGATCAACAAACCGCAGCAAAAGAATGCACTCTTGCTTGTTGATGAAGTCAAGATTCGCCATACACTTGCCTTCTCCGGCGGTGTTCTGAGTGGAATGGCTGCAAATAAACCTGATTCAAAGGCAACATCTATGCTCTGCATAATGATGAAGTGCATCCACAGAGGGCCCAGTGTCATGGTCTCAGTGCACAAGCTGATTGCTGCTTTCCAGTTCCAAAAAGTGAGACAAGTGGCTGCTATTGTTGAAGAAGCAGGTGGGAATGTGGTTGGGTCAATCACATACAATCACAAGATCAATCAGCAATACTGCAGACTGTTTGATCGACCTACAGACTCAACATGTCCGGCCACTGCAATCCATCCTCTCGATGAAACTCGCAAATGGTACCTACTGTTTGATACTGTGCATCTTCTGAAGTGCATCAGAAACAATTGGATATCAGGTAAGAATGTTTAAAAAAAATTTACATTATTTTTTGTGTGCTTGATAATCCTAATATATCTAATAATTTTCTGCCATGTTTGATGAAACATTTCAATTTTAGAGATTGATTTTATAAATTTAATATTTCATTTCAATTGTGTTTTTGTATACATGTGTGAGATGGCTATATAATTATTAATATTCATAGAACACTACAGAAACAAAAGATGCATTTAATATAAATGGAATCTAAATATTAGAGAAAAGACCAAAATTTAATGAATAATTTCTAAGAACAAAATGAATTCATGATTATATTAAATGTTGTGTGCATATTGTTTATTTCAGAAAAATGCCAGAGATAGACCTACGGTGATGAACAAGCCACTGGATCTTTTCAAGATGTGAAGAAGCTGTGTTGATCAGAGGAAAAACAGCATCTTGAAGACGACACCACTCACACAAGATTCAGACCAATACACAAGCCATTGGACAACACGGTGACGTGCTCACAGTGGTGAAGAAACGGAAACTCCGATAGTATGGCCACGTCACCAGAGCATCACGCCTTGCAAAGACCATCCTGTAAGGCACGGCGCAAGGAGGCAGAAGAAGAGGGAGACAGAAAAAGAGGTGGGAGGACAACATTTTAGAATGGTTGGCTTGACACTGAACGACGACATGAGGGTTGCTGAGGACAGAGAAAGATGGAGTACGCTGGTTAAACGATCATCTGTGGTGCCTCAACGACTTTGACTTTCTGCATGGGATACCTTTATTGTAAAGTTACCGGTTGGTGGAGTGCCTTCGGTGTTACAATTAGGGTTGTTTCAGCAGTTTTGTTTATAGAGATTGGGGGTGAGTCCTCTTTCAACCAAATTGTGGTCCTGATTCGGCTCTTTGCAGTCCGCTGGACCATATAAACAATGACTTTTTCTACTGCTTCAATATACATTCTGTTCTGACATGAAGTGTTTCCCCCTGTTTCACGTAATTACATATAAAAAATGACTATCCTATCCTGTCCCATAACCCGAAGGTCGTAGGGGCACCACAGATGCTCGCTTAACCAGCATACTCCATCTTTCTCTGTCCTCAGCAGCCCTCATGGCTTCGCTCAGTGTCAAACCAGTCCATTCTCGAATGTTGTCCTCCCACCTCTTTTTCGGTCTCCCCCTTCTTCTACCTCCTTGCACTGTGCCTTGCAGAATGGTCTTTGCAAGGCCTGATGATCTGGTGACGTGGCCATACCATCGGAGTTTCCGTTTCTTCACCACTGTGAGCAGGTCATCGTGTTGTCCAATGGCTTGTGTGATGGTCTGTCGGACTTCAACGTTGGTGATGTGTTGGGTATAGGAAATGCACAGAAGTCTTCTGTAGCACCTCATCTCCATGCTTTGTATTCTTCGTTGGAGATCTGCTGTGAGGGTCCATGCTTCGCAAGCATATAGGAAGATGGAGATGACCAGAGAGCGCAGCAGTCTTACTTTGGAATGTAGACTGATGGTTCTGTCTTTCCAAATGGGCTTCAACCTTGTCAGGGCAGCAGTTGTTTGTGCGATCCTGGAGAGGACTTCCTGTCGAGACCCATTGTCTGACACAATGGCTCCTAAATATTTGAAGCTGTGCACTGTGTTGAGGGATTGGCCTTGTACTTTGATGTCCGTGTTGATGCCATTGGTGTTGTTGGTCATCATTTTGGTCTTCTCTGCACTTATTTCCATTCCATAAGCTCTGGAGGTGGTGTCAAGCCTCTGTACAAGCTGTTCAAGTTCTTGTTCCTCTCCAGCCAATCCATCAATATCATCCGCAAAACGAAGATTGGAGATTGCTCTGCCCCCTATGCTGACTGTGCCTTCGTGATCTGCAAGAGCATCTGACATGATGCGCTCTAGGAAGATGTTGAAGAGTGTTGGAGAGAGTAGGCATCCTTGACGCACACCGATTGTTGTTCTGAACCAGTTCCCGATGACGCTGTTATGGAGGACTGCACTGGTAGCCTTGTCATACAGGCTTTTGATGACTTCTATAATTTTAGGGCTGATGTTGTACACTTTCATGGTTGCCCATAGAGCTGCATGCCAGACTCGGTCAAATGCCTTCTTGAAGTCTATGAACACATGATATAGATGTTGTTGGTGCTGTAGGTATTTCTCACAGATTATTCTGAGGTTGAAAATCTGTTCAGTGGTACTTCGCCCTGCCATGAATCCTGCTTGTTCTTCAGCTATGATTTGTTCAGCTTGTGGTTTCAACCTGTTGAGTATTATTTTCAGGAGGACCTTGCTGGGATGGCTGATGAGGCTGATGGTGCGGTAATTTTCACACTCCTGAAGGTTACCTTTTTTGGGAAGAGTGATGACAAGCGACTGGGTCCATGGTGTAGGCCATTCCCCACTCTGCCAGATCTTGTTACAGATAATGGTGAGAGCATCAGTCATCGCTTCTCCTCCTGCTTGTAGCAGTTCCGCTGGTATGTTGTCCACTCCCGCTGACTTCCCTTTCTTCAGCGATTGCACTGCTGCCTCAACTTCTTCCCGGAGAATTGGGAGGATTTCTTCTTCTTCTCTGCTCTCGGGACATGCTAGAACTGATGGGTCTCCATTTGGTGTATGGTTGTAAAGGTCAGAGCAGTACTCTGTCCATCTGTCCAAGACTTCTTGTTCTTCTGTAAGGCAAATGCCAGACTTGCTTTGGATAGTGGAGACTTTGGGCTGTTTAACACTTGTCAGCCGCTTCACAGTCTGGTAGGCCTTCTTGCTGTTGTTCTTGTTCAGATTGTTCTCTATTTCCTGGCATTGATCTTCTATCCAGTTCTCCTTTGCTGTGCGCATGCCTTTTCGGATGTCATTGTTGATTTTTCGGTAGACATCAGCTCCCTGTGAGGTGTTCTTTTTCTTTTTATACTCTCTTCGTTTATCACACAGATCCAAAAGTTCAGGTGTGATCCACGGCTTCTTCTTTGGTCGGTGCTTGCCAAGGATCTCAGTGGCGGCATCTGTTACAGCTGAGTTGAAGGTATTGGTCATGGTGTTGACATCTACTTCGCCTGCCCCCAAAATAAGCAGTGGTGCAAATTTCCCTCCAATTGTGGCCTGAAATATTTTTGCCACCTCCGGGTCTTGCAGTTTGTCCAGGTCGAACTTCAGCCTAGTGCACTTTGCTGTATTTACTCTCTTCAAATGGAGCCGGAAAGACATCATCACGAGATCGTGGTCACTTCCAATGTCTGCTCCTGGAAAAGTGCGTGTCCTGCCAATGTTGATGCTTGATCTGAAGCGTTTCTTGACCATGATGTAGTCGATCTGGTTGTGATGTTCCCCGCCGGGACTGTGCCATGTCCATCGTCTGGATTTTTTGTGGAGACCAAGCGTGTTTCGTTCTAGGTATCAGCGAACTGCGCTGGAAAGGCCTAGGTGAAACAACGACTGACAAAGGCCACAAGCTCTATTTCAGCGGTAGAGATGACAGGCACGAACACGGCGTTGGATTCTTGGTCCACAAGAACATTCTAGCCACTATCATGGGTTGCCGCCCAGTCTCCAGTAGACTCATTACCATCCGTCTGAGAGCAACCCCTTTCAACATTACCATCATCCAGGCCTATGCCCCAACATCAGACTATGAAGACAGCGAAGTGGAGGATTTTTATGAAAATATACAGGCGGTCCTTGACCAAGTGCCGAAGAAGGACATAGTCATAGTGCAAGGCGACTGGAATGCCAAGGTTGGCCAAGATGCGCACCACAACTGGGGAGACACATGCGGACCCCACTGCAACAACGAGACAAATGACAGGGGTCTGAGGCTATTGGAGTTTGCCAGATACAACAATCTGGTACTGGCAAACACGCTTGGTCTCCACAAAAAATCCAGACGATGGACAAAAAATGACTATCTAACTAATTAACTTCTTCTTCTTCTTCTTCTTGTATATACATTATCTTCTGACAGGAAGGGTTTTCCTCTGTTTCACGTAATTATATATAAGGATGATACAATCGATGTTTTTTTTTAAATTAGTAGTTGCTTCAGCCCCAATGCTTGAATTCTGATAAGGTTAACTCGGATTCGTTAATCCACGCAACCTGTTCACTCAGCAACAAGGCAGGAGTCGTCGTATGAAGTTTTCCAACTTTATTCAGCGTACATCAATCAACAACTGCATACAATCGCTCAATCGCTTTTTCCACTTTCTCTCTTTCTCTACACAGTGCATCAAATATATAATTTTTTCTAGACTCCAAATAACGTCAGAATGTTCCAGCGTGACACATTACAACCAATCGAAATAGACTTCGTCATCACTGTCTTACGTCATACAACTTTCTTTACAGTGCAAGAATTTTCAATCAAAAATTAAATCAAAGGTAAATACATTCTGTTATTGAATGCTTTGCAAAACAAGACGATCGGATCTATCGTGCGCGTCTCACATGTACTATCGTGCGCGTCGCAAACGTAACAAAGGATTGTCCTTATATAGCACACTTACAAGCTCATAGAGTTTGTTAAGGCGCTGGCCACTAATATCCAGAACGCTCAAAATAGTTTGCTGAAGCCAGGATTTGAACCCACGTTGCACGTACACAAAGGCTTGCGCCTTGAACCACGGAGCTATCCCAGCCGCTCTGTATCAGTCGATCTTCTCTATATATATTAAAAAGTTGCCTAATGAACGCAAAAGGTCATCATCATCATCATCATCATCATCATCATCATCATCATCATCATCATCATCATCATCATCATCCTCATCATCATCATCATCATCATCATCATCATCAACATCATCATCGTCTTCTTCTTCTTCTTCTTCTTCTTCTTCTTCTTCTTCTTCTTCTTCTTCTTCTTCTTCTTCTTCTTCTTCTTCGTCTTCTTCTTCTTCCTTTCCCATTACCCACATACCCCCTTTTTCTTCTTTTGTATTGTGAAATAGAAAACCTAACATATGCTATCTTTTCTTTAGGAAGTCAAAACCTTCTTCTTCTTCTTCTTCTTCTTCTCCTCCTCCTCCTCCTTCTTCTTCTTCTTCTTCTTCTTTTTCTTCTCCTCCACCTCCTCCTCCTCCTTCTTCCTTCTTCTTCTTCTTCTTCTCCTCCTCATCCTTCTTCTTCTTCTTCTTCTTCTTCTTCTTCTTCTTCTTCTTCTTCTTCTTTTCTTACTCTTCTTTTTTTATGGAAGGCATGAGGAGGCTTTTAAGTCCCCAGGTGACTATCGCAACTTTTGTCTTACCTGGGCTGTCGGGGAAGGGGGTAATCAGGTGTCAGCACCTCATCGCACCTGTGCCCGCGTTACACCTGGAGAATTGCTTCTGACTTGTAAAAACTGGTGATGCAGATGTAGCATGAAACCTCCTTCGTAAAATAGTGTAGTAAGGGACAGTTCACTGCTGTGAGGTAATAGTGTACACACTGTGCATAAACTGTGATTCTGGCTGTTGGAATTTCGTGTGAGGTAATATTTTTTTTTTTTAAATACAGGATGCTATATACGCGCCTTTCCCCAAATCAATCGGGCTCAAAGCGCGGCGATCTATACCATCATACACGCTCACCTGTCTCATCCACCCTCACGCACACCAAATACACATCCATCGCTCAAACAGGTGGTGTAAAGGCAGGAAGATCGCTATTACAAGACGGAAAGAAAATCGAAATTTTATTTTTGAAATGTTTATATTGACTGCGTCCTGTACCATTATTGAAGGGAGAGAGGAAACCGGAGTGCCCGGAGAAAACCCTCGGTGACCTCAATAGTCTCGTACCAAAGTCACATACGTTCGCCCCTTGCGGGAATCGAACCCGCGACCTTCGGCATAGGAAACCGGCGACTTATCCACTGCGCCACGATGTGTTGTGTTGTATTGTATTGTATTGTATTGTATTGTATTGTATTGTATTGTATTGTATTGTGCTGTGCTGTATTGTATTGTGTTGTGCTGTATTGTATACACAAACCGACCGACTGACATTAAATTTAGGTCACCAAATTTTGACATGTCGTTTGAACTGCTTCTGTAAGAACTTTTATTTAGGTCACCAAATTTTGACATGTCGTTTGAACTGCTTCTGTAAGAACTTTTAAGGCGGGTGTTACATATTATAACATACAGTTAATTAAAACATGTATAGATAACTAACTAACTAAATAATAATAATAATAATAATAATAATAATAATAATAATAATAATAATAATAATAATAATAATAATAATAATAATAATAATAATAATAATAATAATAATAATAACAATTTTATTTATAAAGCGCTACGATGAAAACAGTTATGTAAGAAGTAAAAAATAAACCCCCCCCCCCTCCCAAAAAATAAATAAATTATAATAATATCAACAACAACAACAACAATAATAATAATAATAATAATAATAATAATAATAATAATAATAATAATAATAATAATAATAATAATAATATCACAATCCAAAAAGATAGTACTCGTTCACTGCAAAGACTAAACAACGCACAAGTACACATTTGATATGACACTGGCAAGAAAAAAAAATATAACATCTAAAATCAGCCCACAATAATATTGCAGAATGACAGCTGACATTTTGAATTACAGATTAAAACAAAATTGTGAGAATAAAACTTAAAAACAAGATGCGAGATTTTAACACTTGCCAGCCCTGCCCAATACAGGACTAACCGAGGTATTTTGTGAAGAGATGTTTTTCCAAATTTTGTTTAAATGCGGGGAAGGATGAGGTTTGTCTAAGAAGGAGGGGCAGTGAATTCCAGATGTCTGGTCCAAATACATAAAGAAAAACAACTTTTGTTCCAACCGTTGTGAGTGAAAACCTCGGCATACTTAGAAGCGATGTATTTTTCGAGCGCAATGATCTGTGTGGTGTATATGGCACAATTAGCTCTTTTAAGTTCGAGGGCGCCTCGCTGTTCTAAACACATTGATGGCGCAGCGTTGTCAATTTTGTTTTCAATTGTACAGTAGCTCTGAAGGCAGCCAGTGAAAGGTACGCAGGCGCGCGGTGACAGAGTCGAGTTTAGATTTTCGGAGGATCGTACGAGCGGCGCTGTTTTTTGATACGTTGCAGCCGTTCTAGCTTATCAACTGGTATCCCAGATAGCATTGCAATAGTCCAACCGAGATTAAATGAAAGCAACTGCCAACTTCTTGGCTGATTCGGCAGAAAGGTAGGATCGAATCTGATCCAACCGACGTTGCTGCAAATACAGCGTTCTGCTGTTGTTTGTAGATTATAGTCACACGACTTTTTCGCATATAGGTGACTACTGGACCGATTTATACTGACACCAGCGGGCCAGTTGTTGGTAAAGGGGAAAATAATATGATCACACGTTGACCAATCCGGGATTCGAACCAGCGACCTTTCGGTTACTAGCAAGACGCTCTTACCAACTGAGCTACCCGGCCCCACGAGCGTTCTGCACACATGACTCGTCTGTGCATCGAAAGAGAGTGTGGAGTCTAAGAACGCGCCAAGATTCTTGACTTTCTTAACGAAAGGAACTTGTCACCCTGGAACTGACAGGGACTGCGGACCTGTTACTACCTTGTGATTATTCCGAGTTCCTACTCGAATAATTTCTGTTTTGTCTTTATTCATCTTTAAGCGGTTTTCTGTCATCCAGTCTGTCAGCGCTGGCCACACAGTTGCAATAACCTTACACTAAAGTCTGAATGTTATAAAGGATTGTTTTTAGTACGGTACATTTATGAGCTCAGAGAGTTTCTAAGATATGAGAAAGTTCACAATAACAATGTTTCTAATAAACTGTCTTTGCACGAGATTTTTTTCATTAAATGTGTTCATGATAATGGATAATGGTCTTTGAAATTGTGTCACCGTTAAAATTAATGTAAAATGATCTCAGGAGATTTGAATTCTATGGGAAATGTATAATCACAGTGCAATCTTTTTTTTCTGGACGGGCTATGTTGTAGCGACAACATTTTACTTAAAATTTGCCTCAAATGATTGTATCTTTACAGCAACAGCTTTTCATGAGATTAGTGTCACAAAGTATTTCTCAAACCTTTCTGTAACTGTATGTCATATATAACACTTTATTTCATGGTGCTGTTGCATGATACTGTTTTTATTATATTAAAATTTCAAATTTGTTTTATTTATTTCAAGGACGAATGATCAGTGAAACTGGTTCTAGTGACTGAAGTGAACTTCAACTTATAATTATGAGAAACAAAACTTGCCGCTGCTGTATTTCACACAAGGCTATGTTTTATGCCACATTTGTACGAAGTTGTAACACACTAGGTAGAGTCACCTGTTGTAAAAACGCTCACGTAACGATTTGTAGACATACTAACGTCACGGGCAACGAGAGATACTTCGTGAAAGTCTTGTAACAAAAAGAAGAACAGAGGTAAGGAGCAGGAGAAGTGGTGGGGAGTGGTGATGATGGCGGAGGGAGGAGGGTAGAAGATAAAAAGAGATGAGGATGTGTAAATGTGTGAACACCTAAAATCAATGTGTAAACAGTCTTTAAATAACAGAACTGAAATGAAGAGGCTTTCTTAAACATTCGTACTTATTTGCGCCAAAACCGTGAAATAATTATATTTTGTGCTCGAGAAGAAGAAGCAAAACGAAAGAAGTAAAACAAACGTCAAAGACACAAAAAGGAAGAAGAGGAAGGAGCTGAACAGAATAAGGGAGAGGAAAAGAGAGAGAGAGAGAGAGAGAGAGAGAGAGAGAGAGAGAGAGAGAGAGAGAGAGAGAGAGACAGAGAGAGACAGAGACAGACAGACAGAGAGAGAGATAGAGACAGAGAGACAGAGAGAGAGACAGAGTGAGTTAAAAAAAATTATGGTTCATCTTCTTTTCTTCTTCTTCTACTACTACTACTACTACTATTACTACTACTACTACTACTACTACTGTTGCTGCTATTTCTGCTACTGGTGGTTTAATGTGTCTGCGTGCTGAATGTATGCCTGCCTTATTTTTCTGCCTGTTTGACTGTATGTATGTATGTATGTATGTATGTATGTATGTATGTATGTATGTATGTATGTATGTATGTACGTATGTATGTATGCATGACTTTACGTTGTGTATCTCTTTCTTTCTGTCTTTTTGTATGTCTGGCTGTGTATCGCTGTCTGTCTGTCTCTCTGTCTTTGCCAAACTTCACCAAAACATCCGGCCTACCATCTTGAGTCAATTTAACCCCTAGCCGGCCTGCGGTCGATATCACCACAGACTGGCCAAATAAGCCTGTGAAGAAATCCCAACTTTGGAAAAATCGAACTCGGCTTTGAGAAATAGAGCCTGGGTTTCCATTCCCCTAAAGTTCTCTGTACATAAAGCAGAGCGGGTTTTCTCATCGTTGTCATCGTTATCGCCTATATCAGCAGCAGCAGCATTGCCAATACCATCTCCTCCTTTCTCTCCCCCTTCAACCCCACCCCCCCCCCCCCCCCCCCGTTTTACTCTTACCGTTGTAATAAGAACTAAAACCGCTACTCTTATGACATCACCAGCTTAACCACAAACTCGTCGTAGTCGTCACTCTCATCCTCACCATCCACCATCTCACACCCTCATCACCACCATTTTAATTGTTTTGTAACGAAATCTGTATTTGCTGAGTTGTAACGTGCGGTAGGGATCTCTTCATTGTGTGTAAGACAGATCTGCGGACTGATTTGACTTGACTTGAGCAACCCGCTGTAGCAAACTCTTCCCCGCCGGTTAAAGCAGTACCAACCGCGGTTAACACTTGGATGGGTGGCAGCCCAGCGTATCAATGTTTAGACCTTGAAGATAAGGCAGTGCAGTGCCCCTAGGCTCATGTTGAGTACCAGATACGAACACACACACACACACACACACACCCACACACACACACACACACACACACACACACACACAAAACTGCCCTGAGAGCACAACTTTCTGTTCCACTGCACCCAGGATGGCGCTGTATCACGGCTGCTGGGCTTTTTGATGGAAAAGCAACCCGGTTCACCACCACTAAATTACCCAAATTTTCGGTTTGGTCAGCTGTATGTTGATGTAAAAGGAACTAGGCTAATTATCATGTGCTCTTCTTTCTTCTTCCGCAGCGAAATCTGTATCTATGAACTAGGAGGATGGCAGGAACGAAGGGGCGCCTTGCCTCTGTGATGAAAGCGACGGCAAAACCCAAAAAACCCACAAATGCAGTTGAAGTATTGAGTGTTAAGTGATACCATCGCAGTCAGTGGTTCAACGTTTGAAGGTTGACGTCCTGGAGTGCCGACCAACGAACAAACATAAACCTGTTGGGCAGTCAAGCACTCTGGACTCCTTCCAATGAGAATGTAAACCGAGGTCTATGCAAGCGCTCATTCCATTACAGGGACTTTAAAGGTACTGATGCTCATGTCCTAGACGGGTGAGTGCCACCCGAAATACGCCTGACCAGCACTATAATGTCCTTTCTCACCCATTTGGGTTGTGCTCATTTGCCTGGAAGTGTGACAGTGCGGCCAAGGCAGCAAGTGGGCGCCTCGAGCAGCTTGAGTTAGATCCTGTATTTGTCAGCGCCTTGAGCAGCTCTTGAGCTGGTAAATAATAATAATAATAATAATAATAATAATAATAATAATAATAATAATAATAATAATAAACTAAGAAGAAGAAGAAGAAGAAGAAGAAGAAGAAGAAGAAGAAGAAGAAGAAGAAGAAGAAGAAGAAGAAGAAGAAGAAGAAGAAGGGGGAGGAGGAGGAAGAAGAACAAGAAGAACAAGAAGAACAAGAAGAACAAGAAGTTTTGCGTTCATTAAGAAACCCTGTTTTAAAAAAAAAATATAAAGGAGGTCGACTGATATAGAACGGCTGGGAGTGCATCTTGGGCGACGTGGGTTTAATTCCTGACTTAAGCAAACTATTTTGAGCGTTCTGGATTTCTAGTGGCCAGCGACTTAACAAACTCTTTGAGCTTGTAAGTGCTCTAAATAAGTAACCTACAATCCTTATATATAACTAGTGGTTTTTGTACCCTGGCAAGCCAGGGTACACATGATGCTGTTTAAAATGTAGACAGAGAGAACTTTTGTCTGCGAGTTTCATTTGGACGATGATACCTCCCCATATCCCCCTTGATACCTCACCATACCCCCCCCCCTGATATCTCCCCATCCCCCTCCCATGATGCCTCATCATACCTCCTTGATACCTCCCCGAACCCACTTGATACCTCCCCATACCCCCTTGATACCTTCCATACCCCCTTGGTTCCTAACTGTACCCTCCTTGATACTTCCCCGTTGATCGTTTTGCAGGTATGGATGAAAGGAATCGACCATCACCATACCCCCTTATATATACCCGTATCCCCGTTATGCCTACCCATGCCCCTTTAAATCTACCCGTAGCCCCCTTTTACCTACACGTACCACCCCATCTTGATCCTTGGTAGTAGTAATAATAATAATAATAATAATAATAATAATAATAATAATAATAATAATAATAATAATAATAATAATAATAATAATATTGAATATAGAATAATACAAATAGAAATAAAAAAAACCACCAAGGTTTTAAAATAAAATTTGATATAAGATATTATAATTGTTATAATAATAATTATTATTAGTTTATAAATAATAATAATAATAATAATAATAATAATAATAATAATAATAATAATAATAATAATAATAATAATAATAATAATAATATTGAATATAGAATAATACAAATAGAAATAATAAAAAAACACCAAGGTTTTAAAAGAAAATTTGATATAAGATATAATAATAATTATAATAATAATTTATTATTATTATTATTATTATTATTAGTTTATTAATATTATTAATAATAATAATAATAATAATAATAATAATAATAATAATAATAATAATAATAATAATAATAATAATAATAATAATAATAATAATAAATTAAAAGGTAAAAAACCTAAATTAAAAAGAAAAATATCCATATTGTAGTGTAAAAAAAAAAGGCCCGCATGGGATTTGAACTTGGGTCGCCCTGGACGGTAGGGGAATGTTTTACGCAGGAAGCTACCAAGGCTTCCTAGAAAGACAATCAATTTTTTGGTCTATATGGGAAAACATGCTGAAACCTCAATTTGATTTTTAATGGGAGCGCGCGGAATGAGGCTATTGCAGTTTGTGGACATTTTGTTTATTTATTTATCTCAGAAACGGTTAAACGTTCGGTAAGGAAATGTCGGCTATAACGATTTCGCTGGTTTTGAGCACACAGCAGGCCGATCCGTAGCGCCCAGCACCTGCCCAGATCAGCGCCCATACCGGACAAACTTTATAGTAGGGGCGAAGAAGGACTTCCGGCTAAGCAATTTATATATATAGATTATGTGAAGCAGAGGGAACACTGCCTGTCAGATCAGATCGTAATTCCTTATAGTACAAGCAACACAAAGCATCAGTAGTTCAACTAAAGAGCAGAGAACGTTCACATGAATCGCATCGCCTTTCATCAGATGAACAGAATGACTTAACACAACGATTTTTTGGGGGAGGAAGAGGAGAGGAGGGGGGGGGGTGGAAGGGACGCATTTTGACAACGCCCCATCGACAGATCCATTTAGCATTCACAGTTAATGTTGTCCCACTGAATAAAAATTAACTTGAAACAAACAAACACTCTTTGGAAAGCATAGTTATGTTTTAAATCAATAAATTGTGTAGTGTTTGTGCCTACTAATTGCAACTGCTAGCGCTAAAAATATCATCCAGTAGACCGCATAGCGTATAGGAGTACCGTTAAACAGGGGGAAACACTCCCTATCAAGGACAGATATGGAAAATCCAAACTTAAGTGGTTGGTTTAAGCAACGACAGCCCACTTTATCACTGTTTAATAATTACAATATCAATGCCAATTTTAGGGTTAATTCGTTCTCGCCAAATATTTGTTCTACAGAATTAGTTAGTGCCACACAGAGTGTCTGAACCTGCTGAGCGGTACGGCCGACACAAACAGCGTAGCGGAGACTAAGAGACAAGAGAGATTAGATTTTGTAGGATCCAGCGGACTGCAAAGAGCCAAATCGCAGGATCACAGGCATAAGAGAGAGGCATCGCGTTATTATGAATGAACATTGAAGTTTAACGTCTACACCCACCATTGGCGATATGGCAGACGGGGATAACCATCCCAGGGAAAGAGGGGTAGGGACCTGAATCAACACTGAACCACCAAAGCAATCATACTGCTAAAATGGACAATGAAAATGGCCACATTTTATATCGCCCACCACGGGATTCGAACCTGGGTCATCGGTGTGCCAGGCGAACGCTCTACCACTTGACCTACGGCGGTGGGCCACGCGTTATTATTATTAATATTATGGTTTTTATACCCCGCCTTTAAACAAGAGCTGCTCATGATGTTGACTGAAAAACAGGATCCAACTCAAGCCGCCCAAAGACCACAACTTGCTGCTGGTTGATGCGTACTTTATAAAGGCGAAAACAACTGACTAACTTTACTGACTTACATCATACGGCACGCGGAAAGTTTTAGCTAGAGATTTTACGCCATTTTATACCTTCCCGAAGAAAGCTTTGTAAGTGTCACCTATAAAATATAAGACCAGGGCAGGGGGGGGGGAGGAGGGGAGGAAGAGGAGGGGGACGAGCGAGGGCTAGTGGCCCGCACACGCAAAGCAAAGTGAGCGATAGGGATAATTCAGGCAACAACCACCATGATCTTGGCCCGAGGGGGTTAATCCCAGAACGTGCGATCGTAACCTACTTCGAAAATGGCGCAGGTTTTGATCAAACAAATCCGATAAAACTGCAGTGATTACAAACTCTGACTTACTGTGTAAAAACAACATGGATACTAAAATCTTCCCATATTGAGGAAGAATCAACTGTATTGAACAGTTTTATCGTCGAACCAAATCCGAACCTCGATGGCAACCATCTTACCTCGCTGGCAAAATACCCCTAGAGCTCGCTCCGTCGCTAGCAAGGTTAGAATCTCGTTTTCCCGTGCGCGACAGTGACACCGCAACACACTAGCCTCGCTCTCTCGATAAGGATTGCAAGTAACTAGCGATAAGTAACAGACCGTAGACGAGACTTAACAGAGAGTTCACCAAAAACTGTACATTCATAGTCGTTGGTTGTTCTGAGTCATACGCCAAATGCACGGAGCCCAACATTTGTGGGGTGTTGTTTTTTTTTGCGCCCTTGTACGCCTCGCCTACATATTCTCACACACTCATACACCTAATCAGCGAATACTTTTTCATCGCCTAATCTTTCGCTTTTAGTCACGATAGCTTCCCCTCCTCCACCCCACCCTCCATCCCTCCACCCCAGTACATGCCATGCGCCCGCCCACCCCAACACATACCAAACTGTTTTGAGATGTTGTTTCATCAATTACCTCCCTTGTCGCTCTTCTGTGCGAGGTAACAACTGTTCTTTTCCGGCTTTCAAATTAACTCGTCTGTTGTTCTTGTCGCTACATCCCGCTATTTGCCCCCCCCCCCCCCTCTCTCTCTCTCTCTCTCTCTTCTCCCTCCCCGCTCCCGCCACACACACACACACACACATACACACACACGCACACGTAGTCCACACCAAAATACACCTGGTGCAATCCTTTCTTCTTCCTTTGTCTCCCTTGTTCTTTTTCACAATTCTATTCTTTTCACCGTTCGCTTCCTCTCCACACCCCCATCCCCTTCCTCCGTATACCAAGAAGAGATCGACTCCATTGCCCATTATACCATCTTTTTTAACGTGACAACAATGCAGTTTTCACTGTACACATTGTCACACACACAAACACAAACACACCCACACCCACACGCAAACAAAAACGAACATCCTTGGTACCCTGGTTCTTTACCCTAGGTTCGAATCTCGCGGCGGGCAAGTCAAAAGTGGCCATTTTCCACCGTCCATCTCAGCAGTATGATTGCTCTGGTGTTTCCCTACTTGCCTGGGATGGTGATCCCCCTTCTGCCTTCTGGTCAATGGTGGCTGTAGACATTATCCTTATCCTATCCTATCCTATCCCGTAACTCGGAGGTCGTAGGGGCACCGCAGATGATCGTTTAACCAGCGTACTCCATCTTTCTCTGTCCTCAGCAACCCTGATGGTTTCGCTCAGTGTCAAACCAGTCCATTCTCGAATGTTGTCCTCCCACCTCTTTTTCGGTCTCCCTCTTCTTCTACCTCCTTGCACTGTGCCTTGCAGGATGGTCTTTGCAAGGCCTGACGATCCGGTGACGTGGCCATACCATCGGAGTTTCCGTTTTTTTCACCACTTTGAGCAGGTCATCGTGTTGTCCCAATGGCTTGTGTGATGGTCTGTCGGACTTCGTCGTTGGTGATGTGCTGGGTATAAGAAATGCCCAGAAGTCTTCTGTAGCACCTCATCTCCATGCTTTGTATTCTTCGTTGGAGATCTGCTGTGAGGGTCCATGTTTCGCAAGCGTATAGGAAGATGGAGATGACATGTAGACGTTAAACTTCGATATTCATGCGTATTCCTTGTTCTTGGGAGACAAACAGATTGTGTAGAAACACCAGTAATAAAGGTGCCTCGCCTAAAGAAACTGGAGTCTATTGACAGCATTTGGGATATAATCCTCAATAGATGCTGTCCTCCGTGGAATGAGGGAATGATAGGCAAGATTTATCTACCCTTCTCTGCTGTCCATGGCTTGCATTGGTGCATATTTGCCTCCCTTGTTCTTATTTGCACCAACATCCTTGATACTCTGCCCCTTAATGCACAATGAGCCACACTGCGTAGCAGAGACCGCAGAGGGCTTAAGTCGCCTCTCCACTACGTAGTGAGAGAATGAGCTCTAGGGTTCTGCCACTCCCCGTCCTCAGTCCTCCTCTCCCTATCTACGTTGTCTTGAAGCAAACAAAGGCAAAACAAACAATGTAGGTATGTATGCATGTAAGCAAAACAACATAGGGGCGTCTGTACCGAAATAAGGTAAACCTAATTTACCGCAGAACAAGAATTATTGGAGACAGGCGCGCCAAACCCACTCACTGTGACAAACAAGAGAGAGAGAAAAATACACATTTACGTCAGCGAAGCAACCAAAATATGACGACAGACCTACGAAACCAATGTACGAAACTATTTTATTAGAGAACCGCTGGCAGCTGTTGATATCATAACTAATACATTTACTGGTGTGGTGATAATGATGATGATGTTGTTGTTGATGATGATGATGATGATGATGATGATGATGATGATGATATTGATGTTGCTGTTGTTGTTGTTGTTGTTGATGATGATGATGATGATGATGATGATGATGATGATGATGATGATGATGATGATGATGATGATGATGATGATGACTAGTGTGTGTAGTGACTAGTGTGTGTATTACCGATTGCTATTTTTGTGATTGCATGTTTTGGATTTAGCCTATGTTTGACATTTCGTATTTTTATATGTTACATTCTTAATTTAAACGTTGTAAAATCTGCTTCATGTAACGCGCTTGGAGCTTCCCTGTGAGGGACAAGCGTGCTTCTTAAATGAATGAAATGACTATTATTATGATGAAGATGATGATGCCGACAACGACGACGACGACGATGATGATAATGATGATGAACATGATCATGATGATGATCATGATGATGATGAGGAGGAGGATCATGATGAGGATCATGATGACGATGATGATCATGATGATGAGGAGGATCATGATGATGATGAGGATCATGATGATGATGAGGATCATGATGACGATGATGTCCACTGAGGTATTCAGTCGTCACAGTCCGCTGGACCCTATACACAATTACCTAACTAACTATCCAGTCGTCGAATTCACGTTGTAATACTAAGGCTAAGACGCCCTAGGCCGGGATTTGCTTTGGGTACCTCGATTATAAGGAGGCGACAGAAATTAAAGAACTCCCTATTCTGGTAATGAGAACAAGGTTATAAATGTGGTTGGCCTTGTTGCTATCAAATAGGGAGGAGAGAGGTAAAAAAAAAAAAAAAAAAAAAAAAAAAAAAAAGGCATGTATAGGTTTGATTGTTCAGCTTTATGTACCAAACCGAAACCTCAATGTTTCTACTTTAGGCTATCTGACTGTGCCTCATCAGTTAAAAATCGAATACGACCAATGCGGCGTGAGCTCAGTTTCCTCCCTATCATCACTTCCATCTGATTGGTTTGTCAGCTCTGGTGTTTGTCAGCTTTCCACCGCGCTGCGCATGCGCTAGCCGAGGCGAGCGGAAGCGGAAGTAAAGAGCGGAAAATGACGGAAGCCGGTGTAACGTGCCGAAAGCGTCCCTGGCCCAAATTAACTCCCGGGAGTAAATCTGGGACGGCCTGGTTTTACTCCCGGGAGTTATTCTGGTCCTGGACCAGATTGACCCCCAGCCTGTTCCAAAATGACTCCCGGGAGTAAAACTGGATCACAGGACCAAAACAGCCCCCCCAACTTCTCTTGTCTTTTCAATGTATTCTTAGTTCTTAATATGGGAGTTAAAAACGGACAGGCCCAACATCGCCCCCTCAGCTAATCAAAGTAAGTAGGGGAGTCAAACGGGGACAGCACCAAAACCGACCCCTACCGATCAGGTGCATCAAATTCTGCACAAGGGAGTTAAACGGGGACAGGACCAAAAACGCCCCCCTTACACATCAGATGCATAAAACACTGCATAGGGGAGTCAAACGGGGACAGGACCAAAACCGCCCCCCTTACACATCAGATGCAGAAAACACTGCAAAGGGGAGTCAAACGGAGACCGGACCAAAACCGCCCCCCTTACACATCAGATGCAGAACTCACTGCATAGGGGAGTGAAACGGGGACAGGACCAAAACCGCCCCCCCTTACACATCAGATGCAGAAAACACTGCATAGGGGAGTGAAATGGGGACAGGACCAAAACCGCCCCCCGTACACATCAGATGCAGAAAACATTGCATAGGGGAGTCAAACGGGGACAGGACCAAAACCGCACCCAGCCCCTTACACATCAGATGCATAAAACACTGCGTGGGGGAGTCAAACGGGGACAGGACCAAAATCGCCCCTCTTACACATGTAGTTGTAACTACAAAACACTGCACAGGGGAGTCAAACGGGGACAGGACTAAAACCGCCCCCCTTATACATCAGATGCAGAAAACACTGCATAGGGGAGTCAAACGGAGACAGGACCAAAACCGCCCTCTTACACATCAGATGCAGAAAACACTGCATAGGGGAGTCAAACGGGGACAGGACCAAAACCGCCCCCCCTTACACATCAGATGCAGAAAACACTGAATAGGGGAGTCAAACGGGGACAGGACCAAACCCCCCCCCCCCCCTATTCATCAGAAGAAGCAAACACTGCACAGGGGAAGTCAAACGGGGACAGGACCAAAACCGCCCCTCCTACACAATTAGTTGTAACTACAAAACACTGCACATGGGAGTCAAACGGGGACAGGACCAAAACCGACCCCCTTCCCTCTTACACATCAGATGCAGAAAACACTGCATAGGGGAGTCAAACGGGAACAGGACCAAAACCACCCCCCCCCTTACACATCAGATGCAGAAAACACTGCATATGGGAGTCATACGGGGACAGGACCAAAACCGCCCCCCTTACACATCAGATGCAGAAAACACTGAATAGGGGAGTCAAACGGGGACAGGACTAAAACCGCCCCCCCCTATTTATCTGAAGAAGCAAACACTGCACAGGGGAGTCAAACGGGGACGGAACCAAAAACGCCCCTCCTATACAATTACTTGTAACTACAAAACACTGCACAGGAGAGTCAAACGGGGACAGGACCAAAACCGCCTACCTTACACATCAGATACAGAAAACACTGCATAGGGAAGTCAAACGGGGACAGGATCAAAACCGCCCCCCTTACACATCAGATGCAGAAAACACTGCATAGGGGAGTCAAACGGGGACCGGACCAAAACCGCCCCCCTTACACATCAGATGCAGAAAACACTGCATAGGGGAGTTAAATGGGGACAGGACCAAAACCGCCCCCCTTACACATCAGATGCAGAAAACACTGCATAGGGGAGTCAAACGGGGACCGGACCAAAACCGCCCCCCTTACACATCAGATGCAGAAAACACTGCATAGGGGAGTTAAATGGGGACAGGACCAAAACCGCCCCCCTTACACATCAGATGCAGAAAACACTGCATAGGGGAGTTAAATGGGGACAGGACCAAAACCGCCCCCCTTACACATCAGATGCAGAAAACACTGCATAGGGGAGTAAAACGGGGACCGGACCAAAACCGCCCCCCTTACACATCAGATGCAGAAAACACTGCATAGGGGAGTTAAATGGGGACAGGACCAAAACCGCCCCCCTTACACATCAGATGCAGAAAACACTGCATAGGGGAGTCAAACGGGGACCGGACCAAAACCGCCCCCCTTACACATCAGATGCAGAAAACACTGCATAGGGGAGTTAAATGGGGACAGGACCAAAACCGCCCCCCTTACACATCAGATGCAGAAAACACTGCATAGGGGAGTAAAACGGGGACCGGACCAAAACCGCCCCCCTTACACATCAGATGCAGAAAACACTGCATAGGGGAGTCAAACGGGGACCGGACCAAAACCGCCCCCCTTACACATCAGATGCAGAAAACACTGCATAGGGGAGTTAAATGGGGACAGGACCAAAACCGCCCCCCTTACACATCAGATGCAGAAAACACTGCATAGGGGAGTCAAACGGGGACAGGACCAAAACCGCCCCCCGCACTCCATTACACATCAGATGCAGAAAACACTGCATAGAGGAGTCAAACGGGGACAGGACCAACACCGACCCCTACCGATCAGGTGCATAAAACACTGCATAAGGGAGGTAAACATGGACAGGACCAAAAACGCCCCCCTTACACATCAGATGCATAAAACACTGCATAGGGGAGTCAAACGGGGACAGGACCAAAACCGCCCCACCCCCCTCTTAAACATCAGATGCAGAAAACACTGCATAGGGGAGTCAAACGGGTACAGGACCAAAACCGCCCCCCCCCCACTCCCTTACACATCAGATGCAGAAAAACACTGAATAGGGGAGTCAAACGTGGACAGGACCAAAACCATCCCCCTACCCCCCCCCCCCCACCGGTATTCATCCGAAGAAGCAGACACTTCACAGGGGAGTCAAACGGTGACACAATTAGTTGTAACTACAAACACTGCATAGGGGAGTCAAACGGGGACAGGACCAAAACCGCCCCCCTTACACATCAGATGCAGAAAACACCGCATAGTCAAACGGGGACAAGACCAAAACCGACCCCTACCCATCAGATGCAGAAAACACTCCACAAAGGAGTCAAACGAGGACAAAACAAAAACCGCCGCCCCCCCCCCCTCCCCCTACCCATCCGATACATAAAACAGTGCACAGGGGAGTCAAACAGGGACAGGACAAAAACCGCTTCCGTAACAAAATGAATACAAAGTCTAGGCCCTGGAGTTAAACGGGGACAGGAAAAAAAAACGTCCTCCTACTTCTTCAGATGGAACAATGACTGAACAGGAGAGTTTAAATTGGCACAAGGCTGAAATCGTCCCCCTCACCTAACACACATACAAGTCTTTATTGTAAAGTGACTGGCTGGTGGAGAGCTTTCAGTTTTACCACTAGGGTTGTTTCAGCAGATCTTTTATGCGGATCAGGGGTTGTCCGGTCCTGATTTGGCTCGGAAGAGTCCGCTGGACCTAAAGCAATAATCATGTAATGTAACACATTTCACATGAGAGTAAATCGACCCTTGCACACAGGATGTAATGGAAATATTTGTATTAGCTTTGCACTACATTTGTAAGTCCACTTTGAATATTACTGATGCTGTTGTACGGGTACCCTGTTGTACGCAAGGTCATGTTGATAGGAGGAATAACGAAGCTTAACGTCCTATTGCATCAGCGTTAAGGACGATCACCACGTCGCCACCCTGACAACAACGATCATCATCATCATATCAAAGTTGAGATTGTCATGTTGATATTATGTATGCATGACTATTTAAACTGTAGGCATATTGAGTCTCTTTATGCTATAGTGTGTGTCGGTGGGTAGGTGGAAAGAGGGTGCGTGTGGGTAGGTGTATGCGTACGAGTGTGTGTACGTGCGTATGTGGGTGTAGACAGCGACAGCAACAGCAGCGACAGCAGCGGCGACAGCGGCAGCAAAGAGCGCGACAAGAAAAAAGCAAAGAACAGTGATGTGGGTGAAGACAGCGACAGCAGCAGCAGCGGCGACAGCGGCAGCAAAGAGCGCGACAAGAAAAAAGCAAAGAACAGTGATGCAGGTGCAGACAGCGACAGCGGCAGCAAAGAGCGCGACAAGGAAAAAGATGCGGGCAGAGATATTTGCAGCATGGATAGCTTGTACGAAGAAGTCTACAGAAATATCAAAAAAGCACAAACTAAACAAAAAAAAAATATTACGACAAAAGATTCAGCTCAACGCACAACTTGCATCCTGGTTCAGTTGTTTTTCTGAAAAATTTCAGAAGAACGACGCGTTTAGGGGACAAGACACAACCTTTCTGGGTCGGACCTTATGAGGTTGAAAAGGTACTAGACAAAGGCAGAGTCCAGCTGAAAAACCTGAAGACAGGGAAAATCCTGAAGCACCTGTACAACGCTTCGAACTTGAAGGTGAAAGAGCAAGCTGATAGTGAAACCAACCAGTCCAGCAAACAAGAACTTCCTACCAGAAATGGGACACAATCAAAACCAGAGACTTCGGAACCAGAGGCTACACAAAAAAACCAGCAGTCTCCCAATGAAGGCGGAAGTGTCCATGGCTCTCGCAAAAGGAAACAGAACGTTCCATTCAAAAGAGCCAAAATGCCTAAATCGGACTCTACAGAAAAACCACAACCAAACGCACAGGGGTTTTCAGATAGGCAAATGCATTTCAGACCAGTGGATTGGTATTGGCAGGAGAACGTGGCAGACATTCTGTATGTAGACATAGAAAAGAAACATTACGTCCAGGACGTCCCCAACGTGTCTGTGCATGATGCCCCGAAGGACAGTATCAGAATAATTGGAGACGGAAATTGCTTCTACAGAACTCTTAGTTTTTTCATTGTCGGTTCTCAGAACAAACACCTAGTCTTGAGGAGACTGATTGCAACTCACGTAAAAGACAATGAAGAAAAGTATTTTCAAATATCCAACAAAGAAGACTATGTTCGAACAAGTCGTATGGATCAACCAGGAGTCTGGTCGACTGAAGTAGACATCTTTGCATCAGCGACCTTTCTCAACACTGACATATTCGTGTATACCTCGCAAGGTCGTGCTGCGCCATGTTGGCTCAGGTACCAGCCTCTAAACAATGTCCCACAGCTGTTCCCACGCTCGGACCGATCAATGTATATTTGCAATTTGCATGATCATTTCACGCCAGTTTTGAAAGTTTAAATTAAAATTTGAATTTGCATTACGTTAGTCCACACTTGATCCTCATGTACATTCTTCTATTATCTCGTGTCTCTTTCTTTCTTTCTTTCTTTGCGTAATGTGTCTGTGCGCGCACGTGTGTGTAGCCCGTGTGTGTGTGTGTGTGTGTGTGTGTGTGTGTGTGTGTGTGATAACTGATAATAAAATCTGAGCGATGTGGCATATACATCACAAACACGCACCCCCCCCCCCCTCTCCTATCTCCTCCCAAAAAAAGTAGAAAAGAAAATAAAGTATTGTGCAGACAGTATGTCAATTCCGCCCACGATTAGCAAAAACTAAACCAAAATAATTGATAACAGGCGCAGAATTTCAGTAACTAAGCATCATTTTGACAACCTACATGCGATTTTTTTTCAAAATCCTTGCACTTGTACACTAATATTGTGTGAAAAGATCAAAAGAATATAAAGAGATTATGTAAAAATAAAAACAAAACAAAACATTAGGCTATGGTAACTCAAACGTTTGCTTTGCGCATGGATAAAGAAAACATAAGATAGAATAACAACACTTTCTTAAATAAGACAAATAATAATAAAACAAATTACGTATACATCCACACAATTGTCACCTCCTTCTTCCCCCCCCCCCCTCCCCCCACTAACAATGTTTCCTCCAAATCACAAATATTCAGGGTTGGGACAGCTAGTTTTAATGAACATTTTAGCCGCTACATTTCCGCTACTATTTTATGAAAAGTAGTCGCTACCTTTTCGCTACTTTTTTCTAAGGTGCATAGAAGGCAATAAAGCACACAAACACAGAGTTTAAAATAAAAAGAAAGAATACATTTTTATTCATAATACTTTTCACTTTCTAATGAAAATCGCGAATATTGAATGTAGTAATTTTCTGCAAAAAGTAGTTTTTTACGCTTTTTAAAAAATATAAATTATTATGAATTTAAATTTAATTTATTTGATTTTTTTTCCAGTGAGTACGTCACTGATCACCTTATTTTACCTCATTGAACAGAGAGATGCGCCGCCCGCAAATGTGTTATTGTTAGCCGCACTCGACACGTTGCTTGCGGGCACGCACAGTTACCCTTACCGCGCTTTCCGCATCGCTGAATGGTCACGGGTCGACATTTCTGTGTCACAATTTGTGTGTATCCGATTTAAGGGGGAGGGGGTGGGGGGTGGATAGCAAGAACATATAATTTAGTACTTAACAAATACTGCGCTGCACAATTTAATTTTGTTCTGATGATAATAATGCAGGATATTGATACGCGCAATTTCTCAAATTAATACTGACTCAAAGCGCAGCGCCCGTACACCAACACACGCTCAGAATACATCACAAACAATGAACACAGAAACAGAACAGACAAGCACGTAGCGCCCGTACACCAACACACGCAATGAACACAGAAACAGAACAGACAAGCACGTGGTGGCAGATCACTATTAAATTTTTATGGAAAGGAAAATTGATTTGTATTTTAAACTTTTGTTGGCTGCATCTATTTTGATGGTAGGGAGAAAACCGGAGTACCCGGAGAAAACCCTCGGTGGCCAGAAAAGTCTCGTACCTGAGTCACAAAGTTTTCGCTCCTTGCAGGGATCGAACCCGCGACCTTCGGCATAGGAAAGCAGCGGTCTAACCGACTGCGCTACTGAGCCACCCCAATGATGTCATATCGTTACTGATAAGCCATGTTATTATGTAAAACTAAAAGTTAATCAACCTCTGGTAAAACAGAGAAACAAAGTTAATATTGTACTAACTGTATTGCAACTAACAAATCACAAACAATACATTGTTTTATTCGTTTATTTTAAACACGAAATATAGAACTTCCCTGTGCAGTGTTTGCTGCATTTGATGAGTAGGGAGAGGGGGGGGGGGCGGTTTTGGTCCTGTCCCCCTTTGACTCCCATGTACAGTGTTTTGTAGTTACATCTAATGGTGTAGAGGGGGGAGGAAGCGGCTTTGGTCCTGTCCACATTTGACTCCCCTGTGCAGTGTTTGCTTCTTGTGATAGGGAGGGGGGCGGTTTTGGTCCTGTCCCCGTTTGACTCCCCTGTGCAGTGTTTGCTGCATGTGATGGGTAAGGGTGGGGGGCGGTTTTGGTCCTATCCCCGTTTTACTCCCCCCGTGCAGTGTTTGCTGCATGTGGTGGGTAGGGGGGGCGGTTTTGGTCCTGTCCCCGTTTGACTCCCCTGTGCAGTGTTTTCTCTATCTGATGGGTGGGGGTGGGGGGGCGGTTTTGGTCCTGTCCCCGATTGACTCCCCTCTGCAGTGTTTTCTGCATCTGATGGGTTAGGGGGGGGGGGGGCGGTCTTGATCCTGTCCCCGTTTGACTCCCCTGTTCAGTGTTTGCTGCATGTGGTGGGTAGGGGAGGGGGGGGGGCGGTTTTGATCCTGTCCCCGTTTAAACTCCCCTGTGCAGTGTTTTGTAGTTACAACTAATTGTGTAGGAGGAGCGGTTTTGGTACTGTCCCCGTTTGGCTCTCCTGTACCGTGTTTTCTGCATCTGATGGGTGGGGGGGGGCGGTTTCGGTCCTGTCCCCGTTTGACTCCCCTATGCAGTATTTGCTGCATCTGATGGGTTGCGGAGGGGGGGGGGGACGGTTTTGAACCCGTCCCCGTTTGACTCCCCGGTTCAGTGTTTGCTGCATGTGACGGGAAAGGGGGGCGGTTTTGGTCCTGTCCTCGTTTAACTCCCCTGTAGAGTGTTTTCTGCATCTGATGGGTAGGGGGGGTGGCGGTTTTGGTCCTGTCCCCGTTTGACTCCCCTATGCAGTATTTGCTGCATCTGATGGGTTGGGGGGGGGTGAGACGGGTTTGATCCCGTGCCCGTTTGACTCCCCGGTTCAGTGTTTGCTGCATGCGATGGGTAGGGGGGCGGTTTTGGTCCTGTCCCCGTTTGACTCTCCTTTGCAGTGCTTTTTGCATCTGATGGATAGGGGGGCGGTTTTGGTCATGTCCCCGTTTAACTCCCCTATGCAGTATTTGCTGCATCTGATGGGTAAGGGGGGGGGGACGGTTTTGATCCCGTCCCCGTTTGACTCCCCGTTCGGTGTTTGCTGCATGTGATGGGTAGTGGGGCGGTTTTGGGCCTGTCCCCGTTTGACTCTCCTGTGCAGTGTTTTTTTGCATCTGATGGATAGGGGGGCGGTTTTGGTCCTGACCCCGTTTAACTCCCCTGTGCAGTGTTTTCTGGATCTGATGGGTAGTGGGGGGGGGGGGGGAGGGTGCGGTTTTGGTCCTGTCCCCGTTTAACTCTCCTGTGCAGTGTTTTTTGCATCTGATAGATAGGGGGGCGGTTTTGGTCCTGTCCCCGTTTAACTCCCCTGTGCAGTGTTTTCTGCATCTGATGGGTAGGGGGGGGGGGGGGCGTTTTTTTGTCCCGTCCCCGTTTGACTCCCTGGTTCAGTGTTTGCCGCATGTGATGGGTAGGGGGGGGTTAGTACTGTCCCCGTTTAACTCCCTGGTTCAATGTTTGCTGCATGTGATGGGTA
Source organism: Oncomelania hupensis (assembly GCA_036898135.1). Lineage (NCBI taxonomy): Eukaryota > Metazoa > Mollusca > Gastropoda > Littorinimorpha > Pomatiopsidae > Oncomelania > Oncomelania hupensis. The sequence continues at coordinate 35,929,321 of CM072521.1, read as the reverse complement.
GGGGGGCGGTTTTGGTCCTGTCCCCGTTTAACTCTCCTGTGCAGTGTTTTTTGCATCTGATAGATAGGGGGGCGGTTTTGGTCCTGTCCCCGTTTAACTCCCCTGTGCAGTGTTTTCTCCATCTGATGGGTAGGGGGGGGGGGCGGTTGTGATCCCATCCCCGTTTGACTCTCCTCTGCAGAATTTACTGCATCTGATGGGTTGCGGAGGGGGGGGGGACGGTTTTGAACCCGTCCCCGTTTGACTCCCCGGTTCAGTGTTTGCTGCATGTGACGGGAAAGGGGGGCGGTTTTGGTCCTGTCCCGTTTAACTCCCCTGTGGAGTGTTTTCTGCATCTGATGGGTAGGGGGGGGGCGGTTTTGGTCCTGTCCCCGTTTGACTCCCCTATGCAGTATTTGCTGCATCTGATGGGTTGGGGGGGGGGGTGAGACGGGTTTGATCCCGTGCCCGTTTGACTCCCCGGTTCAGTGTTTGCTGCATGCGATGGGTAGGGGGGCGGTTTTGGTCCTGTCCCCGTTTGACTCTCCTTTGCAGTGCTTTTTGCATCTGATGGATAGGGGGGCGGTTTTGGTCATGTCCCCGTTTAACTCCCCTATGCAGTATTTGCTGCATCTGATGGGTAAGGGGGGGGGGACGGTTTTGATCCCGTCCCCGTTTGACTCCCCGTTCAGTGTTTGCTGCATGTGATGGGTAGTGGGGCGGTTTTGGGCCTGTCCCTGTTTGACTCTCCTGTGCAGTGTTTTTTGCATCTGATGGATAGGGGGGCGGTTTTGGTCCTGACCCCGTTTAACTTCCCTGTGCAGTGTTTTCTGGATCTGATGGGTAGGGGGGGGGGAGGGTGCGGTTTTGGTCCTGTCCCCGTTTAACTCTCCTGTGCAGTGTTTTTTGCATCTGATAGATAGGGGGGCGGTTTTGGTCCTGTCCCCGTTTAACTCCCCTGTGCAGTGTTTTCTGCATCTGAAGAGTAGGGGGGGGGGGGGAAGGTTTTTTTGTCCCGTCCCCGTTTGACTCCCTGGTTCAGTGTTTGCCGCATGTGATGGGTAGGGGGGGGGGTTAGTACTGTCCCCGTTTAACTCCCCGGTTCAATGTTTGCTGCATGTGATGGGTAGGGGGGCGGTTTTGGTCCTGTCCCCGTTTAACTCTCCTGTGCAGTGTTTTTTGCATCTGATAGATAGGGGGGCGGTTTTGGTCCTGTCCCCGTTTAACTCCCCTGTGCAGTGTTTTCTGCATCTGATGGGTAGGGGGGGGGCGGTTTTTTTGTCCCGTCCCCGTTTGACTCCCTGGTTCAGTGTTTGCCGCATGTGATGGGTAGGGGGGGGGGGTTAGTACTGTCCCCGTTTAACTCCCCGGTTCAGTGTTTGCTGCATGTGATGGGTAGGGGGGCGGTTTTGGTCCTGTCCCCGTTTGACTCTCCTGTGCAGTGTTTTTTGCATCTGATTGATAGGGGGGCGGTTTTGGTCCTGTCCCCGTTTAACTCCCCTATGCAGTATTTGCTGCATCTGATGGGTAAGGGGGAGGGGCGGTTTTGATCCCATCCCCGTTTGACTCTCCTCTGCAGTATTTACTGCATCTGATGGGTTGTGGGGGAGGGGGGGTCGGTTTTGATCCCGTCCCCGTTTGACTCCCCAGTTAAGTGTTTGCTGCATGTGATGGGTAGGGGGGGGGGCAGTTTTGATCCTGTCCCCGTTTGACTCTCCTGTGCAGTGTTTTTTGCATCTGATGGATAGGGGGGGGGGCGGTTTAGCCCTGTCCCGTTTGACTCCCTTGTGCAGTGTTTTCTGCATCTGATTGGTAGGGGGGGGGGGGGTATTGATCCTGTCCCCGTTTGACTCTCCTGTGCAGTGTTTTTTGCATCTAATGGATAGGGGGGCGGTTTTGGTCACGTCCCCATTTGACTCCCCCTTTCATTGTATTTTACATGCATTTTGTTAGGGGGCCTGTTTTGGTCTTGTCCCCGTTTTACTCCCATGATTTTTTCTGATGAGATTACTGACGCAGTCTTCAATTGCTCCTTTTAATAGGCTAGAGGGGGCCAGTCTGGGCCTGACCCAATCTGACTCTCATCGGTTCTAGATTAGCCCCCCAGGGGTCATTTTGGCACATCTAAATTTGTCCCAGAATGACTCCCGGGAGTGTATCTGGGCCAGTCCCAGATTTACTCTCTGTTGCATGGGGGGCTGTTTTAGGACAGACCCACTTTAACTCCCGGGAGTCATTCTGGTACTGAAAAATGTGCGCCAAACTAACTCCCGGGAGGCTGATCTGGAACACAGTAGAGTGCATAACATCAATTGTTCCTATGTAATCTTCATTCACCAGAGAGTGATTTTGGAACAGGCTGGGGGTCAATCTGGTCCAGGACCAGAATAACTCCCGGGAGTAAATCTGGGACGGCCTGGTTTTACTCCCGGGAGTTAATTTGGGCCAGGGACGCTTTCGGCACGTTACACCGGGGAGATAAGTGTGAAAGCTGAAAGCTGAACTGGAAAGAGAGATAGGCGCCGAAGGAAGGGAAGTAATCGATTTGAACCTGACTCCTAGCACAGTTCTGGACTTTGTAATTCAGAGGATTGGTTCACTTACACTGCACATAGCAATAAAACCAGAGACTTTTAAAGAGACCCTCTTTGACCACGCCCCATCGACAGAACCTTTTAATATTCACAGTGAATGTTGTCCAACTGGAAAAAAGGCTTATAACAATTTAAAAAAATTACTCTTTCGAACGTATAGTTATTTTTAAAATGAATAAATTCCCACTTTATCATTGTTTAATGTAATAACAATCCAAAATTTTATGGTGAGCTCCAAAAGTAAATAAAACTTGTGAATTGGGACCTTTTAAGCTACGCCTGCCTCTGACCTTTTCTCTCCCTCTTCCTCCTCTCTGATTCTTTCTTTCTTTCTTTTTTTCTTTCTTTCTTTCTTTCTTTCTTTCTTTCTTTCTTTCTTTCTTTCTTTCTTTCTTTCTTTCTTTCTTTCTTTCTTTCTTCTTCTTCTTCTTCTTCTTCTTCTTCTTCTTCTTCTTCTTCTTCTTCTTCTTCTTCCAGTCTAGGTTTGTACCGATATGGTAAAAGTAAATGTGATTGAATGTAGCCCATCATAGTCTTAAAAGTCTCTGGTTTTATTTTTATGCGCAGTAGTTACCGCGTCAAACAATTACCACAAAAATGTTCCTCTGCCCAGACAGAAATCAAAGCAGTGTGGTTGTGACAGACAAACAAAGCTAAAGACATAAACACCAAACAGTCTAGCTTGCATCATTATACCGTAAAGTGTCACCGAATTTAGGCCGTTTTAACTTTATAAGTCTCTGGTTTTACTGTTATGTGCAGTAGTTACCGCGTGAAAAAATGGCCACCATCCAACGGCTGTACAACCCGTACAGAAATCGAAACAGTCTGGAGTTAAAGAAGGTAAACCAACAACCGAAGAACCAAACAATCTAGATTGCACAATTTAAGTAAAATGTCAAAGGTTTTAGACCGCCATAATCTTCATTTAAAAAGCTCCGGGTCTACTGTTGCGTTATGTGCGGTCGTTTCCATCCCATGGGTAATTGTTCCCCTGTGCAGACAGCTATCAAAGCAGTCTGAAACATTCAGACAGAGGACGCAAGGAGACTAAGCTTGTAATAATATAGTAAAATGAATGTGATTGAATGTATAATCCATCATGGTCTTACAAGGTTGAAGCCAATTTGGAAAGACAGGACCGTCAGTCTACATTCCAAGGTAAGGCTGCTGCGCTCCCTTGTCATCTTCATCTTCCTATATGCTTGCGAAACATGGACCCTCACAGCAGATCTCCAACGAAGAATACAAAGCATGGAGATGAGGTGCTACAGAAGACTTCTGGGCATTTCTTATACCCAGCACATCACCAACGACGAAGTCCGACAGACCAGTACACAAGCCATTGGACAACACGATGACCTGCTCACAGTGGTGAAAAAACGGAAACTCCGATGGTATGGCCACGTCACCAGATCATCAGGTCTTGCAAAGACCATCCTGCAAGGCACAGTGCAAGGAGGTAGAAGAAGAGGGAGATCGAAACAGATGTGGGAGGACAACATTCGGGAATGGACTGGTTTGACACTGAGCTAAACCATCAGGGTTGCTGAGGACAGGGAAAGATGGAGTACGCTGGTTAAACGATCGTCTGCGGTGCCCCTACGACCTCTCCGAGTTACTGGATAGGATAGGATAGGATAGGTCTTACAAGTGTCTGGTTTGACTATTGAGTGCAGTAGTTACCGTGTGATAGCATCAGAAATCAAAGCAGTCTGGCATCGTGGCGAAGGCAGGAAAATCAAAGACTGCAGGCAGTCTAGGATGCACCGATATGGTAAATGTCACACGCAGTGCCCATCTGCTTCTCGTCTTCTCAGTATTCAGACGACGCTATCTGATTTCAGGATTTCTTATGGGAGTTGTGAGGGGGGGGGTGTGATGAGGGTTGGGTGGTGGAAGTAGTGGTGGGGGTGAGTAAATGGTGGGTGCCGAGCAAATCGAGACAACCAACATGATTCATTTTTGTGCTTTTACAAAGTGATTTCGTTAGTTGTCAGGACAACATGTAAACCTAACCAACATATACGAAGCTTTTGATGGGTGAGAGACCGCTGGGCCAAGTCAAAAATAAAAGAAGACCACCCCGAGAACATGGAGGAAAATCAAGTCAACATACCTACACCATCCAAAAAAAGTAAAGAAAATAAAAGCAGAAATAAAACAAAGAAGAAAAAAAGCACACCTGAAGAAAACAAAAGCACACCTTAAAAAGCCCCTGATACACTGAGTTGTTTTGTTTCTTGACCTATCTCGATAGTCTGATAAATACCACAAAATTGTGGTCAGAAGTGTCCAATAAACAAACACAATCTACAATATTAAAATGTTAAAATTGGGTATTTCAAAACTAACTAAATACGTAACAAACTTCATTAATATATTAATTATAAATAAAGAGAAAGAATAATTCTCCGGCTATATATAATGAATGAATTGATGAGCAAATACAACATTTCCACACAAAAAGCATAATTAACAGCGCTGAAAACAAATAATTTATTTTCTCTTTTTTTTAATTTATAACATTGAATAACCAAAACTGAAAAATTTAAAACAAAGTGAGATAAAATTACACAGCACGCAAGCAATTGCCACCCCCATCACCCCAACTCTCCTCTCTCTCCCCCCCCCTTCTCCGCCTCTCTCCATCTCTCTCTCTCTCAAACACACACACACACACACACACACACACACACACACACACACATACTTGCGCAGACACCGTTATTTGGACTTTCCTCTATCGCCACATACGTTCTGTGGACAATGGGTCGTGCTACGACCCCGTTTTTAAGTACTTTAAAGTGTTCTAACCCTAACCCTAACCCTAACACTAGCCCTAACCCTAGCCCTAACCCTAACCCTTACCCTAACCCTAACCCTCACGGATCATTAAATGGACGTCCCAACAAGGAGGTCTGTCCAAAGAACGTATGCAAACTTGCACTAGTTTGTCCCAATAACGCCGTGTAAACATCCTCACACACACACACACACACACACCAATTTAGGATGTTTTTTCCCCAAACTCAAAGCGCGACGATCTGAAGAAATCGCTATTACAGAATGAGGAAGAGTAATCAAGTGTTCTTGAAATTTAGATTGACTGCATCCAGTACCATTATTGAAGGGATGGAAGAAACCGGAGTACCCGGAGAAAACCCTCGGTATCCTGAAAAGTCTTGTAAGTTTGTCCCAAGCGGGGTTCTATCCCGCGAGACCAGAATCTTATCAACTGTGCTACCATGTGACACCAAACTGCACACCACAGGTCCAAAATAGTACAGCAACAGAAGAAGAAGAAGAAGGAGAGGAAGGAGAAGGAGAAAATAATGAGTAGAAGAAGGAGAAGAAGCAGGGGGAGGAGAAGAAGGAGAAGAAGAAGAAGAAGAAGAAGAAGAAGAAGAAGAAGAAGAAGAAGAAGAAGAAGAAGAAGAAGAAGAAGAAGAAGAAGAAGAAGAAGAAGAAGAAGAAGAAGAAGAAGGAGAAGAAGAAGAACAACAAGAAGAAGAAGAAATATGAAGGAGGAGAAGAAGAAGTAGTAGTAGAAGAAAAAGAAGGAGGAGGAGAAGAAGAAGAAGAAGAAGAAGAAGAAGAAGAAGAAGAAGAAGAAGAAGAAGAAGAAGAAGAAGAAGAAGAAGAAGAAGAAGAAGAAGAAGAAGAAAGAAAGAAAGAAGAAGGAGGAGAAGAAGAAGAAGTAGTAGAAGAAAAAGAAGGAGAAGAAGGAGAAGAAGAAGAAGAAGAAGAAGAAGAAGAAGAAGAAGAAGAAGAAGAAGAAGAAGAAGAAGAAGAAGAAGAAGAAGAAGAAGAAGAAGAAGAAGAAGAAGAAGAAGAAGAAGAAGAAGAAGAAGAAGAAGAAGAAGAAGAAGAAGAAGAAGAAGAAGAAGAAGAAGGGGAAGAAGAAGAAGAACTATAGAACATGAATCAAAGGGAAGAAGAGGTCCAAGAGTCTTTGACTAACCCCAAGAGTCTTTCTTGTATATCTCTCACCTGGTGGTCTGATAGCTACGCTGCTCCCCAAGGAGTCATCATCTATAATGACCAAGATGGTAGGCTGGGGGAAGGTGAGGGGAAGAGGGAAAGGAGGGGGGGGGGGGGGTGAGAGGTAAGATATTGGTTAACCTCTGAAAATCTGATAATGCAGATGATGAAACCAGATGTCGCAGATGCGTGATATAGCGCCACATCAATACATTATCCAAACACAGTCCCATGACTTTACCATAGTAAAGACCAGAACGCAGGAATTAAATGTGTTATGTCTAAAGTGGATCCTCTTTACCGAATGCAAAACTCTTAGAGTTTACTGTTGTTATTGAAGTGGGCCTAAGGTCAATGGTTCATTTAAACGTTTCCAATGGGTAGTTGGATTATTAAACAGTTTATTCATCCGATCAATATGAAATGTATTATGTATTTCATAATGATATTTACAGTTTAAGGCAAATCTAATACGATTGGTACATATTGTGTTTCCTGAACAGTGGTTTGGTTAGTTAGTTATCTGCAAAACGTGGTAGGACATTCTTGTTGTATATGTAGACCGAACAAAAGCCATACTTCCTAGACCGCCATCTCTTTTTAACCTATATTACAAGTAGGACTGCACTTTAATAAACATTAACACTAAACAAAACATGCTTACAAGTGTTGCTTTAGACTTGCATGTAGCCTATCTCGTCGTTGTTGTTTTTTTCTCAGAGGTATCAACCAAGCCACTGCCTTCTGGAAACTCGTCATGACGAGCAATGCCACCTAAGATTAGATAGAAGCTACTTAGTGGCACGCCGACCGTGCGAGGGGGCCGGTTTAGATGACTATCCGCTCGCTTCCCGTAGCGCAGTTGATGAGTATACCACGTCCCGTTTGGCCAGATCGTAGCAGGCGCCTAACCTGCCCTTCCTGTAAAAGGAGAGCGACTCTCAAGGGGCGAAAATCCTCGTTACAGGGTTCACCGAAACTGCAGGATTGACAGGTACCAGACTAGAAGGGGAAATAGGGGAAGAGAGAAGAGAGCGGATTAGCGATGGCGAAAGGAAGCGAAAGAGAGAAAGAAAGAGAGAGAGAGAGAAAGAGAAAGAGAGAGAGAGAGAGAGAGAGAGAGAGAGAGAGAGAGGGAGGGAGGGGGGGGGTATAAAGGTTGTAAGCTCTGATGCCTAGCCGAGGAGGGGCCGGGTAGCTCAGTTGGTAGAGCGTCTTACTAGTAACCGAAAGGTACCTGGTTCGAATCCCGGATTGGCCAATGTGTGACCATATTATTTTCCCCTTACCATCAACTGGTTCGCTGGTGTCAGAATAATGTGACCAGTAGCCGCCTATACCCTTCGGTGTCGTGTGACAATAATCTACAGTTGCGCCTAGCCGAGAGAGAGAGAGAGAGAGAGAGAGAGAGAGAGAGAGAGAGAGAGAGGGAAAGAGAGAGAGAGAGAGAGAGAGAGAGAGAGAGAGAGAGAGAGAAAGCTCTGATGCCTAGCCGAGAGAGAGACAGACACAGAGACAGACACAGAGACAGAGAGAATGTCATAGAATGAGCTTGCATTTTTTCGGCTTCGGTGTAAACAAACAGACCTCCATTTTTCTTAATGATTGTTCTTCCAAGAAGTCGTTGAAAGGCTAATAAAACATAACTGTAGCTTTGTTGTTTAAAAGATTATGACCCCGCCGGAGCTCAGTGGTAGAGAGTTCGCCTGGAACACCGGTGACCCAGGTTCCAATCCCGTGGTCGGGAAGATAATAGAGGTCATTTTCACTGTACATCTAAATACGATTGCTCTGGTGGTTCAGTGTTGACATAGATCCCTGCACTTCTTCCCTGGGATGGTTATTCCCGTCTGCCATATCGCCAATGGTGGGTGTAGACGTTAAACTTCAATGATCATTGATTGAAGATTATTTGAAGAGTTGAGAGAGAGAGAGAGAGAGAGAGAGAGAGAGAGAGAGAGAGAGAGAGAGAGAGAGAGAGAGAAGGGGGAGAGAGAGACAAACAGACAGACAGACAGAGACAAAGAGGGAGAGAGACAGGGACAAGAGATTCAAATTCAGACATTTTCATTGACAAAAGAAGGATGAGCTTTTGGTTTTAATGAACATATTTTATTTCCAAAATCACGGATAAATGGACTAACACAAACAAAACGTCTGCCATATTGCCAATGGTGGGTGTAGACGTTAAACTTCAATGTTCATTGATTGAAGATTATTTGAAGAGTTGAGAGAGAGAGAGAGAGAGAGAGAGAGAGAGAGAGAGAGAGAGAGAGAGAGAGAGAGAGAGAGAGAGAGAGAGAGAGAGAGAGAGAGAAATATTCTTAACTTTAAGAATACACAGCACCCATCAGTATTGCTTTCTTTTCTTCCTTTTTATTTCTCAAACGTTCGCTGATAGCTTCATCAGGATTGAAACAATGAAGATTTTATGTGTAGCCTATACCTCACAAGCTGAATGGCTTCCTACAGTTCACTTTGCATTTATCGTTTCTGAGGTAAACAGTCTGCATCAGATAAGGGAAAGAAGGTTTGGGATTTTTCTAGAACAGTAGTTAGTACAGCCTGCTCAGTGCGCCTATTGAACGTACTCCAGTTACGGTTGATGGTCTGTCAAAGTGGGCTAAAATAATATTTAGTTACAAATTCTCTTTGACCCCCCCCCCACCCCCCGACTCGCATACACAAATTACTTCCCTTTTGGGAGGAGAATCTACTTTGTTAACAGTCAACAGTTTCACATTTTTTACACTGCACCATCTTGATAATGTGGATGATGGTGCTGATCATGATGATGACGACGGTGATGATGATGACGACGATGATGACGATGATGATGATGATGATGATGATGATGATGATGATGATGATGATGATGATGATGATGATGATGATGATGATGATGAAGGAGGAGAGGAGAAGAAAGAGGATCCAGTATGGCGAATTTTCTTTGAAAACAATTATAGTAAATGATGATGATGATGATGATGATGATGATGATGATGATGATGATGATGATGATGATGATGATGATGATGATGATGATGATGATGATGATGATGACGACGATGATTAGGAGGAGGAGGAAGAAGAGGCGGGGAAGGAGAAGGCGGGGTAAGAAGGAGATAAAGGAGAAGCAGGCGGATGAGAATGTTGTACATTCTTTACTGTAACGTGACTGTTGTTTGTATTTTATTCATCTTCTTCTTTTTAATTTTCTTTAAAAATTAGCACAAACATTCAATTGTGTTCGACTGTGCCCCCGTTAATAATAATCATTATAATCATCTAGTAAATAGTGAGCCTTTGGAAACAACAGACTAGCGTATTTGATTTCATACCATTGATCTAACATCTAACTATCACTCCAAACCAATAGGAGTACTTCCTAAATAGCTAGCTGTCAACATGTATTTTGTACCGCTTTTCAGGGGAAGCAACTCTCATTGACCTACTTTCGGTTTATTTAGGCGTACTGTAAACATGTATTTTGTACCGCTTTTCAGGGGAAGCAACTCTACTTTCGGTTTATTTAGGGATAATGCCTATTAGTATTAGAGCCACCAATGTGTGGTTTTATCCTCTTATCAATGGAAAGACCTAAAGAACCAACAACCAAAAAACTACTTCCCATTCGCTTCACGTTCCAAGTTGGAGCTATCTCGAAGGATTTCCCAAAGAGGCTTTTGGCTTCCAAGCAATTCTACTGATCCAACGGGCATACATAATAATATCTGTCTTAGCAAACGACACCCATCAGAATTCCAATAATAGCTTTTGTACACATTTGCTGAAACTGTGGTAAGCTGGTAACCGAAAAAGACAGAGGGGAAGGAGAAGATGGAGGTAGAGGAGAAGGTACCCAAAATTGTTAGTTTCATTAAAAAAAATCATTAGCTTGTAGTATATAATGTGTCTTAGAGGCTCCCTGCAGAAGTCAATAAGCCAAAACTCGCCTTAATTGCACGCATTCGCTTATGGTGAGTCAGAGGTCATATTTCAAACTTTTACATTAGATAGTATGATCATTGAAGAGTTTATTAACCCACCTTATCGAGTTGAAAGCTCTCAACTAAGTGTGTCAGCAGCTTAAAAAAACAAACAAACAAGACGAAGCGGTCCTCGATAAAATCAATAATGCGAATCTAGCAAAATGGCTCCTTGATACAGGCGTTACCCGACGCGTCACTCACACAGATTGACTCCCGCTTGTTGATTTCATAACAACGCCTTGGGGCATGTTTGTCACTCACCGATGGGTTAATCTGTTTGGCGCCTGTTTCTCTATTACAAGGAACGTAAGTCATTTACTGCTATAACAGACGATCTTTGGAACGGCCGGACACGACGTTGTGATCCAGTTTTCAAATGAGTGCAATCTAATTCAACAAATGTTTGTTACCCGTCACTACAGTTATTAGAGTGAGAGACTGAAGTCGTTCCTTTTCCTTTTTTTAATATTATGATGCCAATATAAGCTACACATACTGATTTCAATCGCAGAAGAAGAAGAAGAAGAAGAAGAAGAAGAAGAAGAAGAAGAAGAAGAAGAAGAAGAAGAAGAAGAAGAAGAAGGGGAATAGAAGAAGAACAAGGGGAAAAGAAGAACAAGGGGGAAAGAAGAAGAACTAGGGGAAAAGAAAAACAAGGGGAAAAGAAGAAGAACAAGGGAAAAGAAAAACAAGGGGAAAAGAAGAAGAAGGGGAAAAGAAGAAGGAAAAAAGAAGAAGAAGGGAAGAAGAAAAGAAGAACAAGGGGAAAAGAAGAAGTAGAAGAAGGGGAACAGAAGAAGAAGAAGAAGGGGAAAAGAAGAAGAAGAAGAAGGGGAAAAGAAGAAGAAGGGGAAAAAAAGAAGAAGGGGAAAAGAAGAAGTAGAAGAAGGGGAACAGAAGAAGAAGAAGGGGAAAAGAAGAAGAAGGGGAAAAGAAGAAGAAGAAGGGGAAAAGAAGAAGAAGGGGGAAAGAAGAAGAAGGGGAAAAGAAGAAGAAGAAGAAGGGGAAAAGAAGAAGAAGGGGAAAAGAAGAAGAAGAAGAATGGGAAAAGAAGAAGAAGGGGAAAAGAAGAAGAAGAAGAATGGGAAAAGAAGAAGAAGGGGAAAAGAACAAGGGGAAAAGAAGAAGAAGAAGAAGAAGAAGAAGGGGAAAAGAAGAAAGGGAAAAGAAGAAGAAGGGGAAAAGAAGAACAAGGGGAAAAGAAGAAGAAGGGGAAAAGAAGAAGAAGGGGAAAAAAGAAGAAGGGAAGAAGAAGAAGAAGAAGAAGGGGAAGAAGAAGAAGAAGAAGAAGAAGAAGAAGAAGAAGAAGAAGAAGAAGAAGAAGAAGAAGAAGAAGAAGAAGAAGAAGAAGGAGAAGAAGAAGGGGAAAAGAAGAAGAAGAAGGGGAAAAGAAGAACAAGGGGAAAAGAAGAAGAAGAAGGGGGAAAGAAGAAGAAGAAGAAGAAGAACAAGGGGAAAAGAAGAACAAGGGAAAAGAAGAAGAAGAAGAAGAAGAATGGGAAAAGAAGAAGAAGAAGGGGAAAAGAAGAAGAAGAAGGGGAAAAGAAGAAGAAAAAGAATGGGAAAAGAAGAAGAAGAACAAGGGGAAAAGAAGAACAAGGGGAAAAGAAGAAGAAGAAGGGGAAAAGAAGAAGAAGAAGAAGAAGAAGGGGAAAAGAAGAAGAACAAGGGGAAAAGAAGAAGAAGAAGGGGAAAAGAAGAAGAAGGGGAAAAGAAGAAGAAGGGGAAAAGAAGCAGAAGAAGAAGAATGGGAAAAGAAGAAGAACAAGGGGAAAAGAAGAAGAAGGGGAAAAGAAGAACAAGGGGAAAAGAAGAACAAGGGGAAAAGAAGAAGAAAAAGAAGAAGGGGAAAAGAAGAAGAACAAGGGGAAAAGAAGAAGAAGGGGAAAAGAAGAAGAAGGGGAAAAGAAGAAGAAGAAGAAGAATGGGAAAAGAAGAAGAGGAAGGGGAAAAGAAGAAGAAGAAGAAGAAGAAGAAGAAGAAGAAGAAGAAGAAGAAGAAGAAGAAGAAGAAGAAGAAGAAGAAGAAGAAGAAGAAGAAGAAGAAGAAGGGGAAAAGAAGAAGAACAAGGGGAAAAGAAGGGGAAAAGAAGAAGAACAAGGGGAAAAGAAGAAAAAGGGGAAAAGAAGAAGAAGGGGAAAAGAAGAAGAAGAAGAAGAAGAAGAAGAAGAAGAAGAAGAAGAAGAAGAAGAAGAAGGGGAAAAGAAGAAGAACAAGGGGAAAAGAAGAAGAAGGGGAAAAGAAGAAGAAGAAGAAGAAGAAGAAGAAGAAGAAGAAGAAGAAGAAGAAGAAGAAGAAGAAGAAGAAGAAGAAGAAGAAGGGGAAAAGAAGAAGAGGAAGGGGAACAGAAAAAGAAGAAGGGGAAAAGAAGAAGAACAAGGGGAAAAGAAGAAGAAGGGGAAAAGAAGAAGAAGGGGAAAAGAAGAAGAAGAATGGGAAAAGAAGAAGAGGAAGGGGAAAAGAAGAAGAGGAAGGGGAAAAGAAGAAGAAGAAGAAGAAGAAGAAGGGGAAAAGAAGAAGAACAAGGGGAAAAGAAGAAGAAGGGGAAAAGAAGAAGAAGGGGAAAAGAAGAAGAAGAAGAAGAAGAAGAAGAAGAAGGGGAAAAGAAGAAGAACAAGGGAAAAAGAAGAAGAAGGGGAAAAGAAGAAGAAGAAGAAGAAGAAGAAGAAGAAGAAGAAGAAGAAGAAGAAGAAGAAGAAGAAGAAGAAGAAGAAGAAGAAGAAGAAGAAGAAGGGGAAAAGAAGAAGAGGAAGGGGAAAAGAAGAAGAAGAAGGGGAAAAGAAGAACAAGGGGAAAAGAAGAAGAAGAAGAAGAAGAAGAAGGGGAAAAGAAGAAGAAGGGGAAAAGAAGAAGGGGAAAGGAAGAAGAAGGGAAGAAGAAGAAGAAGAAGAAGAAGAAGAAGAAGAAGAAGAAGAACAAGAAGAAGAAGGAGAAGAAGAAGGAGAAAAGAAGAAGAACAAGGGGAAAAGAAGAAGAATAAGGGGAAAACAAGAAGAAAAAGGGGAAAAGAAGAAGAAGAAGAACAAGGGGAAAAGAAGAAGAAGGGAAAAAGAAGAAGAAGAAGAAGAAGAAGAAGAAGAAGAAGAAGAAGAAGAAGAAGAAGAAGAAGAAGGGGAAACGAAGAAGAAGAAGGGGAAAAGAAGAACAAGGGGCAAAGAAGAAGAAGAAGAAGAAGAAGAAGAAGAAGAAGAAGAAGAAGAAGAAGAAGAAGAAGAAGAAGAAGAAGATAGAAAAAGAGACGAGGAAGAAGAATGAACCCGCGGCACATCCATTTCTAGTAATTCAACGGACGCGCAGTACCCATATGTCTTACTAAACCGTTAAATGGGCCTCTTTAACTAGGTTAAGCACTAATGCATACAGCACTACGAAAGAGATCTATCCGAAGAATCTTTTCTGTACACTTTTTTTTTGTTTGTTTTTTTTTTTTGTTGGGGGGGGAGGGGGGGGATGGTGGGAGTGAAATGAGGAGGGATAATCGTAATCAAATAATTTAGGATACTTTTCAAACACAAAGAGCAGAATGAGGAGGAAGAAAGATTTAGGTGGTTGTGGTGAGGGTGGAGGTGGTTTATTTGTTGGTGTTTAGTTATTTTTTTCTGCTGGTGCCGGTAATGATGGTGGTGGTGGTAACGATGGCTACTGCTGTTGTTGTTATTTTGATGGTGACGTCAAAAAAAAATGAAGGCGAATGGCACGAGAATGTCGAAAAAGAAGAAGACCAGCAAGAAAAGAAGATCATGCCGCTGCTTTTGATTTCGGTGAGGAGTCTGGAACGATGAAAAAAAAATCAGCATTGTAAACAAAGGAACAAAAGGTGCCTGATGGAACATCCAGAAACATCAACTGTATACACTCTCTGACGCTGTGTGCTTAGAGCAAAACCACTCGATGTGCATTAGTGCTGGCGTCCCCCAGGGATTTGTACTTACTCCTGCTCTGTTCGGAAGATATAAGCTATTCGTCAATTGGGCTTAAAAGCTGTTGATGTTAAAGTTGTAAAAAGATAAGTTGAGGGAAAAGAGATGAAGGGCATAGTATATTCGACCTGTTAATTAAGCGGGTTTCAGAGTTGTGTTCTATCCAATTCATGTCAATAATTCTGTTAATGTCTTTTCACAGAATATTACCTTAGACAGATCAAAGGTATCAAAAGTTGTGTGTGCGTGTGAATGTGTGTGTGAGAAAGAGAGAGTTAATTTTATTTCCCGCTTTTCTCTCCCTTTTTCCCTAGTAACTTTTTATACAAGAATACAATAGTCTTTTGCTTATCGCTAGTGACTTAAAATTTTCAGCGAGAGAGCGAGGTGAGGTCTGTGACACGAAAAGCGAGATTCTAGTCTTGACAGCGAGGCAGCTCTCGCAAGGGGCCTACTTTGCTGGATAAGTAAGATGGCCGCCATATCGGTTCGAATTCGGTTCGCTCATAAAACTGTTCACTGCCAGCTCTTTCTTCCACAACATGGGAAGATTTAAGCCTTTGCACAGTATTTCATAGTTTGAATCACTGCAGTTTTATCACATTTGTTTGTTCAAAAACTCACGTCATTTTCGAAAGTTATCATCATGCGTACTTTGGATTACCTCCCTTGGGCCAAGGTCACGGTAGTTGTTACCTTGCTTCGCGTGCGCGGGTCACTAGCCATCGGTCGTCCGCAACACAGCCCAGGTACCTGTAGGCCTCGCTCGTCCGCAACACAGCCAAGGTAGATCATTAACACCTTGATAACACGTCTCCTATAACTTGCTCGCGCCCTCCTCCCCTCCCCCCGCCTCCTCTTTTCCGCTCGCCTACCAACCGGGGATGAGAGAGAAGTCACCTAGTGCTTGCTGGGTGTATTTGTGTTGCTGGCACTCACCCGTCTAGGACATGAGCATCAGTATCTTTAAAGTCCGTGCGATGGAATGCTTGCACGAACAGACTAGATCTCGGGGTTTACTCTTATCCGAAGGATTTTTACGGATGTAAAGGGGGATAATTTCTGCTTCACGCTCTCTTGTGTGTGTAGGTGTGTGTGTGGGGTGTGTGTGTGTGTGTGTGTGTGAGTGTGTGGGTGTGTGCGTGTGGCTAGGTAGAAACGCCGTTATTCTGACATACACTTGAACCTCTACGTACTTTCTTTTGACGGACCCCGTTATTTTGACGTCAAAACAGTGTTCCGTTAGGGTTAGGGCTGTGTTAGGGTTAGGTTAAGGGTTAGGGTAGGGGTTAGAGTTAGGGTTAGGGATAGCTTCAAAAAATGGACAAATTTGTAAAAATGTCAAAGTAACATATGGAGAGTTTCATGAAAGTCATCACAACGGCGTTTCTACACGGTTGTGTGGGTGGTTGTGAATATTCCATATAATACTAAAACTCTAATTGACTCACTTCTCTCTCTCTCTCTCTCTCTCTCTCTCTCTCTCTCTCTCTCTCTCTCTCTCTCTCTCTCTCTCCTTCTCCTTCCCTCCACCCCTCTCCCCCCTCAACCCACCCCAAGAAAACTTACATACTCATCATATCCATCTATCTTTCCCACTGTCCTTCTGTTTCTGCACCTTCTTTCTTTCTTTCTATTTCCTTTTTCTGTTTCTACCTCTTCGCCCTAATCTAACAATTTTAACATATTAGCACACTTCTCCCCTTCCCTACTCTTTTTACCATCTTTTCTTCTTCTTCTTCTTCGTCTTTTCTGGTCTGGTCGCAATTTCTTTCAGCATTTTATCCGCTTATCCCTGCATTATTATACCGGCTCGTGAACACGGTTGGGGACCGACTGGTCGAATACTAAAGAGCACTTCAGGTAGAAATCTGAATGTAAATCTCGTCTGGAGATTCCAGCTAGATTTATCGTCTGGCAGACAGACGAAAGAAAAGGAAGAAGAAGTGAAAAAAAAAAAGAAGAAGAAGGAGAAGAAGAAGAAGAAGAAGAAGAAGAAGAAGAAGAAGAAGAAGAAGAAGAAGAAGAAGAAGAAGAAGAAGAAGAAGAAGAAGAAGAAGAATGAAAAAAAAATCTAGGAAAAGGAAGAAGATGTAGAAAGAAGAAGATGTAGAAAGAAGAAGAAGAAGAAGAAGAAGAAGAAGAAGAAGAAGAAGAAGAAGAAGAAGAAGAAGAAGAAGAAGAAAAAGAAGAAGAAGAAGAAGAAGAAGAAGAAAAAGAAGAAGAAGACAGAAAAAAAGAAAGGAAAAAAATGAAAAAAAGAAAGAAAGAGAGAACGACGAATTAGAAATAATAATAATAATAATAATAATAATAATAATAATAATAATAATAATAATAATAATAATAATAATAATAATAATGGATGCTATGAAACGCGCGAAAAGAAAAGTCAGAAATACAAGGAGCGATATAAAAGAGGGAATTTGAAGCACTAAATTTCAAGAAAGCGGGTGAACTATATATATTAAAGATTCCCCGGTATCTCCACGGAGGACATTCCGAATGAAGACGAAGACGAAGAAGAAGAGGAAGAAGAACAACAACGACAACAACAACAATAACAACAACAACAACAACAACAACAACAACCAGCAAGCGGTTGAGGAGGAGGAAACAGTAGAAGGACGACAAGGAGGTTCGGGTATCGCACAGCACGGTGCCACTGAGCTAGCGTAGAACTCGTACTTCTTGATGCAAAGGGGTAGAGGGGAGAGAGGAAGGCGAGAGTTCGTTAGTTTGAGAGAGAGAGAGAGAGAGAGAGAGAGAGAGAGAGAGAGAGAGAGAAGGAGGGAGAGAGAGAGAGAAGGAGGGAGAGAGAGAGACAAACAGACAGACAGACAGAGACAGAGAGGGAGAGAGACAAAGACAAGAGATTCAAATTCAGACATTTTTATTGACAAAAGAAGGATGAGCGTTCGGTTTTAATAAACATATTTTATTTCCAAAATCACGCATAAATGGACTAACACAAACAAAACAAGATGGAATGCCATTCAAATGTGTTACAGGGCAAAGTTCGATTCAGCCCCGATGCTTGAATCTTGTGTAACTGGAACTCGTCATCCACGCAACCCGTTCACTAAGCAACAAGGCAGGAGTCGTCGTTATGAGGTTTCCCATCTTTATTCAGCAAACAGCATCAACAACTGCATACAAAGTCTTTTTCCAAAATCACCTCTCTGAGACAGCGCGCTACTAATACAGTCAAATCGACAAACTAGAAAAACGCGAAACGTACCAGAATGACACAATCAGCCAATCAAAACAAAACCCGTCACCGGAGTTACGCACTGTTTTACGTCATAGTACCTTCTATAACCATCTAGAATCTTCTATCAAATAACCACAACAGCTTGACCGACGGAAACGAATAAACATTACACAGGTAAATAAGTAAACACTATTATCGCACGATTCATGCCTAAACACTATAACCACTTGAAACCAAAGTGCAAGTCTCGGTCGTAGCAAACTCTATTTCCAGGCAGTTATACACATAGTCGAAAAGTAAGCATTTTCAAAAATGTTAATTTTGGTGGTGATGCTGTGACTCATCTTTGTCTAATCGAAGCAAACGGAAAAGATGGAATGACAGGCCACTGTATGTGCGTCTCGGGCGACGTGGGTTCGAATCCTGCGTCGTGATTGCTGGATATTAGTGGCCAGCGCTTTGAGAAGCTCTCTGAGCTTGTAAGTTGCGCTATATAAGAGTAATCTCTTTATCTGCAAACAAAACTTTAGCAAAACCGGGTAAGTCCATTTTTATATGCAGCGCAAAAAATGTCGGTTCAGTCACAAACAAAAGAAGAAGAAGAAGAAGAAGAAGAAGAAGAAGAAGAAAACAAAAGAAGAAAAGAAGAAGAAGAAGAATAGAAGAAGAAGAAGAAGAAGACGCAGAAGAAGAACGAAGAAGAAGAAGAAGAAGAAGAACAATAAGAAGAAGAAAAAGAAGAAGAAGAAGAAGAAGAAAAGAAGAAGAAGAAGAAGAAGAAGAAGAAGAACAAGAAGAAAAGAAGAAGAAAAAAGAAAAGAACAAGAGAACAAGAAAAGAACAAGAAGAAGAAGAAGAAGAAAAAAAAAAAAAAAAAATAAAAAAAAGAAAGAAGAAGAGAAGAAGAAGAAGAAGAAGAAGAAGAAGAAGAAGAAGAGAAGAAGAAATTGGGAGCGACGGACCGATCGAATGGCCGACAACCGGGGCTGCGACTGAGGGACGGCCCATGATTTGAACTACCTACAAACTAAAACTGAATAAAATCGCTTTAGCCGTTTTTGAGATATTGAGCTAAAGGTGTTTAGCAACAAAATGGTTCCAGTGATCTTGACCTCTGCGGTAGAGCAAATATTGATGGCACCGGAGGCGGGCCAAATAACTTAAGTAACTTTTCTATGAAGTTTAGTTAAAATCCGTTTAGTGGTTCTTGAGATAACGCGTCCAACAAATCGACAGACCGACCGATCGACCGACATTTGGCTCGTTCTGATCTCGACTATTTCCAATTTTCCAGATAATGAAAATACTAAAAAAATATTTTAAAAATACAGAAATACATCTATCCAAGACCTCCCTCTTCTCCTGAAAATTTTAATGCCAGACTTGCTTTGGATCGCGGAGACCTTGGGCTCCTTAACACTTGTCAACTGCTTTACAGTCTGGTAGGCATTCTTGTTGTTGTTCTTGATCAGACTGTTCTCAATTTCCTGGCTTTGATCTTCTATCCAGTTCTCCTTTGCTGTGCGCATGCCTTTTTGGATGTCACTGTTGATTTTCCAGTAGGCATCAGCTCCCTGTGAGGTGTTCCTTTTCTTCAGTTTCAGCCAATCGTTCTACACTTAGCATGCTAAGATCTTCAATGTTTGTGGGATGGAATTTTGTTATGGTTTTTGACGCAAATCTTACTCAACTTGATGTCACACTGCAGACAGTATGAAATTACTTTGGCGTCATCGCACATATTACAAATATGGGGACTTCTAAGGACTTCCTGACTCTCTACTAAAGCCACGACGGCAAGGTTGGTGAGCAGGACGTCCACCAGGATGTCAAGGTGACCTCGAGTTGAGCCGGAGGAAGAGTACAGGATAGGAGCCCGACATATAAGCTACTAATTATAGTACAGCCGGCATTATGTCCCGCATTTTTTTTAGCCAGCGCGCGCACGAGGAACTTTTTGCAACTCATAAAGTGCAAGGCAAAATTTTCGGGTCAAGAAATGTCTCATGGCATATTTGACATTCTCATTCATCGCTGAAGTCTGAGGCGGTGTCATGGTTCCTGCAGATTTAAATTTTAAGAAGAAAAGTTGGTGATTGTTTTTAAAATTGTTCATCCAATCCGTTTTGAGCAAGTCTTTGGAGGTTGATGTGCGTTGTCTCGTTCTGCTGCACCGCCGATTGTTGCCATATAAAAAATAAAATAGGATCCTAATTTATTCCCCTCCCTCCCCTCCCCTCCCACACCAATAAATCATTCAGAATAACAAACCGTTTTTAAGTAATGAAAATTAACAAACAATATCAAGGGAAAAAACTGCTACATTTGCTACCATACAGGATACTTCTTTGCAATGACATAGTTGTTTCCCTTACCATGATAAGCGCCGAGCCAAGAAGTTCCAAAACTACTCCTTACCACAAGTGTAAAAATAGGGACAATAAATCCTCTTGTATTCTTGTAAAGAAAATGTGTTGGATTCTCACACTGTCAAAACAGTTGCTTCGAGTGGTTCCAGGAGGAAAAACGAAGCTTAACGTGACAATAATGATTATCATCATCATATCAAAGATGAGATCCGTTCCAGGCAAAAGAACACAAGTGTTATCATAGTGAAATTCGATTAGGTTTCGGGTTATCAGACACCCAACCTAATCCAGACGACAACCTAATCAGGATGCTATACACAATTTCCATCGCCGAGACCAGAAACTGAGGAAGACGGCGGTTGGCTGTCAAGTACTCACCGGATCAACAGCGCCATCTAAGCCGCCAAATCATTCCTCAATGAAAATGGCTTTCAGCCAATCAACGACCGAGATTGAATGCAAGTGGTGACCTCTCGTGACACGCACCGTTCACCGTTTGTCCAACTGCATGGCATATTGAGTGCATGCAAACGACGAGTCCATCTGATGATATCTGGCACGTACTGAGCCATACAGAGTATGCCTGTAAGGCATTTGCCGTACATTGATGTATTAAGCGTAATCTGTAATGCAATATCTCATGATAACAAAACATTTCTTTTTAAATAGAACTGCAAACAGCGGGAATCAAGAAACAAACGATAATTACTGCTGTAATATTACTACTGCAGACAAAGCTCTCAATATCTCCAACGCCCTTCTTTACATTGACGTGTAGACCACCTTTGAACATAATATAGGCTACCATCAATAACTGAAATCTCAATCTGGAATCTAAGACAATTCTGAAGCGGACGTCTCTTGCTTTAATAATTATTTAAAACTATTGTTAAACTAAGGTGATATACGCACCATCATGGTTCTGTAAAATACCAGCCAACGCCCGTTGAAGACAATCGTCACACTTCAAATTAATTACCTCATACTACAGCTTTTATCATTTAAGGCAACATAAGTTTAATGTCTACCTTTTAAATGGCGTTTATGCTTGTGGCTTTGTCTACTTTCCACCAAAATATCGAAGAAGTTCCTTAAGGGGTTCAATATATCCACCTTTCCCCTAGGTCGAGTAATAAAGCAGTACAGGATTGATCGTCAATCGTTTGCAGATGATACACAGTTGGCAAAATGTTTCCCGTGGTTGCAAAAGAGGTCATTAAAAGGCTGGAGTCTTGCTGTGCAGCTGTGAAGTCTTGGATGGTACAAAGTCGTCTAAAACAGGCGTTGCTGTTACGCTATGAGAAGAACAGTCAAAAGATAGGCATCAACAGCGTCCAGACAGGGGAGGCTACTATTTCCTTCAGTGACTCAGTCCTGGATTTGGTTTTCATTCTTGACTCTGAGTTGACACTGTCCAAGCACATGACAGAAGTAGTTAGAACATGTTATTTCCAGCTTAGGATTCTCAGAAAATTGCGTCCGATATTCTGTTGGACAAACTACAAAAGATCCAAAACATGGCCGCCAGGATAGTCACATGCACAAAGCCCACAGACCACATTACACCGGTACTTGACTCTCTGCACTGGCTCCCTGCACAAAAAACAAACCCAAACAACGTAGTGACCATAAGATCCTGTCAATTGCTTTCGCACGTGTGCACGAGACTGCTCCAGGATACCTGTCTGAGCTGGTTCCTATGTATGAGCCATCTTGTCAGCTTCGCTCTTCTTCCCAGTCCTCTTTTTGCCTGCCATCCTCTGAGGAGACAAACAAAGAAAGATCTGGTGCCCGATCCCCACATAATGCAGTCCCCTAGTTATGGAGTTCATACCTGAAACTGTTAAAAGGGCAAACTGCATCGAGTGGTTCAGGAGAAGACTGAAGGCTCACTAGTTTACATTGTGTTACACTCTGTTTGATGATGGTGTTTTTCTTTATCAGTATCTGATTCAGCCCCGATGCTTGAATTCCTGATAGTTGTGTAACTCAGATTCGTTTATTCACACAGCCCGTCCAAACAGCATACAAGTCACAAAGTCCACGTATGAAGTTTTCCGCTTTTATTCAGCACACATCAACTACTGCATACAATTCTCAATTCAACTCAACAACTTTCACAGCAACTCTCCAAATCACTATCAACAACTTTACTGTCAATGTTCACATATCATTTACCCAGTCAACGTTTTTCATTTTCAAGTCTGTCATTACCAATATTCTTAGTTCATCCACACAGTCAATGTTCTTTCATCCGCAAGGAAACGACGCCCTCGTCAGTTGCGGTCGTCATCGGCCCAGGGTCAAAGACGATGATCATGTGGGCTTTCCTGGAGTCAGTGCATCCTCCGTTGTCTTCCTCTCCCGTCGGATGTCCGACGCAGTCGACGTTGTCAGCTCCCAGAATGCATTCGCTGGGTCTCACGGTCAGGTTGGCTTCTGCGGGACGGTGGAACAGCTCCCTCAAGGTCTGCAGATGCTCCTTCCAGGTCTGGGTGTGGACTTCATGTTCGACCAAAGTCGTAGAGCCTGGGACATCACTGAAGCTATGGGGAAATTCGCCCATAAGGTCCTTGAGCTCCATCTTTTGACCTTCCGTCAAGCTCGGTCCTAGCTTAACATCATTGATGCCTTCTTTGCTGTGGAAGTCTCCAAGTTCCAACAGTTCCTCGCTATCAAAGCTGTTGTCGATCTCAGCTGCTGTTGCCACATGCACAGTCTCTGATGGCCTTTCCACGTACAGCTTAAGGAGGTTGGCGTGGTATATCTTGGAATGCTGGCCGACCTTCACCTTGTAGTCGTTGATTCCCACCACGGTCTCCACTTCGTACGGGCCTTTCCACTGCATCAGCAACTTATTGTGATCGGTAGGTAGTAGCACCAGCACTTTGTTGCCAGGTTTGAACTTCCTGTTCACAGCCCTACGGTCATAGTAGTGCTTTCCGCAGTCTTGGGACTTCTTCAGGTTTTCTCTGGCTATCTCGAGAGTCTGCTCCAGCTTCTCCCGTAGCTCAAACACGTACTGGTAGCTGTTCTTCACCTCTGGGGTGTCTACTTCTTTCGTCCACAGTTCTTTTAGGATGTGCATCGGCCCTCGGATGGTTCTTCCGTACAGCAGCTCGAACGGAGAAAAGCCGGTGGACTCCTGCGGTACTTCTCTGTAGGCGAAAAGTAATGCGTTGATGTAGCGATGCCATTGTCTGGGCTGCTCGCTGCACAGTTTCTTCAAGGTGGACTTCAACGTAGCATTGAACTTTTCGACAAGCCCGTTGCACATTGGATGGTAGGGTGTCGTAGTTAAATGCCGGATGCTCAGCAGTCTGTTGACCTCCTTCATACAGTCAGAGACGAACTGCGTCCCGAGGTCTGTCAGAATTTCTTCAGGCACTCCAAGTCTACTGAACATGTCCACCAGTGCCTCTGCTACAGTTTCAGTGTCAATCTTCTTCAGTGGCACTGCTTCTGGGTACCGAGTCGCATAGTCTACTAAAGTCAGTACCCATCGATGACCTTCTTCACTCGGAGGTCTTATTTCGCCGATTAAGTCTAAGGCCACCCTCTTAAAAGGTCGGTCGATCAAAGGCATTCTCTGCATTGGCACTTTAGGGACCCTTCCTCGAGGTATGGTCTTCTGGCAAATGTCACATGATCGACAGAAACGGCTGACGTCCGCATGAAGTCCTGGCCAGTAGAACACCGCCTGGATTCTGTCTGACGTCTTCTTGATGCCTAGGTGACCTCCCATGATTGAGTCATGCGCTACTTCCATCACCTGGCGCCTTAGGGGTAACGGTACCAAGACTTGACGTAGTGGTTTCCCTCCGTTGACCCTCGGGTGCTGGAAGATTCGATACAGGATCTTGGCCTTCACCTCAAAATAGACCGTACCACTGCCTTTGGTCACGTGGTCTTGGCGGTTCCTGTACTTGTTTAAAGTACTATCAGCTTCCTGGAGCTGGATCAGCTTATCTCTGTCCACGATGGCAGCTTTAGAGTTGTCGGCGACCTTCAGTGGCGTAGACGTCTTGTCTCTCTTGGCCTGGGCCCTGGTAGTAACAGCACCGACGATCTCTGGTCGGCAGGGCTGAGCCGGAGTAACCACATTGTCCCGTAGCAGCTCTGTAAGGTCTCCATCGGGAAACGGCAATGGATCCTCCTCCACAACTTCGACGCGTTGGGTTGAGGCAGGACTCCACTCTGGATCGGGGTCGTCGGGTCGTCTCGCGCCGTCGATATTCCCGATCATCAAATCATACAGCGGCTTCTTCAGGCAAACCGCTTCGACTTCGCCTATGTAGAAAGGGGTGTTGACATGAATTTTTGCAACTGGCGCTTTCACACATTTGCTGTCGGCCATAAGTGTCCATTTAGAATCGCCAGTGAACTGTTCTTTAGCGATTAGGTCTTCTCTGACGATGACCCCACTGCAGCCAGAGTCTCTTAAAACAGTCACTTCATGATTTCCGACGCGTCCCTTGGAAACAGGCATGTTCTGTACGGTCACCGCTGCGCTGGCGACGACGGGGATGGATTTTCCGTTGGCAAGGAGAAGTTGGCCATCGGTCATGCACTCTTGCACGTCCGCAGGAGTAGCTGTGCGCTTGGTCTCACTCGGAAGAATGACGCTCCCGCCGCACACTTGATGGTCAGATCTACTGGTTTGCCGTTGATTGGAGAACCGCCTCTGCCGGTTGCCCGCCGCTGCGTTGTCCGTACTGCTCCGCTGTCCGCTACTTTTGTTTTGAGGACAGTTAGAAGCTCTGTGGTCTGTAGCGTTGCAGGTGAAACAGCCCCTTGAATGCCCTTCCCTGGGAGGAGGCGTGGAGTCTGTCTGTCTCTGGCTCGTCTGGCTTCCTTGGATCTGGTTCCCATGGTTTGCAGTCTTCTGAAAATGTTTCGTCGCGCTGGGTGGCCCCAACGTTTTCCCATGAGCGATAAGATATCTTTCAGCAGCCTCAGTCACATCTTTAAGCGTCTGCAGCTTTTGTTCTTCTAAGTGGGTCGCTAGGTCCTTGTGACAGGCATTGAGAAATTGTTCTTTCACAATCAGGTCATGGAGACTGTCGTAAGACTTCATTTCGCCTGATAACTCCACCCACTTGTGTAGATATGACGACAGGCGCTCCACAAACTGCTTTGGCGTCTCGTCTGACTTAGGCCGGCATTCACGGAAGCGTTTACGGTAGCCCTTCTCTGTAAAGTTGTAGCACTGCAACAGGGCCTCTTTCAAGACGTCGTAGTTTTTGGCGTCATCGTTCGACAGTCTGGTGTAAACTTCGAGAGCTTGCCCCGTCAAAAGTGCACTCAGTCGAATTGCCCAGTCTTGAGGTTGCCAGTTGGAGCTTTCGGCGAACCTTTCGAATCTCGCCAGATAACTGTCAATCTGGTCCTTCCCGTCGACGAAAGCTGGCAATTTTGGAGCCGTGTTGTCACTGATAACTTGTGGCGCATGCTGCTGTTGCTGGATGCGCGCCAACTCTAGTTGGAACTGACGATCAGCTTCTCTTTCCTCACGCCTGCGCTCATCTTCTCTTTCTTGCCGCTGCTGTTCAATTTCCAGACGCTTCAGTTCAAATTCTCTTTCTTCACGGCGACGCTGCTCTTCTACTTCTAGACGCTTCTGTTCTAGTTCTATTTCTTTTTCTAGACGCTTCTCTTCCAATTCTCTTTCTCGTGTTCTCTCCTGAGACTTGACGTACTCCGTCAGCTGCTTGCCTTTTAGATTCAGTTCAATCCCTCTCTGCCAGAAGTCAGCCATCTTGATGCTTCTGGAAAGTTCTTTTCTGGAAAGTTCTTTTCTGGAAGGTTCTTCTTCTAGAAAGTTCTTGACTGTAGAGTTCTTTTTTTCTGGAAAGTTCTTGACTGTGCTGTACCTTTCTAGACTGTTCTAGAACAGCACGCTCTCTGCAGTAGCGCTGATGCTTGTCACTAGTCGCCTTCGCTGACGCAGGCCCCGCTGTCCTCGTCGTATGCGACGCTGCACCACGCTGGTGTTGATGTATACGCTCCTGTGCTGAAGTAGACGCGACGTCCGCTCGCCGCTCTCTGTAACACTGGCGATGTAGCTCCGAGACTGTCCCTCGACGTAGTCCTGCGGCAGCCACGTAGTCCTGATCTGTTGTTCGCTCACGAAGCAACTCTTCAGCGACTACACGCCCTTGCAGTCAACCCGAACCTATCGGTGATGTAGTCCCAGTATGTTGGCCCCTCTCGACGCAACTCGTTGGCGACTACCCTCGATGACTGCCTCTCGTAACGTTGACTCGCTTGTTGTAGCAGTTGAACCCTTGGCTATGGCGTGAATCGCGGCTTGACCCCCAAAATGTTACACTCAGTTCGATGTTGGAGTTCTCTATCAGTATCTGATTCAGCCCCGATGCTTGAATTCCTGATAGTTGTGTAACTCAGATTCGTTTATTCACGCAACCCGTCCAAACAGCGTACAAGTCACAAAGTCCACGTATGAAGTTTTCCGCTTTTATTCAGCACACATCAACAACTGCATACAATTCTCAATTCAACTCAACAACTTTCACAGCAACTCTCAGTTTCACTATCAACAACTTCACTCTCTCAACAGCAATTCGGCACACGATTAAATAACCTCTCTCTTTTCCGGAAGAATTTCGAACAATGTAGAAATGACGTACTGCCACCAATCGAACTAAAGATCGTCATCACTGACTTACGTCAATACACATTTTCTCTACTTCCGGGAACATTCACGACCTTCGATATCCATCGGGAAATTTCTATAGGAAGTAAACACTCAGATCCAGAAACTTCTACAGTAATATCGACCAAAGCAAATTATCAACGTTATACAAAGCCTCTCCTAACAACAATGCAAACTCAAATCAAAGGTAAATAAACTCCATTATTGAATACTTTGCAAATCGAAACGATTAGATCTATCGTACACGTTTCCGACGTACTACCATTCGCGTTTCAACGTAACACATTGTAGTAACTTAGTGAACCAGGCCCCTCTCTCTCTCACTTCTGTTATCCACCTCCATCCCCTTACTCCCACACCACTTTATTTTTCCTGTCGTTTTTTGTTATTCTTTTTTTCTCCTTATTGCGCACTGAGCATTTGACAACGGATTGAGACAAGCGCTTTATAAAAGTACATCATCATCATCATCATCATCTTCTTCTTCTTCTTCTTCTTCTTCTAATATCGAAAAAAAAACCCGAGAGAAACGGGAGATCACTCCTGCCTTTAGAAGGGAGACAACTTGATGATTGCGATGGTGGTAATTATTTTGTCCTAGCCGAGAATTATGTAAAAGGAAACGAGCAAACACAATCAATCATGCAATGATGATTCATCCACTTCAGGCTATACTATATTATGGCGATAGGATATATTCAACACTGTTACAATGAAGTTTAAGCATTGCCTATTCAAATCTGCTACAATTTAAATATCGCTTGTAAGTAGTATACACGGCCGTTCTTAGCTTTAATTTTTTTTTTTTAAATCAGATACATCGTCATCGATTCACACATTGGATATATAAGCTTATATATTAAAATCGATCATTTGTCTCAATAGCGCCGAAGCAGATTTCTTCTTTGATCTTTAGAGGGCTATTATTCTGTTTGGAATCAAGATCCTACAAATACTCTAAACATTATTTAATTATTTATGTAATAACATTATTTAATTATTTATGTATTTAGTTAGTTAGTTAGTTAATCGTTCTTATACAGCACTTGCTCTAGAGGATCTAAACCAAGTTGCCCGAGGCGCTCACTTGCAGAGACATGAAAGTTTAATAAGTCATTAATTATATTCTTGTGTTTGAGGATTTACGGAATACGTAGATGATCAACTGGGTGTCAAAAAGGAAGGAGAGAAGTGAATTACAGAAGAATATGAGATAGAGAGAGAGTCAGAGTTGGAAAATTATCTTGCCATGACTCGTAACAATGGAGTTTACATAATTACGAAAGTACATATGAAAAATGGAACATTCTGAAAAATGTGTAAGTAAGTAAACAAAAAATGGTGGTGGGAGAGAGAGAGAGAGAGAGAGAGAGAGAGAGAGAGAGAGAGAGAGAGAGAGAGAGAGACAGAGAGTGAGAGACAGAGAGTGAGAGAGAGAGAGAGAGAGAGAGAGAGAGAGAGAGAGAGAGAGAGAGAGAGAGAGAACAACAAGAATGTAGATACAAATTAGTTTATCACTTTTGTGCTGTTTATTTCAATAAATATTGGAATGTATACTACACAATACACCTCACCATATATAAGAAATAAGCATTTCTACAAAGGCATTGTAAACAACCGCCTAAAATATGATTTATAAGAGCCGAAGAAAGCTCAATGAAACAAAAACTGCAAGAAACAAAAACTAAACAAATGACAAGATGGCAAGCCACTCAAATGTATTTATTAGCACACCCTTTACCACACAGCTATCAGAAATAAAATGAATTTGTTAATATAAAAAAAAATCCAAAAGGGTTCATTTTTTTATGGCAATGATGTGACTCGACTTTATTGTAAAGAAGCCAAACGAAAGCATGAAAAGATGGGCCAATATGTGAACCACCTGCAAAACAAGAAATACGTAAGTCATTGGCTCAGCCAATTTTCAGATTAAGTGCTAAACGTTTCTATAAAATAATTGACCTCAGCGACCTTGAGAAAGCGCAAAGATCAAGGACCAAAAAAAAAGGCTGAGTGGTGGCTAAAGTATGTGCATAGTAAACAAAATAATCAAAATAGGTCCAGTCATTCTTGAGATCTGGCAAAATAAGTGTTTTGAACAGAAATGTTACAGATGAAAAATTCGGAGCAACGGATTGACCAACAACAAAACATCCAACTGAAAGACTGGCCGCGAGTTCATGTACCTGTATACCATAAATCAACAAAATGGGTTTAGCCATTTTTTACATTACATTATTGTTGCTTTAGGTCCAGCGGACTCTTCTGAGCCAAATCAGGACCGGACAACCCCCAATCCGCATAAAAGATCTGCTGAAACAACCCTAGTGGGAAAACTGAATGCCCTCCACCAGCCAGTCACTTTACAATAAAAACATCCCACGCATGGGACGGCTGAGGCTTCACCCCAACTTATCGAACCCCCGTTTACAAAAACAAAATAGAATACAAACATCATTATAAATTATCAACAAAACACATACATATAAAATGCCTACATTGCTAAATAATAACATCATAGGAAGCCCTAGTGACCACCTGGCAGAAAGCGTCCAACATTCCCAAGCTGATCCAACAGACCTCATACACGAACAAGGAGTCTTGTCCCGGAAGAGTTTTCAAGAAAAAAGGTAGATGACTGGCATAGCGAAGAAGACGATAGTATAGCAGATTGATAGAACAGAGCAGGAATGAGAAAGAGCAAATGAGAAAGACAGCGACAGTGGGAATTTAAAGCACTAAATTTTCAGAAAGTGGGGATACTATTTATACTGAAACCCCCGGCACCCCAACGGGTTTAGCCATTTTTTGGATGTTGAGTAAAACGTGTTTAGCCCCAAAGTGACAACCAATGACCTGATAGAGCAAACACGATGGCTCCAGAGGCTGGCCACCAACCTAGGTGATATTACTAAGAAATTCGGTCAAAAATCCTTGTAGTGGTTCTTGAGACATGGCAGGCAACAGAATGACCGACAGGCAGACCAAAGTGCCAACAGATCAACTTTCAGCTCATTCTGATTTCCAGCTATTTCAAAGCATTACCCGATATTATTTGGAAATACAAAAAAAAAGGAAAAACAATATCCCATCAGCAAAGACTGATAAGTTAATGAAAGCCAGGATCAATGAAAAACGTCAAGCTCTCAAATATAGCCAAGTAAGTACTAATCTCAAAGAATACATATTTAAGTAGGAACACGTGCATAGCGCAATAATACTGGGTATTAAGACTTACAACAAGTAACATTTTCTTTAAGTTGATTTGAAAAAGTCAATAATGACAACTGATTTCCATAGAATAAAACTGTTCAAAGCTGCTTTAAATAGTGTTGAATATAATATAAACAAATGACTTCATTTACAAGTCTAAAATCAGTGGTTAGTCTTTTCTTTGCTGTTTAATCAAAGAAAAGTACAACGGTCTATGGAAATTAATACTACTTTCCATTACAAGTCATAGTATCAAGTTTATAAACAATGTATATTTTTTTAATTGCTGAATACAGTTTACTGTTGGAAAGGTTATTAGTTCATTTTATCTACATAGTTTATTGTAGTTTTAATCAAAAGAAATTATAACAGCCAATTAAAATTATTACTGCTTTCCATTACAAGTCACAGTATGAAGTTTAAAAAAATGTATATTTTTACTGCTAAAATGTAGTTTCCGTGTCTAAATTAAAGACTATACAAAACGTAATATAATAATTATTATTTACAAAACCTTTTCGCTGCCTCATAACCATATTTTCATTGAAATGAGTCTGAAAGTACAGCATGTTGTACAGTAAAGTAATATAAATAAATAAATAAATAATAAACTATATAAATTTAATTCTAAACAACTAAAAGCACTGACCTTCACAAACAATAGCACCAGTTTTAAACCATAAAAATAAAAACAAAATCTTTTAAAGTGCCAGTGTTAATCAAGAAGTATGATTGTGGACGCCTACGAAAAGACAAGACGACACCCATCACCAATGAAAAGTTAACTAACTTAGTTCAACAAATTTAAAATTAAAAAAACGTTTGGCCCTCATCACTGTAACTTTTATGTGTGTGGTAACGTTAATAATAGTACCCTTCAAGATCACACATATTGTCATCTTCACAGACCCTTTTCAAATTGATGGTCCTTTCTTTCCAAACCTTGTCAGGGCAGCAGTTGCTTGTAGATCATTGAGAGGACTTCTTGTTGGGACCCATTCTCTGATACAATCGCTTCTAAATATTTGAAGCTATAGTATGCACTGTGTTGAGAGATTTGCCTTGGACTTTGATGTCCGTGTTGATGCCATTGGTGTTGTTGGTCATCATTTTGGTCTTCTCTGAACTTATTTCCATTCCATAGACTCTGGAGGTGGTGTCAAGCCTCTGTACCAGCTGTTCAAGTTCTTGTTCCTCTCCAGCCAAGCCATCAATGTCATCCGCAAAACGGAAGTTGGAGATTGCTCTACCCCTTTGCTGAATGTGCCTTTGTGATCCGCAAGGGCATCTGATATAATGCGCTTTAGGAAGATGTTGAAGAGTGTTGGAGAGAGTAGGCATCCTTGACACTCCAATTGTTGTTCTAAACCAGTTCCCGATGGCGCTGTTGTGGAGGACTGCACTGGTAGCCCTGTTATACAGGCTTTTGATGACTTCAAAAATGTTGTAATTTTTCAACTTTTTCTTCAACTAATGTTGTACACTCTCGTGGTTGCCCACAAAGCTGCATGCCAGTCCTCCGTAAAATGCTTTCTTGAAGTCTACAAATGCATGCTATAGATGTTGTTGGTGTTGTAGGTATTTCTCGCAGATTATTCTGAGGTTGAAAATCTGTTTAGTGGTACTTCGCCCTGCCCTGAATCCTGCTTGTTCTTCAGCTATGATTTATTCAGCTTGGGGTTTCAACCTGTTGAGCATTACTTTCAGGAGGACCTTCCTGGGATAGATGATGAGGCTGATGGTGCAGTAATTTTCACACTCCCAAAGGTTACCCTTTTTCAGAAGAGTGATGACAAGTGACTGGGTCCATGGGGTGGGCCACCCCTCATTCTGCCAGGTATGTTGTGCACTGCCTCTGACTTCCCCTTCTTCAGCGATTGCACTGCTGCCTCAACTTCCTATTGGAGAATTGGGAGGATTTCTTCTTCTTGTCTGTTCTGGGGACATGCTAGAACTGATGGGTCTCCAATTGGTGAGTGGTTGTAAAGGTCAGAGAAGTACTCTGTCCATCTATCCAAGACTTCTTGTTTTTCTGTAAACCATATGCCAGGCTTGCTTTGGATTGTTAAGACTTTGGGCTATTTAACACTTGTCAGCCGCTTCACAGTCTGGTAGCCTTCTTGCTGTGGTTCTTGTTCAGACTGTTCTCTATTTCCTGGCATTGATCTTCTATCCAGTGCTCCCTAGTGTGCGCATGCCTTTTCGGATGTCATTGTTGATTTTTCGGTAGGCATCAGCTCCCTGTGAGGTGTTATTTTTCTTTTTTATCTCTCTACGTTTGTCACACAGGTCCAAAATGTCAGGTGTGATCCACAGTTTCTTCTTTAGACAGTGCTTGCCAAGGATCTCAATGGCGGCCCCGAGCATTTGGTCGTTGAACCAAAATTTATGCAAATATAACCACCACATAAAATATTCCATAATGAACACATCTAAAAAAAAGAATCCAAAGATAAGCGCTGTGCAAAAACTCTGTTCAAAACTTAATACAGAATATGGTTCTCCAGTTCAAGCGAGCTCAAAGCGCAAGACAAACCTAGCAATCTCATGTGAAGCTACAGTGCACCAACATTATACAACATTAAAATTTCTTATGTAAAATGCATACCATGAATGAGCATTATCCTACAAATCGCCATGACAACCCTCAAAGCAGTATGCAAGAGGCTAAAAACCCTGCGAGGTTCCATTTGGTATACATTTGAACAACTCTGTGGTCAAGGCAGGTCAGTTTAGGCTAGGTACACAATTTCTTGCTAATGTGGCATATCAATCCATGCATAATATTGGCAGGCCAAACTAGACTCTCTACACAGTTTCTTGCTAATGTGACACACCAAAACCTGCATTAGCTAGACATGCCCGACTAGGATCACTACACAGTGTTCCACTAATGTGAGATGCCTTATATCATGCTCATGTGGTTTCTGTCCGGTTTTAAATGCAGTTTCTGGCATGTTCGGCGTTATTAAATAGGAATTCAGAAAATAACTTAATGTCCTTTTGTGGCTAAAGATTAAATTAAAATGTCATGCAAAACAATTGTAGAGCTAACCTTCACTCATACAATACTTTGGCTATTTACAAGCAAGCAGATTTGTACAGAAGCTTCTCAGACTGTGACTTAATTATATCCTCCTCATTCTTGCATGCAGCAACAGTAATAATATTAGTTTAGTTGTGACCAATACTGCAACGTAGGTCTCCCCAAAAATGGCTCAGATGTTGTTCTAAGGGGGCCTTGTGGCGCAGTTGGTTAGTGGCCGGTTTCTGCAATACTCCTGTAAAGTTATATAACAGTACACTGTTGATACGCAATAAGCAACCCAGCCACCTTCAACCTGGCCCACCGCCCTAGCTCAGTGGTAGAGCGTTTGCCTGGCACCCCAATGACGCAGGTTTGCATCTCAGGGTGGGCAAGATAAACGTGGCCATTTTTCACTTGTCCATTTTAGCAGTAGGATTGCTCTGTTGGTTCAGTGTTGAATTAGGTCCCTACCCTCTTCTCCGGGAAGAATTCCCCTCCCTCCCCCCCCATCTACTGTAATTGGCAATGGTGGATGGATGTGGGAATTCAACTTCAATGTTCGTTCCTTCCTTAAAGTTTCATAATAGAAAAGTTAATAACATAATATTCCTGTTGTTAATCTCACTGTCTTTAAAGAGTACTATGTGTACTACTCTGCTACAAGTCCCTTGATGCTTCTGGCCCACAATATATATCTGACCTACTCCATCTCTACACCCCATCCCGTCAGCTTCGCTCTTCTGCAGACTCTCGTATCTTTACGATCCCCACTGTCAGGACAAAAACTTTGGCCAAAGGTCTTTCTGTTATCAAGCCCCTGTTACCTGGAACCAGTTCTCCCACTCCATCCGTCATTCACCCTCCCTGCCAACCTTCAAAAAATATCTCAAAACTTATTTATTTCCATCATAGTCTTTCATCTTGATTGTTTTTGAGTATGTTTGGTGTGCTTAAGTTTCTCGCAGTGACTAATTTAATTGATTTTTTTGTTTTCTTTATTATAGAAGTGATTATGTGTGCGTGTGGGTGTGTGTCTGCGTGTGTGTGTTTTGCAGATGGTGGTTATAAGTGAAAAAATTATCTTATTTTCTTGTTTTGTATGTTTTCTTTTTGATTAGTTGTAAATTTTTGACTTTGTAAACGCCTAGGGCTTTGTTTAGATTAGGCGTCAATAGCCATAATAATAATAATAATAATAATAATAATAATAATAATAATAATAATAATAATAATAATAATGTGTTTTAATTCCTGTCCACAATTGTGTGCACCTTTGAATAAGCTGAATTAGCTTTTTTCTTTTTCAAATCCTATGCTAAATCCTTTCACTGTCTTCAGTACATTCTCCTTCTGTTTCACGTTTTGTTGTCAAATAAACATAAAAGCACATCTTACAAAGGTACGCAATACTATAACAATAGTACAAAAAAATACACAAAACGTTAATATTGTGGTTTTGCTTTAAACTTTTAAGTCGTAAGGGGGCAGAAATATCATGACTCCCTCTTCTCTCATGGCCTGTTTTCAAAGGGTGGGTGGGGGTTCCTCTCCTACATAATACCCCTAACGACCCAGCACTGCATCACCTAAGTTACAATAAAGAACTGTTGAAATCTGTGTACAGCTTTCTGTCAGCAAGCTGGTCCAGAGAAAAAAGGGACTCTCGTGGGTCCAGAAGGGTGCCCCCTTTCACTGCCGGCATTTGGAAAAACGTCTCGCTCCCCAGTGTCTTGTGGCCATAGCAACAGGTTGTGTGGGTCCTGAAACGGATATAGGAAATGGTCATGTTTTCTTGGAGTTGAAAAATCTGTACTAGCTACACCAAGAACTGCAAGAACATGCCAGAACTGTCATATCACAACAAACAAGTACTACAAATCCCAAGTGTCTTTATTACCAAGAAATGCCAAATTTTCATTGTTCTTTTTTTTTGGGTTGTATTTCTGTTGTTGTTGTTGTTGTTGTTGTTGTTGTCGTAGTGAATACAGATTTCTGAACTGTCTTTAATAGTGTCTTGAATAAATCTTATATTTTAATTACATGTATCTTGAAACCAGTTAATAAAGATTCATACAAGAAAATACTTTTTTAAAATTTCAAAACTTCCCAAACTTTTTAAAAATGTCAACACTTTTTTTTATGTCACTCTGCTGCACTTCAGACAAGTCTTTTGTATTGCTGAAATAAAGTAAGCAATGCTTTTGAATGCTAATTATTAATTTTTGTTTATTATTCCACAAAGTAATAACAGATCCCTCTATGCTGCAAGAAGGCATAAGATGTCTGTTGAGCCCACAATGGTTATTTGCTAGTCTGTTTGTATCGAACTAATGAAAATTATTTTCTCTGCCTGGGATAAGGTTCATTGCTTATTGGTTCCTGTCAGCACCTAGCACTGATGCAAAGGGACAGAACCGCTTCTAATAATAATAATAATGTTCGTCATTTATAAGGCGCCTTAGCCTAAGGATCAAGGCGCTGGCCGATACAGGATCTAACTCAAACCGTCCGAGACGCCCACCCGCAGCCTTTGGCGCATGGTCTGACGCCCGGACAACTGAGCACAATCCTGGACAGTCAGGGATGGGGGAGAAGGACCAAGTGCATGCTGGGTGTGTTCTTGTTACCGGCACTCACCCGTATAGGACATGAGCGTCAGGATCTTTAAAGTCCGTTATGATGGAATGTATGTGACACACAGAGTAGACCTCGGTTTATACTCTCATCCGAAGGAGTAGGAAAACAGGAGTAAAGTGTCTTTCCCAGGGACACAACACAATGGCCCGGCCAGGGCTCGAACCCGGGACCTTCAGATCCTCAAGCCGAAGCACTACCATTAGACCACAGTGCCTCCCGTTTCTGTCTCCAAATGATGTTCAGTTTCAGCACTTGTTTTCCTGTACATTTCATATCACTTTTTACTTAACCCCTTACGCATCCCTAGCAAGTGTCATGGGTTGGACTAATAATGGATAGATAGATAATCAGTGTTTATAGGGTCCAGCGGACTGCCAGGAGCCGAATCATGACCACACAAAATTAAGTAAACTCAGACTAAACTGCTAACATTTAAATATGATAAAAGATGTAAATAAAACCAGGCTCACTACTTAAATTTAACCAAGAATATAAACAAGACGGTATGACCTATATGCGACAAAAACAAACCAACATC
This sequence comes from Oncomelania hupensis, assembly GCA_036898135.1. Classification (NCBI taxonomy): domain Eukaryota; kingdom Metazoa; phylum Mollusca; class Gastropoda; order Littorinimorpha; family Pomatiopsidae; genus Oncomelania; species Oncomelania hupensis. Next base: position 35,893,174 of record CM072521.1, on the reverse strand, counting down.
ACAAAAAAATTGAAACTGGTGTTTACTATTGCAAACTTTTAAAATCTCATTAAAAGATATTGAACCAAAATATCTTTTTTTCATCAATCAGATCAGCACATTCAGACAAAAAATGGCGGACGGAAAAGGATTCGTCACATGCAAAGCACTATGGTGATTCTTCTCCTTATAAAAGGAAACTATGCCCAATATAAAAGCGAGCCAAAACAGTTTCTTCTTTGTGAGTGGACGCAAAGTTAGGCAAAGAAGCAAACAAATCTGGAAGAGTTTGAAATAATTTGTTATTGATTTGAATAGACCATTCGGTCTGCCACAGTCGTTTACAATACAACGCAAGTCAGAGTATGGAACAAATTGGAAAATCTCTGAAGGGAAATCGAGATGCAGAGTTTCTTTAACCGCTTAGCCCACTGCAATATTGCCGCAGATGCCTATGTGACTAGGTACGCACATAAAAACTATCTTTTTACCCTCAGAAACAAGTTGTGTGTAGAGGTCATGGATCTCTGCAAGAAAAGGGTGCGATATCTTTCTCGTGGGAAGAACCTGAAGTGCTGACAGTGAATCAGACATGATTAAAAATGAGGTTCATTTGGATTGATAAACCTGTTTCAGAACTAAATGAATTGCCTTGAGCTCAGCTGTATAAACACAACATAAAATCAGGAATATGCTGTGGCAAAAGCTGGTCGAGGTGTCTCCCAGAGACCGAGGCAGCAGCAACTGAGTCTCCTTTCTTCGACCCGTCTGTACAAAGTTTGTCATATCTTTTATACAATGAACATTGTTCTATATAAAATTGCTTATAAACAGCTTTGGAAGTTTCAGTCTTTTTAAAGGAGGTGAGGTTGAAGTTGATAATAGGGTTGATGAGGCTCCAAGGGGGAGCACAGTTAGCAATTGGTCATCATTAACAGAGTCAATATCTATGCCTGCAGTTTCAAAGTGAGGACGTATTCTGATACCAAAAGGAGGAACTTCTGTCGGTTTGGAGTATTTAAGTGTAAATAACAGGTTTAGAACACAATCATAAGCGGGATTTTCAGGGTTTGCTTTAAGTTTGAGAAAATGGTTCATGGCGAACTGAAGCCTATGGATCTCCAAGGGAGGTTCACCAGCCTCAGCACAGACTTTACTTCGGGAAAGTGCAAAACGCCCCCATGCAGATTCAACACTTTCAAATAGGTTTTCCTAGCGGAATCATATACGATGCTATCATAATCCACTTTAGAGCGTACCAGAGAACGATAGATGACAAGCAGAGTTTGCTTGCCTGTTCCACAGTCTGTGTGGCTGATTAAGACCTTTCTGGTAGCTTTCCCTCAGGTATTTAATATGCTGCTGTCAAAAATAATACCCACAAATTTAACTTGTTTAGAAACTTTGATGGGTTGGCCATAAACATGGAGAGAAGGGTTCAAAACCTGGTTCTGTTTGCGATAAAAATGAATGCATTCGGTTTTAGAGAGCAAAATTGGAAGCTGTTTTCTTCTACCCACCCCTGAATTTTATCTATGCAAAGTTGAAGTTGACACTCCACTCCTGCTAGGGGTTACCCTTAGCCGAGATGGAGAAATCATAACAAACAAGGATTTATCTATGCCAGATTTCATAAGCCATTGGACAACATGCTCACAGAGGTGAAAAAACGGAAACTTCGATGGTATGGCCACATCACCAGAGCATCGTGCCTTGCAAAAAATCCTGCAAGGCACGGCGCAAGGAGGTAGAAAAAGAGGGAGACAGAAAAAGGGGTGGGAGGACGACATTCGAGAATGTACTGGTTTGACACTAAATGAAGCCATGAGGGTTGCTGAGAACAGAGAAAGATGGAGTACGCCGGTTAAACGATCATCTGTGGTTCCCCAACGACCTTTGAGTTAAGGGATAGGATAGGAACTATATTGTTGATCTTAATGTTAAACAAAAGAAGAGGAAGAATGCTACCCTGAAAGACACCCATCTTCTGCTCAAAAGGATCTGATAAAGTTGAGCCAAGTCGGGTCTGAAACTTTCGATCGGTTAAAAAAGTTCTATACAAATGGGTAAGTTCCCACAGAAGCCCAGGAGTTCTAAATCTTTTAGAATCCTGAACTTCCAAGTCGTGTTATACGCCTTTTCTAGATCAAATAACACAGAAACAACATGTTCACCATTAACCAATGCATCTCTGACGATCGACTCGAAACAAAGTGCTCCTGTTTTTTGCGGAAACCACATTGAGAGATATCAAGGGCATTGATGGATTCAAACTGCCTCATCAAATGCTCATAGATTATTCTTTCCATAGTTTTGCAAAAACAGCTTGTAAGGGCAATGGGGCTGTAGTTGTTTGGATCAGAGTGATCCTTACCAGGTTTAGGGATAGGAACAATAACTGCTTCCCGCCAAGATGGGGGAAATGAACCAGAAGACCAGATATAATTAAACACAGCCAAGAGAATTTTGAGGGAATATTTAGCAAGGTGCAAAATTAACTGATAATGCATATCATCAGGGCCGGAAGCAGAATTATTGGATTTCAGGATGGAATCTGTCAATTCTTCCATGGAAGGTTATATGGTTTATAATTATCGGATTAAAAAAAGCAGGGTTCTCGTTCTTTTTTATTTGGAATTTTTGGGAATAATGAGCAGACAAAGAATTATGATGGATGGTAGAGGCCAAAAATCAGCCACCTGCTTTTTGTCAGTGACAATCTGTCCATGTTTTGTCAGGCCTTGGATCACAGCCTTGGAGTTTTTTCCTTTAATTCTGTTTATTATTTTCCAAACTGTTTTGGAAGAGGTTTTGGTATGAAGTTTGAAACAAAAGGTTTTCCAGGATTGATGCCGTTTTTGTTTAAAGGAATACTTAGTTTTGGCTCGCAGCTTCTGGTGATTAAGTTTATTAATAAGTAGGATTTTGAAAGATATTTCGTTGGGCTTGTTTCCTTTGGTGATGAAGAGTGACTGAGTCATGCATTCTTCATCAAACCAAGGGGTCTTCGGAGCACTGCTTTTAATAGATGTTTTGGGTATATTTTCGGCAGCACATTCTATTAGGATATTAGAAAGCTCCAAAGCTGGATCTTCGGAATTTAGAATGTCATTGTTAATTTAACAAGCTGCGGAGTGTCCAATTTGGCCCAATCTGCTTTTTTGACATTCCAGCACCGCTGGGACTCCTCAGATTGATCTTCTAGAAACTTTACAAAAATAGGAAAATGGTCACTCCCACAGAGATCCGAATGAGATTTCCAATCCAGGTCCAAAAAAAGATAAGCATCACAGAAGGCAGGTCTAAATTAGAAAATGTTCCTAAATGTCTACAATACTTAGAAGAATCTGAATTTAAAATACAGAGGTTGAGGTCATCGACTGTATGTCTAGTTTCCATGTCGCTGCTAGAATCATGTCCATTAGTTTGGTCCAATCCGTCATAAGTTCTTTTCAGTTTTTTTTGTTTTTGTTGGTGTTGTTATTGAAGTGTAGGCTCAACGATGGCAGAAATAAACGGTCACCCTAGGAGAGCTGCCGTGCTAGGGAAGGGACAATGGATGGTCATTGACCTCCATAGGCCTGGGGCCACCCCTCAAGCCAGATCCTACTCATTCGCGATTGTTAATTTTTTAAACAGGCCACAACCATCCAGCCCTAGGCCATGCGGAACCAAATCACGTTTACCTGTTTGTGGGAGAATTTTGGGGAAAAATAAGGGATAGAAAGAACCAGTAAGACAGAAGAAAGAAAAGGAAAAAGCTGCCAAGTTAGTGGAAAAAGTTTTAGGGTGAAATAGAATACAGGTGAAAGGACCGAAAAGGCAGAAGACAAAAGGGAAGAAAAAGGGTTGGGCAAGCTTAGTCACCCAACCAGAGAGAGGCTAGGGTCCACCCCCAGCTTGTGAAGCCGACCCTTGGGGAGCAGACTAATAATAATAATAAAGACATGCATACATAGATGTCATAAAAAACGCAAAAAAATTACCTGTAAAGAATATCGGCAGTGTCCGACATACGGGAAAAAGTGTCATGCATCAGAATGCTACTGGCGGTCAGCTCGTTGGCCAGGCTGGTCACTGGTTCTTTGGCTATTCCTTCCATCGCATGTGATGCCAGGCTGTACTTTAGGTAAAGATATGAAGATTTCTGAAGAAGAAAATAAACGTTAAAAAAATCAATAATGGTACTGGATCCACTCAAACAAAAATTTCAAAATTAAATTTGATTTAATTTCTGTCTCATAGTAGCGATTTACCTTTATGCTACCATGTTTGAGTGATGTTTATTAGGCAACGCACAAAGAAACACAACATTTGTCCTGCTAACAACTATTTTTGAGGAACATATAACTTTACCTTGTGATGCATAAAACGGTAAAACAATTCTGAAACACATTACATGTTCCATGTCAACAACTTTCTCTTTTCAGACACTCGTGCACTTCAAAACAATACTAAAACAATTCTATAACCAGAGAATCAGCGTTTATTTTTTGTTGTACGACTGTAAAGTAATATTTCCGATAGGTTATAATATTGTAAAAACCCATGAAACTCACATAGTAAAATTTTAAAGAACCTTCAACATTTTTTAGCACCATGCTCGGTGTTGAAATCTTGAGAATTTTTTGTATAAACTGTTACTGGAAACACTGCACAGAGCAACGCATTTTATACACTTACATTAACATCCAACTCTGGCAAATACGTCCCACTGGCATCACTGACAGCAAAGTCCAACTCTGCCAGCTTAGGGAGAGATGATTTCCACTGAAAACAGAAAAAAATAATCATTAAAAAAACATTATCTCATTTTTGTTCTCTTTCTTTCTTTCTGTTGTCTTTCTCCAACACCTGACCGGTTGAGGTTGATTATATAAATCGATGGAAATTTTAGATGGCTTCATGTAATCGATTCCAATAAGCGGTTTACAGGAATGCTACAGGCAAAATTAAGATTTCTCTGAAATTCTGTTGAGTGGCGCAGCAGGGACGCGATGCTAGGGGGTCCGGGGGAAAATTTTTGAAAAGATGGTTAAAATCTATGCATTCTGGTGTATTCTGAGCTTATTTTATGGGGTCAGATCAGTTGCTTTTTTGGTACTAAAATGCTGTTGTTAGCTCTCCACAGTTCAACACATAATGAATTTATTTTAAACATCAGTTAAGCCTTGTATTAATCAAACATTCCTATTGACTGCAGACAAGAATCATTAGAATGGTTTAAATACAATGACAAGACAAGGCTTTACCAATGCACATATTGTCCAAAACAGAGTTGTACCTTTACTACTTTATAGTCAAAAGGGTAGAATGAAAAATGCATGTTTACTTTTTCTAACTGAAAGCATATTTGTGTGAGACAAGCCTCAGGAAAAAAAAAATGAAACCAATTATAAACATTTAGTTGTTTTTGTTCTTAGTAGGTTTATTTCAGTAGTGGTCAGCAATCATTAAAGTAAATCAAACTGTTTATGCAACAAAATAAAAATGAACATGGGCCATTTCATGGTAATTGACATTTAGACACATTTTTTAAAAAAAAAGTCACGTTTCAGTATAAAAAAAAAAATTCTCATGTGGTAAATGACATGACATCAGAGGATTGCAATAAACAACTTGATTGGCAAGGGAATGCTTCAAAAACAAAAAAAAATGATTGTAACTTGGTTTCTAATAAAATAAGAAAAGAAAAAGCGGTGAAAAACTTCTTTATACTTCAGTTCTTAGAATGCAAAAACGCCGATTTGTAATTTAATTCGCATCGGCAGAGCGTGCAGTAGGCCTTTCCAGGCTGTTTGATTTTGCAGATGTACATTCCGTACTCAACATCCTCATGTTTTTTCTCAAGCCATTTCCAGAGCCACTTGTATTTTTCTCCCTTATACCAGTCTTCAAGACTGCCTTTCTTCACAATGTCATTGCGATACATTTCGAGGCGAAAGCAATCAGAGTCTAAACGAACATATTCTTACTATGGCGGCACGAAAAAGAATGCGGAAGTCGAATATCGTGACGCGCATGCGCTTTGATTAAACTGGATCCGCGGTATCTCACAGGGACTAGCCTAAGGTTGACTGGCCCACGAATGCGTTGCGCAATTTTAAAATTTGATCTCGATTTTTTTTTTTCATTGAACATTTTTCACTTTCTCTGAAAAATTTTAACTTAACCGGAAACCAAAAATGGTTGTCGCGGAAATCCGCGAAATCGCGGAAAAGTAGCATGCCTGGGTTAGAATGGAAAACAACACCAACTACTCAACTGTATTTTCTTTGTCAAATTTTCACTACAAGGAAGATTGGATCAGTTCAAATCCACTTAATTTTAAACAGCAATTATTTAAAGTCCATGGTCCTGGGTTTATTTTTTCTTCGGTGAAAAAGATCCGATAAATTCAAAGATGAAAGTCGATCCTAGATCACAGAGTGCTGAAAACGCACACATGGTCGCCAAATGCGAGTAAAAATCCATTCGGGCGACCAAAACCTTGTAGCCAACTTGCCCAACTGGCAACATTTTTGGGGGGTTTTGTTGCAATCTGGGACATCTGGTCCCTCCACTCATTCCATTTTAAAACAATTTTTCTGTTAACTTTCACTAAATTGCAAACTGTGTTTTGATTTTTAGTTATGAACATCATTTACAGACTAGTAAGAATGTGCCAGTGAGTGACTCTCCGCAGTCACCTGCCTGATGGGCGAGTTTGCAATTTCTGGCTTTTACAACCGCTGTAAGTCTTATGCAACTTTGCTGAAAAGGCAACCCGAATTTTGCTACAATTTGTCTTATTTATATATACCGCAAAATGCAAGAAAAATACACTGTTGAATATTATCGTTATCCAAATGCACATTCCCATATATGTATTAATTTTCCGCAGCATTCTTTCCGCCACCTAAACTTACCAGAACGTTGACCTTGTCCTTGGTAACTCGTGCTATATTGTCAATCAGCAGCACCAGCAGAGTGTCCATATGACCTTGAATGTACAGCACCACCTTCTTCCTGACGCCAGGGTCGCCCTCCTTCTCAGACAGTGATGAGGTGGGGGTGGAGTGTGGGGTGGAGGTGGAGGAGGAAGAGGAGAGGGTGGAAGAGAGGGCCTCATTTGCACTGTGGGCCACATCACTACTGCTGGGCTCGGTGCTGTTTCTGCAAAAGAGTAACGGCGTCATTACAATCTTATAGGTGTGTAAGCTTAATCCGATTAACTGAATGTTTGAGTAACACCCCTTTTTTCAAAGAAAGACGGTCGTTGCTAAAAGTGTTTACTAGCGCTCAGTCGATTTGTGCTACAACACTCACTAGCATGTACTTAGTCATGGAACAGCCAACTTAGTCATGGACTTTGTTACCAAGATTCTATACCAAACAATGACAGCATGTAAGTTTATTTCTTTTTTTTATATCTCCATTTTCAGCCCAATTCTGTACAAAACATTAAAAGCACACACATTTATTTCGTTCCATGTTCATCCATTTCTTTGTTATTTTCTTGCTTGCATTTCGTTTGTCTACAAAACAGACAGAACCAAGAAATGACAAAGAAAGAGAGAAAGAAAGAAAGAAAGAAAGAAAGAAAGAAAGAAAGAAAGAAAGAAAGAAAGAAAGAAACAAACAAAGGAAGAAAGAAAGAAAGAAAGAAAGAAAAGACTGAACACAACAACAATAATCACTCTAATGAAAGAAGATAAATCAATTACTCCTATCTGAAATAAAATCAGTAGAGGACTTTGTAGTATACGCAGTTTCAGCCTGCGCGATATCCTATCACCTAAGGTGGCTAAACAGACAATAAAAATACAACAAAGTCCTGACCAAAAAGACACCATAAAACAATACCACAAGCCCACAAAAAAGAATGGCAAGGCAACTGTTCGTAGCTTGCAAAACCTTGCACTTACATTCTGCTGTACGTAGGCTGAGTCTGTGATTGCGAAGCGGCGCCTGCAGCAACCAAAGCAGAAAAAGAAGCGTCTCGATGAACACCACCACTTTCTGAACTCTCACTGTTGACTGACGAAGATCCGAAATTAATTTTCTCCTTGCTGGGGCTCAGTAAGTCATCTGATAGCACTGAACCGCTACGCATCATGCCTCGGTTCACTTTAACTTCTAGAGGCACAGTAGTTGCCATAGTTTCTCCTCCCCTTTTAGCTCCTGATTTTCCACCTTCCGCTCCAGTGGCCAGTTTGCTTCCACCCTCCACCATCTGTTTGTCTGCCACAGCTTTTCCGTTTTTAGTAGCGCCATCACTATTTTGTGACTTCGTAATTTCTGACTGGCTTATTTTCAAGTCTGACGGTGCTCCTGTCGCATCGGATTGCCCTGATGTCCTGAATAACTGTCCTATGGTCATACCTGACTGGCTTATAGTTGCACCCGACTGAGCTAAAATTGCAGATGACTGGCCTACAAATTCACCCGACTGGTCTAATGTAGTGGTTTGGGAGTCAAAATGAACCACCTGTGTAGCGGGAGAGTGGATAGAATTTTGCACTTTGTGCATGTCGTTTACATTTGGCGAGGACAGAGAGGTGTCTAAAGGTAGAAAACTGGGTGGCGATGCGTGCGAAGCTGAAGAATCTTTTTTTCTCATTTCTGCCCTGCCAGTTTTCTCTGTTGCGGTAGCATGAACTGCTGCTTTGTCATCATCACCGTCACACTTCGACGCTGAAGTTAGCCTGGTGCCTTCACCGTCAACAAAAATCACACTCTTATTTTTCAAATCATCACTTTCACTTGCAGGCTGCTTCTCTGCATCTAACATTTCATCATCCTTATTCGATTTTTTATCCGCTGTGTATGTCTGATGGCACTCGCTCTTACTTTCACCTGCTGAACCTCTTTCTTCACAAATACAGTGAGGATTACCATCACTGTCATCCACTGTATGCCCAGTTCTTGCTGAAGCAGCCTGGCCTTCAGCTGTCTCAGTATTTCTGTCACCCATGGTATCAGTACTTTTGTAATTACTAGCATCATGGAAGCCATATGCCTGTTTTTCAGCTATCTCCCATCTCCCATCAGATTCTGTACAGCTAACATCCACTCCAGCATCTTGTGTATCACTGGTACTCCTATCTACAGAATCTACACAAAAATCAGCTTCAGAGTTTGGTTTGCCGATGTCCGAGTCTCTCATAAAATCTTGGGTATTTGCAGTCTCCCCACTGGAGACTTGGCTCTCTTCAGTAGAATCTGGTGTTTCAGAAACACTTTTAGCTTCATGCACACCTCTATTTGTGTTACCATCGGTTTCTAACTTTGAATTGTCTGAAATTGATTCTGGCTCTCTGTCACTAGTTGAATCTTTGCCCTGCGTAACTGTTGGACATCCATCGCCATCAAGGTCACTCTCAGTGGTGTCATTTCCAGGCCTGAAATTGTCCGAGCTATGATATCTGTCAGAGTCCGTGCCCCCATCCTCAGCGGAACTAAAATCGCCAGAGTCCCTAGGGCTATAAGGATCCTCTTTGTGCCTTTTGTTCGCACTGTTAAATTCACTGTTGTTGTTTTCTGTACAAAGCTGCAATTGTTTTGAACTGTCTTCAGCGCTTGCCTTTTGATTGTTTTTACGTTCATTCTCGGTTTCTTTGAGATTCTCATGAGATGTCTTCTCTTTGCTGTCAGCACCTACAGCACCAGGGTTTGCACCGTGTTGCTGTAACAGACAAGATGCCATTTCTTTGCTGTCGTCATCAGCCATGCGTTCTCCCTCATCGTCATCATAACTTTCTCTATGCACTTCCGCTGTGACGACCACTTCCGTCTGTGATGAGAACGCAGCATACAGTTCAGCTGCGTCCACAAACACTTCCTCCGTTTCTAGAGTCTCTCCTGCCTCAGCCACTGCTGACAAACTAGATGACGATTTCAACACCTGTGGGGTGTTACCTAGTTTGGAAGATTCCGGAACAGCTCGTCTGTGAATGTGGGTAGAAGGGGGTGACTTGGAGGCTGGTTTGGCTGGCAGGGGTTTCTTGCGGCGATGGTCTGTGCATTTTCGAGGACCCAGAGTCGCAAGTTCTTCAGGAGTCAAGAACGCGCAAAGCAGTCGCACTCCTGTTGGCAGGTCAAACGCTGTCAGACAACAACATGCATGTATTAAAGCAAAGCAGATTATAAGATACACAACATCTAAAAAAATCACCTCTTATGCTGTGTGACGGAAACCTTCCATCGACTTTTCTTTCTCGCCTTCATACAATTTTGTTATTTAATATTATATTTAACTTTCTTTGGCGAAACTGTCAGCAATATCAAAACGTCTGTGTAACAGAAAGATCAAACTCATTCACATCAAAACCACCCATGACCTCCATATGCACACATACTCACCAGTGTTGATTTCAATGCTTGGGAACTGCAAATAAAAAGGAGGTGCTATCATTAAATTGGAAATTAATAATCAGACATGTAGATTTTTGTTTGTTTGTAATAGTTCAGTAATAGTCTCAACAGCAACAAAAAACTCTCCCTCCTCTCCCCTGTCCCCTCCCCACTTCTTCCTCTCACTCTCACAACATGATAAAGTGTAGGTTGTTTGTTGCTCATTTACACGTAAAGCCTGATCAAGCACAAATGTAATAATTGATATTCTGTCAAAATCTCCATGACTATAACTACCATTATCCTGTTCATATAATTCTCACTGCTAATTAAACAAATTTGGAATTTGATTGAAAAACACATCAACTTTGCTAAAGCATATAATCATCACTGTAGTCATGGAATGAACATGGATGAAAAGTTTGTTACTGTTTTATTTTGAGGCATCAGAATCATCAGTCTTCGAGTGAGGTCACTGCTCAGCTGGGTACACAATATTCTGAAATGTGAAAAATAAAAATTGCATTAATCAATTAAAAAATTTAAAAAAACAAAAAAAATTAGCAGAGAATAATACAGTCTTTTAAGTTCTAGCCTTATGACTGCAAAACACGAGTGTGTGTACCGGCTACACAAATACTCCCAGCAAGTACTAGGTATCTTCTCCCCAATTCCCAGTAGCCCAGGATTGTGCTCAGTTGTCTGGGCGCCCGACTATGCGCCCAAAGGCTGCAAGTGGGAGCCTCGAGTTAGATTCTGTATTGGACAGCACCACCTTGAGCAGCTACTGAGCTGGAAATCGCTACATAAGAAATGACAAAATATATAAATAAATACTCTTTGAAATTTGACTTACAGTTACATAAGACCACCTTGCATTGTTCTCAAATCAGATATGTAGTACATGGCAGGGACCCTGACCTAACCTGTCCCACTGGACAGGTATTTTTCAGCTGCCAAGTCAGTCAGCGTCAATGATCTTGGCTTAGCTCAAAACTGGCAGGGCACTGAACAGAGGGTAACAGAGGGCTGCTAGAAGGGCTGTGCCCTGAACGAAGCAAAGGTTGACTGCTAACTTTTAGTTTCCACTTGTTTTTCTTTACTTTATGTGACTTCACCAAGCAAATGTTTGAATGTGCAATGGGCTGCAATACTAAAATGCTGCTAAACAATTCGCTTGAATATTTTACTTTTTGCGTTTCTTCCTCAAAATTGTAAGGAAAGTTGGGACTGATTGGACATGTTGTGGGACAGGTCAAATATTTGACAATCTGTCTGACAGGACAGGTAAAAATAAAAACGTTGATGTCGAGCCCTGCAAGGTCTTGTTGATCATTTCTACAGCAGAAAAAAAGCTAGTCTGATTTCCTTGGAAATGGAACTATAGTAGAGTAAAGAAAAGTAAAAAGGTTAAAGAAGATTGAACATATACCAGATTCAAAGATCCGCTATACATGCATTTTGCTAAGATAAAAAGTTGCGTCCCGAGTTAAACTTTCTCCACAATTTAAAGTTGAAGTTGTGGTACCTTGGAGTTCGGATTTGAGAAAGTACTCCTCACTCATGCTGGGGATATTTCGGGATTGCCTCCTCAGCTAATATAGCACACCAGCTGCAGAACACTGCCCCAAAGATGCAATGAAATAAACTCACTTGTTCTTATTGAGTAAAAGGCCTCCAATGACACCGCTCTCGTGCTGCGCTCTCTGCAGTATGTGAGATGCCTCCAGGAATATTCCACTGTGAGTCTGCTGACATTGTGTGAGAGACATAGGATGTGTCATCGATTTTCTATTTCAAAACTAAGATCTATTAGACTTTCAATATAGTTTGAATCCCATAAAGTTGGTCTGAGCGGGTCTGCTGGCAGGGATCAGACATATTTTATTTAGTTCACATCTAGCAAGCATTGTGGTCACATGGTCTAAGGCGGGGCTAACTTGCCTTGTCCACAGGCTAGAAACCAATGGTGCCCGACAGATTTGGCATTGATTCAGCCTCTGAGCGTTATGTTTCTCCGAATATTACACACTTTCAGCTTTGGTAACGTCTCCGGGGTTTTCTCCAGGTTCTCCAGGTTTTTTCCCCCAGCAAAAATTCAAAACACATATAATATTAGGTTGATTGGGTTTGGGTGCGCCACAGACTGCGACTACGCCTTCCCCAAGGTAGGAGGCCCAGAATTTCCTGATAAAAAGGGACAATAAAGTGTAAAACATCTTAATAAAAAAATATAAAAATAAAAAATTCCAACTGTGATTTTATGCAAAAACGACCACATATACTTCTCCATTTAATGTCACCACAGAGTACTATTTACCCAAAACAAACCAAAACCAAAAGTTGAACATGCCTTTCCCTCAATCCCCTACCATTTTCTCAGTACAGCAAATCTTTACAAAATTGAAAGTACTGTATTTGAGAAAAAATACAATTTAGCTGCAACATGACCAAAATATTCTTGTACACAAAAGAATCTGCAGTAAACTTAAGATCAGAATATGCTTCAATACTGGTAAGGTTTAATAACAATAGCAATAGCTCTAACCCTAACACAAACCCTACACCTAACCTCACCGCTGCTGATGTCATTCACGGATAACCATCTTGGGGACATGTTGATCTGAGCTTTTTAGCTCACCTAGGGTTATCCCCTGATACTGCGGTTTCTTCCCTCCCTTTGAACAATGAGATAAGTCATAGATACTCAGTCAATTTAAAAATTAAAATGTGATTTTCTTTCCGTCTTCCAATAGCGATTTCTGTGCCTTTACACCACGTGTTTAAGTGATAGATGTTTGTTTGTTGTATATGTGTGACGTAAAAGCACTTATGTTGGTACACAGCCCCGCGCTTTGAGCCTGATTGGTAAGGTGAAGGGAAAGTGTAAATAGCATCCAGTATTATAATTGTTATTGTTGTTGTTGTTGTTAATAGTAGAAGTAGCAGTAGTAGTAGTAGTAGTAGTAGTAGTAGTAGTAGTAGAAGTAGTAGTAGTAGTAGTAGTAGTAGTAGTAGTAGTAGTAGAAGTAGTAGTAGTAGCAGTAGTGTGACATACCGGAGCAAGTTCTCTGAACGGCAGAACATCAAAGGCCTGGGACAACGGATCACAAATATTGCGGCATCGTGAGAAAAAGGAGTCCCAGATTCTGATCAGCTCCTTGCCAAATCCATCAACCCCTGTGCGCTGCAAAACAGAAAATAGTTTCCTAGTTCATAAATCAAATACGTCCAACCTATATATAATTATGCCTTTTACCCACTTCTGACTCAAACTTCACAAACCAAAGAAATGGAAAATAAAACAAGTTGTATGAAATTTCTAAAATATTTCCATAAAACTAAACGACTTCCTCAGAATAAAATGTCACGGTGTAAAACTTCACAAAGTATAAAATGATTTTTGCTTTGGTCTCTGTAGAATTTAGTATAAAGCAACTTCTGCTGAGTGGGTAATATAATTTTGTGATGTCAAAATTAGACGAATCAATTACATTAATTTTCAATTTAAACACAAATAAAAATTAATAATCAAATGAAATGATGTGCTTGAAATCAGTGGAATGAGAAATACAAACAAGTCATTGAAAAACAATTATTTGGATAATTCACCAGTACAAAAAAAAATCTGATATCTATTTCAAAATCTTTTCATATTAACAGTTTTTTTCACAGACTTATTCAGATTCAGATTCAGATTCAGATTCAGAAAACTTTATTATCTCCAAGGAGAAATTCTAACATGGATTTGCTGTCAGCAAAAGGTAATAAAATGTAACAGTACTATAAACATGTAAACATGTACGTGTACTCACGCTTATGTACATATTAACAAGAACATTTCCGACACATTGTAAAACTTAAAATACATATCACACTACATGTCCTTATTGCACTTCAACATAAATCAGGGTGGGGAACAACTCATTGAGAAAAACTCTTAAAAGACCGGGGTCCAGGGGCCGCCTAGGCCCCGGCGGGGTCAAGGGGCAGGGCCCTTGTAGGGGGTTCAGGGGGGCTTTGCCCCCCTGAAAATGTGCACGTTTTTAAGCCATACCAAGAGTGGCATAGTAACAGTGCAGTAAATGTATAGTGAACTGAACCAACCAAATATGAAAGAAAAGTAATAATTATTAGAAAAAGCATGAACAAACACAGGAACACACACACACACTTGTGTTTTATGACAATAAAATGTCGTATTCGTATTCACACACACACACACACACACACACACACACACACCCACACACACACACACAAAAGCAAATACCACTAACCTTTACATTTTGGATGTCTGTTTCTTCTTGCACATTTCAGTCTTTCACACGTTCAATTTTAATAGAAACAATCTTCTTTAGCAAATTTTCAAATAAGTTTCTGCAAGTTAAATTAAAGAGGTTTCATTTCAGCACATTGTCTAATTTTAGCTTCCACAAGTTCACTGTTGTTTTACTTCTTAAAAAAGCTGACAATTGAGCTTTGCTTCATTAATTTTGCTGGTGATGGACACGGATGGGTACTTGTAATAATAGGTCTACTGGATTCGGAAACGGACAATTTTTTTTTCCTCTGAACTCTTTTTTTTCCCTCTGAAATGGCTGACGATTTCCTCTGAAATCAGCGGATCCGAGGAGAGTTCCCCACCCTGATAAATAAATAAAACACCTACCCACAAACACACACACCCACACATCCACACACACATGGGTTAGACATTAGACACCAAAATTATAAACGTTATAAAGCATCTTAAAAAAATATACAATCATCAAACTCTGCGTATCATTCTAACACTGACAATCACAGATTTTAAAACTTATGCATTAGTTAACTTACATATTCTAAATGCTTGGCGTACTCGTTTCATAAATCCTCCTACACTTTGTGACTGTGGTAATATTATAAATTTAAAAAATCAATTAATGTTTGAATGAAAAAATTTTTTAAATCATTTTTAAACCTTTACTCATTACATGTTAAAAAAAATAAAGCTACCTTTGTCTATATCAAGTATTTTATATCCAGAAGAACACTGGTCATTGAGCTTAATGCTCATAGATTTAATAGAAAATCATTCATTATTCAAAATTTTTCAAATTTTCAATTTAATTTTAGGTATTATTATTTTTATTAAATATTTATTATTTATTTATTTTTGGATGTGCCCAGACTATGAATCGGATAACAAGTGTTAAACAGCCCAACGTCTCCCCGATCCAAAGCAAGTCTGGCACATGCCTTACAGAAGAACAAGAAGTCTTGGATAAATGGACAGAGTATTGCGCTGACCTTTACAACCACACACCCCAATCCATCAGACCCATCAGTCCTAGCATGTCCCGAGAACAGAGAAGAAGAAATCCTCCCAATTCTCCGAGAAGAAGTTGAGGCAGCAGTGCGATCGCTGAAGAAAGGGAAGTCAGCGGGAGTGGACAACATACCCGCAGAATTGCTTCGAGCAGGAGGAGAATCAATGATTGACGCCCTCACCATTATTTGTAACAAGATCTGTCAGAGTGGGGAATGGCCTACACCATGGACGAAGTCGCTTGTCATCACTTTTCCCAAAAAAGGTAGCCTTCAGAAGTGTGAAAATTACTGCACCCTCAGCCTCATCAGCCATCCCAGCAAGGCCCCCCTGAAAATAACACTCAACAGGTTGAAACCCCAAGCTGAACAAATCATAACTAAGAACAAGCAGGAATCAGGGCAGGGTGAAGTACCACTTAACAGATTTTCAACCTCAGAATAATCTGCGAGAAATACCTACAGCACCAACAACATCTATATTATGTGTTTGTAGACTTCAAGAGAGCATTTGAGTCTGGCATGCAGCTCTGTGGGCAAACATGAGAGTGTACAACATCAGCCCTAAAATTATTGAAGTCATCAAAAACCTGTATGACAAGGCTACCAGTGAGTTTCAAATATTTAGGAGCCATTGTATCAGACAATGGGGCCCGACAGGAAGTCCTCTCCAGGATTGCACAAACAACTGCTGCCCTGACAAGGTTGAAGCCCATTTGGAAAGACCGGGTCATCAGTCTACATTCCAAGGTAAGGCTGCTGCGCTCCCTTTTCATCTCCATCTTCCTATAGGCTTGTAAAACATGGACCCTCACAGCAGATCTACAACGAAGAATACAAGGCATGGAGATGAGGTGCTACAGAAGACTTCTGGTAATTTCCTATACCCAGCACATCACCAACAATGAAATCCGACAGATCATCACACAAGCCATTGGACAACACGATGACATGCTCACAGTGGTGAAGAAACGGAAACTCAGATGGTATGGCCATATCACCAGAGCATAAGGCCTTGCAAAGACCATCCTGCAAGGCACAGTGCAAGGAGTCAGAAGAAGAGGGAGACAGAAAAAGGGGTGGGAGGAGAACATTCGAGAATGGACTGGCTTGACACTGAGCGAAGCCATGAGGGTTGCTGAGGACAGAGAAAAATGGAGTATGTTGGTTAAACTATCATCTGTGGTGCCCTACGACATTCGTGTTACGGGATAGGGTAGGAAAGTATAGGGCTGATTTTATTATTTATTAATTTGTTTCAATTTCGATTTGTATATCTTATTATTTTTCTTTTTCTTTTAATTTTCTTTATGGGGAGAGGAAAAGGGGGTAGAGAGTGAGGGAGCTGGAAGTTAGGTGGTAACGCTCACTGATCTAGTTCAGTGGGTAACGCTATGGTCCCAATCCCAACTTTATCTTTCTGTAATAAGCAAAATGACATTTTTAAGTACTTCGTTCTTCACAGGTGAAGCTGTATGGATTTTTTTAATTTTTTTATTTTGTTTCTTTATTTTATTTTGTTTGTTTCTTAATGTGGATGAAGTGTATACAAAGTTTTTAATGTTTTAAAAGTGTATGTTGTTGAAGATGTTTATGGTGAGTACGTAGTGTAATGATTTATATGGTTAGCTAATTAATTAATGTGGACAAATATTTTGATGTATGCATGGGCGAAGTTGGGAATTATTTATGTTACATTCGTACAACTTATGTTAATCTGATGAATTAAACTTAATACAACAACAATGTCAAAATTCTTTTTTACATCACACCCAAACTGAATCATCAAAACGTGTCACATGAAAAACTGATCTGAACGAGAAATTCGTCTGTTTTCCCAACATGCACCAATACATGTGATTTTCGGTTGACATGATTGGTATGAGTACCTCCTATGCATACTTTGGTTATTTTACTTTCAAAAAGGCAAGAAACAAAAACGACGCAATACACATACTTCATGTTGTAGGCAGAGATAGTGAAAGACAAAATTGTAACCTTGCCCACCACACACATGACCTTGCCAAAAGCTAGTAGTCTGCCAGAACATTGTTCATGAACCCGTTTTCAACTTTCACACAAAATGAACCTGATATGTATCTCCACCTAATAAAAGACGGAGCATTATTCGCCGAAACGTGACAAAAATACCACCAGCTATGAAAAGAGTAGGGAGGAGTAAGAACCGTTATTTATTGTTCTTATATAGCGCTTTCAAGATCACAAGCTGCTCAAGGGGCTGACCAACACTGGATCTAACTCATGCTGCCACGCCAGAGGTGCCCACTTGTGGCCTCAGGTACGTCATCATGATGCTCCCAGGTCACTTGGGCACAAAGCCTAGGGCGACCGGAGAAGGGGAAGAAAAGAGCTTGTGCCTTCTGGGTGTATTTATGTAGTTGGCACTCACCCCCATCAGGACATGAGCATCAGAATCTTTAAATTCTGGGCGGTGGTATGCGTTCTTGCATACAGCAGGCTCAGTTTATACTACTCCCAGCCAAAGGAGCAAAGACTAAAAAAATGGAGGTCAGCAAGTGGGCTCTAGTCTTAGGTTGTTTGCTCAAGTTTTTACTCGCATTCGGACAGTGGACGAGTGCTTTCAGCATTCTTGTGTATTGTCCATTGATAAAGCAGACGCACTTACCTGTTTAACATTAAACAAGCTGCCATGAAAAAGGCAAAACGTTTTCCAAATAAACTGCAAATAGTCTTTGGCTTGCTGTTCTGGCACGTGAAGATCGCTTGATAAGCCCTTACAGACAGGAAATAAACAACACTTACTCATCATTATAAAATTGCTATTGATGATAACTTGTATCATGTAAGCAAACGAAGAAATAATCAGGGATCATGCTTAGTTAGTTAGTTAGTTATTCATTGCTTACAGTTACAGGGTCCAGCGGACTTCAAAGAGCCAAATCAGGATCACAAAATCAAGACCACAACTTCGCTGAAAGAGGACTCGCCCCTGATCCGCATAAAAGATCTGCCAAAACAACCCCAGTGGTAACACTGAAGGCACTCCACCAGCCGGTCACTTTACAATAAAGACATCCCACGCAGGGGACGCTGAGGCTATACTCTAATTTATCAAACCCCCATTTACAAAAACAAATTAGAATATAAACATCATAATAAAATATCAACAAAACACATACACATAAAATGCCTACATTGCCAAATAATAACATCATAGAAAACCCCAGTGGCAGAAAGCGTCCAATATTCCCAAGCTGATCCAATAGACCTTACACACAAATGAGGAGTTGTCCCGGAAGAGTTTTGAAGAAAAAAAGTTAGGTGACTGGTCTAGCGA
Organism: Oncomelania hupensis; assembly: GCA_036898135.1. Lineage (NCBI taxonomy): Eukaryota > Metazoa > Mollusca > Gastropoda > Littorinimorpha > Pomatiopsidae > Oncomelania > Oncomelania hupensis. The sequence goes on along the minus strand of CM072521.1, from coordinate 35,874,231 downwards.
AGAAGAAGATAGTATAGTAGATTGATAGAAAAGAGTAGTAATGAGAAAGAACAGAGGAGAAAGACAGCGACAGTGGGAATTTAAAGCACTAAATTTCCAGAAAGTGGGGATACTATTTATACTGAAACCCCCAGCATCCCTACGGGGGTAGGGATTATGCTAATTCATTTATAACTAGATGGGTTTAGAACTTGACATGAATTAAAAAGCACAAAAGCTGACAAACGACCTTAGCAGAAAAGGAAAGATGATTACCCTCTAGTCGACAAATATGAACAGACCTGTTTATAATGTCTACATTTAATTATTTCTTCTTCTATGACATAATAAATAAATGAGCAACTAACAAAATAAATAATTAAAAATAAATAAACAAACACATTGTTTTTGCTCTTGTTGTTAGCCTTACCAAAACAAATGGGCCAGATTTGAGGATGGCAAACTTGCACGTCGTCAGTGTGACCATGGATGGAGAACTCTGCAGAACCTCCATGCAGAAATCCAGTGTTCCAATTATGCCCCCTACTAGGGCTATCTGATCATCGACGTCCAACTGAAAAAAAAATAAACAAAATTTTAAAAAGAAATGAGCTAAATAAAAATAAAATTCTTATAATATATGAAGAAGCATATTATCAGATTCAACTATCTGCCGTCACTCTCTATTCTAAAGCTCATAACCCCTGGTAAGTTTCATCCAATTTTCACTTACTGCCATCCAGCAGTAGCCTCCTTTGATGTGTTCCCCATTTTTGGCCCAAAACACATCTCGGCTGTATTGAAAAGTGCTCCAATTGTTTATTTCTCATATTTTCCTGTATCATTTTCAACCAAGGTATGATCAGTTTAAAAAAAACAACTTGCAAGTTGATGTGAAAAATAAGTTCTTTTTTTTTCTGTGACGACATGAGTTTTGACGCACGCTAAAATTATGCTGAGTCAAGTTGTATATAGTGTACAGTTTCATATTTCTGAGAGTGCTGTGCACAAAGTTTGAATTAGCAGTTTGAAATGCATAATGTATGCTAGGAATTTATGTTTTTCATGTGGGATATGTATAGCTCGATAGCTATTAGGAGCCTGAACAGAATTCTGTGCCTTGAACTGTGGGCTGGAGGCGGCGTTGAAGTAGCAGAGTCAGGTTGGATACTCGTTGTGATCAGATGACTGTTGGATGGACTGTGACTGCCAATATCATAGGATAAGTGTAGGGTCTGTTTATAAGGGTTGTGTTTTGTGTTTGGAACCACCCAAGGTCTTGTTCCTTAATAAGGGCAAGAATGACCAGTTTGTTGTCGAGGCTGTGTTAATAAAATACTGTTACCACAGTTAGGAGGATTTTTGCTGCCACAGTGCTGTGTGACCTCTGTATTGAGTAACTTCCTAAGGGTGTGTGCTCTTGGTTTAGAGACCGCCCAAGGCTTAGGCGTTTTGTAGACGCTAAGATATCCTAGATCATAATAAGACAGTAACGAACGAATTAAACCATCTACTCTCTACAGACTGTGTTGTGCTTTGTTGTGGTGTGGTGTTGTGTGTGTCTGTAACTTCACAGGCCGGGAACTGAAGGTGAGTTGGTGCCCAGTATTCTTATTCTTTCAATGGCTATACACTCTGAGCATGCGTACTGAATGATTGATGAAGGATGAGGGGGAAAGGGATATTTTAATAAATAGCATTTTTTATATGATTTTCTTGCTGGGTATGTAAAATGGAATAATGTTGGTGACATTGTTGCAAGAACGAGGTCAAGAGTGATGATGTATTATAGTATGTTAGCAGGGTGATGAATGTGAGAGAGGGGTGATGAATATAAGAGAGGGGATGAATGAAGATTGTTGATCAGGAATGGATTTATAATGCATTTGAATTTGTATAAATAATCAGTTCATCAGAAGTTAGTATGAATTATAGAAGAATTATGAATTGTTATGATGCATAAATAAACAGGTTAAGATGGCGGATGGCGGAAGGAGTTATTTCAAATGCATGGTTTACATTGTAGAGGTAGCCTAGTAAGATGGTTTATTTTGTTGAACAGATTGGGCCTGCTATTGTTCTACCTATCTATGTTCTACTACTTCTGCTTCTGTTACTCCGTCCATGTTCCACGTGCTACGTTCCACGTTCTGCCTACTACGATCTAAGTTCTACCTCTACTTCTACCTGTGGGAGGAGGCAAGACGACATGCTTGTGGGTCCACTGCTACTTGGGTCGTGGTACTCAGGGCCTCACACACTCTCAATTATACACACATTACACGCAAATAAAACATACTAAATAACAGTGAACATTTAAAACAGTGACTCTTTACAGTCTGTGTTACAGCGTGTGGTGCTCATTCCAGACGATTTAGTTAAGGTTGTATTGAATAATGTTCTGTTATACTGTGTATAAAGAGTTTGATATTAATTAAATACACTTCTTTAAATTTTGGTGATTGTATATTAGGCCATCAGTTGTATTACCTCACCTTTATTTTCATATTGTTATATCTTGATTGTGTTGGCATCTTGTGTCCAGTGTCAAAGGGGTTATGAATTAAACAAGGGAGGTAATTGATTGTTAATTGTTGGGGTTGTGGGACCGATTAAGGTTTGGGTTTAGGGTTAGATTTCCCATTTTCCTGTGGGGTTGTGTGTTGAATAAATGTTCATCTGGCATTGGTGTTAGTTTTTTTAGTTTGAGTTTGTATCCCTGCACTCCCTGTTGAGCTGAAGTCACTGATCCCATTCGGATGACGTGACATTTTCAATGGTCTAACTAGCAACTCCATGAAATATCAAAACTTGATGCATATGGCTTGGCAAAATATATGTATCTGCAACCATGCAATTGTAAAGGCATTCTAACTTCTGAGAAATATACATTCATTATACTTACTGCTGGAGGACTAAAATATAAGATGGCATCTTTGGGATCATCTTCCTCAGTGTGCTTCTGATGGTCGTACACAAAGAACACCCTCTCATTTCCCCCACTGAAATAATATGCAAACGTAATAACAACAACAACAACAACAACAATAATAATAATAATAATAATAAATAAAATAAAAAAAAAAAATAATAATAATAATAATAATAATAATAATAATAATAATAATAATAATAATAATAATAATAATAATAACAGAGAAAGGGGTTAGGGAAAAGAGAAGTTGAAGTTGAACATCTTTAAACCTTTTAGCTACTGAGAAGTATGAAGAACCTTCGAAGAATAGATAGATAGTAAAGTGCCAAAGAACAGTCGTAAATGACAAACTACTCGTTCCTTCCAAATTAATGTTAGGAACTTATTTTTTTAATGAGACAGAGCATAAGACCGGTACAGATGGAGTAAAGCAGTGGTTTTTCACAACAGATAGTGCACTTGAGACTCGCGGAAGTAGCGAATATGCAAGAGACAAGCGCAAGTGATACAATAATAAAACAGGATTCTATCACGCTGTCTGGGTGAACGGCGGACAAGAGGTGTACGGCGGGGGTCATTAGCTTGGATAACTATGCTTGATTGCTTTGTTTAAATAACGGCTGAGGGTAGTGGAGTGGAAAAACATAAGCCTCTGTGGGTCTCTGCTACAAAGTGTGAGAGGGATCTTTTGGCCATCATATACCGGTGGTTATGCTTGATGTCCTATAGTAAGAGAAGATGCGCGCTACAGTATTGTTGGACATCAGTGGACGTTTTATTAGACTGGGAACTGGTTGATTTTATTTATTTATTTTATTTATTTAATCGTTCTTATACAGCGCTTTTCCAGGTCAAGAGCTGCTCCAGGCACTGGCCGATACAGGATCTAACTCAAAGACTCCCAAGGTGCCAACTTTCTGCCTAAGGTGCATCACCTGTTTGCCCAGACAACTGAGCACAATCCCAGTGACTATAGCTAAGGGAGAAGGGACCTAGTGCTTGCTGGATGCATTGGTATAGCTGGCCCTCACCAGGGATGGGCAAACTACTTTTGAAAAGTAGTCCGCTACACTACAGTTACATTAGTCTAAAAAAGTAGTTCGCTACTTTACAATTACATTTTGAAGGAATGTAGTTCGCTACTTTTACGCTACTTTGAAAAAAGTAACTAACTACTTTTCAAACTACTTTTTTTTTTAAACTGTAATCACAACTGGGACTGCTAAGTATTTTTTAAATGTAAGTAAATTTTTAAAAAAGACAAGAAAAAAAAACAAATAAAGAAATACTTTTAATGATATAATGCTCTTCATCAGATTACAAAAAAAAAAGAAAAAAGATACGAAATATATTACAAAATTTGTTATTGATAACATTGCAAGTCAAGATCATTATATAGGAGCACACTTAATACATTATGTATGGTATAAATATACCATTTGCTAAATACAAAAAAATATTATTAATAATAAATTAATAATAAAAGTCAAAAATAGAAGAAAAAAAAGTTATATGTACTCTGTTATGTCTGATACAAAACATAAATATAGCCATGTTGTACAGGCAGTTGAGAATATTTGTGCGTTCTGTGCTTGATTTGCCCGAACAAAGACTGAGATGATTGATGCGCGCTTTTGAAAGTCACGTGGCTGGCTTTTGCGTTCAGCCTATCACAATCATGCTTCCGTTCGCTGAGCGAGTGATCAATCTCGCGCGAGACAGCACTCGCTTTGGCTTGACTGAAAGTGCAAGTCACACGGCAAGGAAAGTAGCGTAGCGAAAAACACATTTTCGCTACTTCGCTACTGACAAATTAGTAGTTCGCTGCTTTACAACTACTTTTTTACAATATGTAGTTTGGATCGTTATAAACTACTCCAAATAGTAGCGAAACTACAAAATGTAGTCGCTACTCTCGCTACTTGCCCATCCTTGGCCCTCACTCATCTAGGACATGAGCCTCAGGATCTTTAAAGGCAAATGAATGCATGGGTATGTATATTTTGGAAGAGAATAGTTGTAACACACACACACACACAAAGAAGAAGAAAAGACTACATCATATTCAGACCTATTAAATAATCTCTGTAAAGGGTCTTGCTGATGCTCCGTGCCTGCTACCATTGCTCAAGCATCTCACTCAAGACGTGATCATCGCCGAAGTTGATGAACTAACAGTTGCTTTACTAATACGGAGACAGAAATAACACTGACTCAGAAGACTCTAAACATTAATGATTACTGAGCATTCAGTGTTCGTTCTAGACCCTTCTTCAACCCGAAAAACAAGAAACAGCAGTATTTCATAAGTCACATATGAACAGCTTGATTAGAAGTACAACCCACCATGCCAGAAATATTTTTTTATGATAATGGTTCACATCTGCAGGAATTTATATTTGTGGAGATAATTCAGAAAATCCGGTTATACAATTATACATTACAATTCACTAAGTTTTATAACTAGTACATAATTATTGTGTGGGCTGTAGTTGTGTTTTCTCTCTCACTCAGAACATGGCTTAGTAATAGTTTGTCTGAAAATACAAGCCACCCTGCCAGTAATTTTCTTCCTGATGATGCAGCACATCAGTAATCGGGCATTTACAACTCAATGACACTGACATCAGAGGTTGTTTCCGAGGAACCGATTTCGGATTTCTAAACGACAACATATCTTCATGCTTCCACCCAAAGGGTGTGCGTTCGTACTTCTGCTGCCTTAGCATATGCTCGTCTACAGTGTATTTTCTAGGTCTGTCTCGGCCAGAACACTGCAGCTTCTCTGTTGAATGGGAACCATGAAACTGTTTCTTCCCCTTTTCGTTTGAAAGTGTGAGACTGCGCTGACGTTTTGCTTGCTCATGTCTCCTGCTCTCATCCTTCTTTGGTTCATGAACATCAATTGTCGCAGTTTCTTTTTGAAATCCGTTCTGTGAAGGCCAGTACACAGAAGAGGCTCTTTCCCGTGGTAGAAATGAGTTAGGTCGCAGAAGATGATCTATGTTCACATGAGGACAGTCCTGCTGCTTTTCTGACACATAAATGCTTGAAGTTCTAGAAAGGATGTAAGAATCAACAGAATACATGGTCTTTGGTCCTACAGCTGCACTGGTTTCTGTATACACAAAAAATGCTACACACTTTCTTGTTAATTTTTAAAACAAATCTACTGTTCTAACCTCATTCTCAAAAAGTTACAAGTGTAAAGTTCTTTTTTGAGGAACACAGTTTCCATAATAATGTCTTCTAACATAATATGTATCCACTGAAAACATGGCTGGTCCTAAGCTTCAGTGTACTCCAATTCATTCCTGTCAGTTTTACCATTTTAAAAAATGCTTTAAAAGTTCTTCAAGAAAGACATTTTCTTTTCTCTCTGTATATCTTTTACCATTGTTCTCAAAAAGAGCAACAGAAGTGCTTCAGGCAGGCACAGTCTCGAGTTCAATATTATAAGTCATTCTAAACATAACACGCATATACTGTAACTATGATCCATCTTCAGAATTCGGTATGCTCTGATTCTTCAATCTTCAAAAAGGGCTTTGCTAGTTCTTCAGAGAAACACAATTTTGTTTCTATAATATCATGAACTCTGCTCTCTTTCTTATGCATTAATGTGCACTCAAAGGATGTTCTTTTTCTTGAGTCGACCAATCACAATCAGATATGTTGATACATGTATTTGCTGCACATTCATATATAATACAAGTAAACAGCATTTGTCTCCCATCATCTGGCACATTACCAGCAGACAGAATTCAGAGATCAAGCAATAGCTCTGTAACCATTACATGGTTAGCATGTTCCCTTGCCCATTTGGAAATCTACATATTTTCCTAATTTGTAAGATCTCCTGCATACACCATCTCTTAAACACAGTCACAATGGCTAATAAACAATTGTTCTAGCTTCTGGAATGTTTGAATTGGTTCATATATATATACCTAACCCATAATCTGTCAACTACAAATGCACTGTTATCTATCGCATGATCACTTAAAAAAATATATTATCAACATGACTGATAAATCTGACCAATCAAGGATGTACACAATATAATTTTGAAGTTATGTCCTGTTCAAATTACCTGATTAACTTACACAACACACGTACAAAAGAAAAGATAAGTTTACAAAACGAACAATGTCAAATCTGATCAGCTTGATAAACACAAGGATGCATACATATTTTACATGTGCAAAACATTTATTTGTAGTACTTAAAATGCTATCAGCTTGATTTCATCACGTCATATATAGATATATAAGCAAGTCTGTTGCTGACATAACACCACATACTAAAGAACTGGAAATCCCCATTTTGACACCTAGCTGCATTTGCAACATACTAGGTATATATAACAACATATTTAATCTTGAATTAAAGTAAGCCTGGGCTAATGTTGTCAAAGGTTTACACCAGATGATAATAAAAGAGTTTATTAACTCACTTTATTGAGATGAAAGCTCACCTATGGCATAGCAGCAGCTTAAAAAGTCATTGACATTCATGATAAAGTCATGGGCTCGATCACTTGCAAAAGGGCCTCTAATGCAGTCATCAAGAGCCACTTGAAACCATAGGCACAGCATTGTTTCTCACCAGCTAATCTACAGTAGTAGTAGTGTGGGGGCAAAACAGGCTGTGAAGCCTTTCTATATCAAATATATATGCCCCTTCCTCAACTTTGTTAATGTGACCGTGGGTCTATTGTTACTGGGCTCTGCACAATGGAATGCTATTACCCATTCGTCTTTTGTCTGTGGGGATCGCTAGTAAATCTCCCGGTGACTAATCTTAATACATGTATAAGTTTAGCTCAGTCTGTGTTAGGCTGGGGTTACAGAGATAGAAAGAAAATGGTAAAAGGTTCACTGTCACACTAGCTCTCACACGGCTATGAAACATAGGTAGTCCAGCCAATAGTTAACAGTAAATATCACACATTTATTTCCTCTACTCTATACAAAATCTTCTAATCACTATACTAACTTAAAAATTTCAAATATCACTTCGAATAGTTCGTTCCTTGATAGTTCTATGCAGCTACTGTCTCATCATTGGGCTAATGGTACGTTCTGCCCAAAGGGTCAGTCTTCTGGAAAGGTGAACTATTGATGTCCCTCTCTAACAGTTTTGGTGCACGTTTTCAAATAACTTAGCTCTCTTGTCAATGAGCGGTGTTGTGGTGGAGTCTTCTCCTGGTTGACAGACTGGTAGGCTCTTGTAGCTCAGTGCGTGAGGATCCAAAGCAGGCCGAATGTCAGTGAGGACTTTTAATGGTCTTGCTTCTGCTTCTGGCCAATGATGCCTGCTCATCTGCAAAATATGAGACGAATTGCTGCAACACCGGTTCACTAAGGCAGTAAGGGTTTGTAGAGCGTCTCACTGAAGGCAGCAATAGCCCTCAGTGATAACTCCACATATATTATATATACAGAGATATATATATAGATATATATAGATATATATATAGAGATATATATAGATATAGATATAAGCGACGAACATTCTGCTAAGTCCGTGGTCCACTGGAATCTCCACTCTAATTCCTATACATATATAGAGATATATCATGATTAAACTACACACAGAGAGAAATAATTAATACTATACACATCCTCCGGTACAGCCACTGGTCTGCAATAATACACATACTGACATAGGCTAAACAACAGTTGGTCCATAGGTGGTACTTCATGGCGTCGAAACCGGTCGTGTGCCCACCACGTGGTCATGCAAAGTTTGACTCACATTCACAATTCTAAACATGGTAAACTTCACAAACATAATACAGCAATAATATTAATACATCGCGATGAAACAAAAGATAATCATTTACCTTCTTGACAATGTCAGGCTGTGGCTAACTAGGTTGAATAGAATTTCACCAGTCCCTGCTTTTAGTCTTCAAGTAGAGAGACCTGAATGAGGTCACTGCCTAACTGAGCCAGCCTCAGCGTACATATGTGTAGCCCACAGTTGACTTGCGTTGTCTGCTGTACAGCGACGTTAATTTACAAAGTTACAGGCTAACTTATTTAAGGCGAGAAGACATAGTGCTGTGTAAAAACACTAAAACTGGTCCTTTTATCACAGTTAATAACTACAGCAACACATTGGACTTTCTTGGTCATACTCCACTAAAGCTGTTTGGATCTGGATCTGGATTCCTGTCTGTAAGTGTAGATTGACAGGTCAACCATAGAAGACATTTTTTAAAATACATTTTTTTGTAGTTCGCTTTCACTGTATTCTAAGAGATATAAGCCATTGACTGTTATAATTTTAACAGATGCCATTTTAAACGCTTGAACTCTACGCTTATATTCAACTTTCGCAAATATTTGACCAAAAATGTATGAATTTATATAAGCGAATAGTCATCCAGGACTGAGATTTAGCAAGCCAGGCTAAGGAGCCAGCCGGGCTCCTAACCTGGGAAGTTGAAGTTGCCAAAATATTTCTCAGGTTGCCAGACCCCTTGATTGAAAGCACGGTCATTTTTTTAAAACTGTATAACTATTGCAGCTAATAAACAAGATAAATTTCAACAACAACACTGTTTCATTTTTTAAAACAAGCACTGTATAATTTATTCATCATCGACATCCTCCTCCTCAATGTTCCAAAACTTGAAGGAGCTTGGGTGTGCCTTCTTCAGGCCAGCTAAGTCATCATCATCATCTACCTGAGCACTCAGACTCTCCAACAGTTCTTCTTCATCTGCATCATCATATTCATCATTCCTTTCAACTTCTCTGTCTTTTTTTTCCTCTTCTTGTCTCCCTCCCTCATCTCCCCCAGACTGAGACATTTCTATGATCTCGCTTCTCTTCTTCGTATTTCTTATTCTGCTGTTTTTTTCTTCTTCGGACTTTATTTTTTTTGCTGGAGGCTCCGAGACACCGCTTAAAAAGCGCCACATCGTTCGAGATTGACAAAAGACTGAGAATGGGGAATATCGAAAGTACGGCAAGTCTCGCGTGACTCATCAAAGACCTTGATATATATCAAGGTCTTTGGATACACACAAGGAAGCAAGAAGGCTAGGATCTCGCAGGGCAGTAGCGTTTCGCGGCGAGGGAAAGAAGAAAGTCTCGCTAGAAAAGGCTATTTTTGCTTCGCAAATCCCTCGCTTTGCTAGCGTTACCTAACTTCCTAGCATGCATCGGAACAGGTCTCCGGTGCTGACTGCAGAAGCGGTTGGCGCGTGTTTTGTTTTACATTGCAAGTCAAAAGTTCGTGTACAGGTACAGAATCTCTACCGCTGGCGGTATTTTCAAGTCGCCAGCCGGGCGAATGGTACCCCAAATCGAGCTCGCCACACACTATTTTTAGGGGCCATTGGCGAGTTGGCGAACGTTAAAGCTCAGCCCTGGTCATCTCTTAGCATGAATTAAATAATTTATTTAAAGGCATTTTGATCTAGACCTCAGACTTGCTTTAAGTTACAATAATAAATCACCACCATAAATGATTCTCTGTAACCATGGAAGTAATTGAAGAATACATGTCTGTAACCTATCACTGACCAGCCACCCACTCACTCTCTCTCTCATTATTTTAATTATAATCTGGAGCTAGTGTATGGAGCTCTCTCCCTCTGGAGTGTAAACATTGCGACACACTGTTTTCTTTCAAATGTAAAATATGTAAGCATCTGCGAAATTAATTATAAAAGTGATGTATAATAACATATATGAGAACACAGTAATTCATGTACTTATTAACTTATTTATTCACTTTATTATTATTATTATTATTATTATTATTATTATTATTATTATTATTATAACTTATAAGGGTGAAGGATATATGGGGAGGAGGGGTGGTTGCCTAAAATTGTTTAAAGATAATAATGAAGATGTTGGTGTGATTGGGTGTGCATGTGTGTGTGTGATTGATGTGCTTTCCAAGTTAAAGGTTAATTAATATGTTAATTTGTTAAGGGACAGATTGGAAGATTAGACAGTATCATTAGTCTAAAATCTCTCTCTCTCTCTCTCTCTCTCTCTCTCTCTCTCTCTCTCTCTCTCTCTCTCTCTCTCTCTCTCTCCCACACACACACACACACACACACACACCATGTGCACAGGCTCTGAAGTCTTTTCTTTCGTCTTTGTAAACTCGTGGGCTCCTACATACGTACGTAGTATGTATATTATGTAATTGAGGCCTACGAAAGACGAGACTTCCCAGCCTGTGAACACCCGTCCTTATATATTACTAAGTTATATTTTTTTATACTTATATAACAACTTTAGTCTTTACTTCATGTTTTCAACAAGGACATTGAAAGATAGCACAGAAAACCTGTACAGATGCAAGCCATGTGTTCAAGCGACATACTACGCTAACTTTATTCAGGGATCAAGGGTTGGATGGGTGCAGGACGATTCGCCTCACTGTCAACTCGTTTCAGTCAACTCGCCTGAACATTAAGTCAAGTCGCCTAACGTTGCCGAATGTATGACGACTCGCCTACAGACGACTCGCCTCACCTCGTTTTCAGTCGATTCGCCTACATCTTTGGATCCTCAATATCGCGCGATATTGTCATTTAGGCCTATTAGTAATTTATAGTGTTTAAGGAACGGGTTAGGGTTAGTTAATCGCGCCGCGAGAAATGGATATACCCTGGCTAGCTCTGTATGAAGCCCAATGTGCCGCCATATTGGAACTCGTATTCTAGTTCACGTTCGCTATTGTCGCTAGCAGGCATATTATTCTTGCACTTTGAAAGAATTACGATAAAATATCATGCAACAACGGGTGCACGACGATACGCCTCACTGTCATCTGTAAGGAACGGGTTGGATTCTACTACCTCGTTTTCAGTCAACTCGCCTAGATCTTTGGATCCTCGATACCGTAGTGGCTCCGCGCGAGCGTCTGACAATTCGTTTCAGACTATTTTCCTTTACCATTGTTACTCTTTCTCAGTCCTTTTCTATTTATCTATCTATACTCGATCTATCTGTGACTGTCTATCTAGTTATTTTATTTATTTTATTTTACTTATATCAGTCATAAAAAAATCATGAAATCTATTAAATTAATTTGCTACCCTATAGATAATCATCCATAGCGTTTCTACTGCACTCTACTCGTGTATATCCCTCTATTCACTTTCTGTTATTGTTAAAGATGATTTATAATATAATAATAACATAAAAAGATACTTAGTATTATTTAGAGTTTGTAGGCCATTCACAGTACTGCAGACAATACATTATCTTAATAGTAATACTAATACAGTACTGTAATTGGAAAAGGTTTATTAGAAATGTTTTCCTTGCAGTAAAAGAACAGTAGTTTTCTCAGTTGTTTGCAATACATATTGGAATGCAATTGTTTATACTTTATATTTCAAATATAAATTATGCTAGTGCTGTATTTAACATAATTAAAAAAATGCATTTGTGCATAAGTCATAAGTATTAAAAGTTTGCTTTTGTATTTAACATCATTTTTAAAAACTTAACTATGAGGTTATCCCACACAAATTTAAAACACTGTCCCTTAAATTTATTTTCATTTTGTGTTTTTCACACAGAGATGTTAAATGAAACTAACCCAGCCTAAAGAGACTGTCTAAAGAGTTTAAATCTAAGTGGGTGGGTGGGTGCGGGTGGGTGTGTGCTCAGGGTGCGAGAGTTCGGGGTACAAAGACGGAGTAGACAAAATGCGTCCAGCACAACCGGCGCCACACGTGTCTGTGCTCGGAACCAACTCAGTTTTGTCCCTTACAACAAAGCGTGATAAAAGCTAGATACAGGAAGTATAAAGCCAAAGGGGGGCATTAATCAAGTAATTTTTGTAAAATTATATTTTATGGTAATCAATAATATAAATAGCTCAGCAGTAGTATAGTGGAGTTTCAATATATAAGTAGCCCTTGGACTATCCCAGTCAGCTCATTTGCATACTATATCAACTGCTGTTATCTGCGGTGTGCAGGTGTGATCGTTGTTGATTGTCTGGACGTTCTTTCTTGAAGCTAGAGAGAAAGAGAGAGAGAGAGAGAGAGAGAGAGAGAGAGAGAGAGAGAGAGAGAGAGATGTTAGCTGGGCCTGTAATAAATGTTCAGGCGAGTTGACTGAGGCGAATGGACAGTTTTGCGTATCGTCGTGCAACCAGAGAGGGTGAGTGAGTGAGAGAGAGAGAGAGAGAGAGAGAGAGAGAGAGAGAGAGAGAGAGAGATTACATTACATGATTATTGCTTTAAATTTAAGTAACAGAAAGAAGGAATAAAGGTTTTAGAGCCAAATTAAAATGCAAAGAAAATTAAAGTTCTGCAATTTTCCTTTACCTAACTACTTAGTCTACCTATTTTACTTTCGTTTTCGTGAAGATAAACTCACACATTTGTAATTTGTAAATCCCAACTAACATAAACAAGAACAGGCAAATCATAATTGGAAAGAAAAGGTAAAAGATCCTCTGAGGGAATTTACAACAAATAACTGGTGTTGCCATAATAAGTATAAGAGACAAATATACGCCTAACTGTCAATTCGCCTCAGTCAACTCGCCTGAACATTAAGTCTACTCTGCTATAATAGCTCAGTGGTGCTAAATGCAAACGAAAGCGGAAACGGCAACGCCATAATCTGGTTTACCACAATGGCGATTGTAATATCGTTATGCAATAACCACGCTACACCCCCCATGCTACACCCATGGCGTTAGGCAATACGAGCCGGCAATACCCACGCTACAAGTTACTCGCTCCATTAACTGCTTTCAGTTACGCGAGACAATATGGCGATATAATACCCACTAACACAATACAACACAACGATTAAGTTGTGCAATCAAAAACATTGGACGAGTTTGCTCTCACACATGTAGGGGAATTGACTTGAGATGTTGCGAATTGACTAAAAACGAAGTGAGGGGAATCGTCGTAAGGCGAATCGTCATACACTCAGGCGAATCGACTAAAAACGAGGTGAGGCGAGTCGTCTTTAGGCGAGACGTCATACACTCGGGATCAAGTATCATGTTAATTTTTTTTTAAAACTTATTCAAAAGATTACTTACCGGTGTAATCCTTTGCTACCCATTTTCCATTTGTTGTGATCATATGACCCATTCACGTGAAGCTGCAAAAACATTTAACTTCGTATTTGTATTACATGCACCTGGAAATAGGAGCGTGTAACTATGTTCAACACTAGAACGTAACTACCAGTGTAATTGTTTAAAATTACATTATCTTAACATAAAGTTTAAAAGTGGTCGTAACTGGCAAAAACAAGATGTTGTGTGTGTGTCCGATTGTGCGGCTCTTACAAGTAGATCTATATTGTAAACATTAAAATGGCGGAAGGAAACACATGTGTATCGGAAGAAATGGAAAGTATGTCAGAAACTCCCGATCCTGCTGCTTTTTCAGGAATGGAAGCTTCTGGCGATGGCCCAACCACGTCTTCAACTCGAAAGCCAACATGTGTTATTGTTCTTGGGATGGCTGGATCAGGAAAAACTACATTTGTTCAAGTGCGTTGTTCACTGTTGACTGTTGACGTGTTGTCTTTGTCACAGTTTGTGGTGCTAGCCTATCAATGTCTTTCATTCTTTTACTTCAGCCTTTTGTCTCAATGCACTGTTATCGTGATCATATTGTAAACCCCTTTTATTCTCTATCTTCTTACTATCTCCCTTCCATCCATTTTTCAAAGATTAGTAAATAGTAGCATACAGTTTTCACAAGTATTTTATAACATTGAAATGTACTGTACATTAAATTTGAATGTGTGATCTTTTAATTGTTTTTGTCATGATTATCATTATGTTATCATTTATTATTTTTGATTTTTGCATTTCAGAGAATTGCTGCCCATCTTCATGCTAAAAAGAGGCCTCCATATGTGCTGAATCTTGACCCAGCAGTGGCCAATATACCTTATCCAGCAAACATTGGTATGGTAAACACATTTTTTTTACGTAATTAGTAATGTATTGTATGAATTATGATGAAAAAAAAGCAATTTGTTGCTGATTTAATAATTTATCTGCTAAACATGCATATTTGTAAAAATGTTGCTGTTTTTTAATAAGGCCCCCTCCCAAGCTTCCGATCTTCCAAAAGTCTGTTTACGGTATCCAGACCAACACTAATTTTTGCCCAATTCTAAACTTTTTTGGGGATCGTCTGGGAAAAAAATGGAAAAAAGCAACAAAAAAAATCACACCCAAGGTGGAAAAGTTTTTTTTTTAAGAAAAAGAGGCTGACCTACCGACCCTATTTTTTGCTCCCTATATGTTATACCTTAAACAGACTTTTTTATTTTGGCCTAGTAACTTTACGAACTTTGTCCTTTTGGCTTTTATTTTAAAACACACGATTTTATACATGCAACAAAAGATTATGCGGCCTATGTGCCCAGGAAGCTTTTAGCCAAAAAGTGGTGAATGTCAGTTTGCTAATGAAAGCAAATGGCCTACTGACTTTTCTGCTTTGTTTTTAGATATCAGAGATACAGTCAACTACAAAGAAGTCATGAAGCAGTATCCTTTCTTTAGAGGTTACAGTTTAATTTATAATTTTGTTCAGTAATTGCTATGGGTATGTAATCTTTTAGAAAATACAATAAATAACAACAGCCATTGCATGGTTCTCTTATCATGATTACCTTAACATTGTGAAAGATATTCTTTGGGACCCAATGGTGGCATAGTGACATCACTGAACCTGTTCGCTACACGATTTGATCAGGTCATCAACTTGATAGAGAACAAAGCCAAAGAGTCCAAGTGAGTTGCAGTTGTCGTCGTTGTTATTCTTGTTGTCGCTGTTGCTGTTCTTGTTAACATTGTTGTTATTTTTGTGTACACTTTGAAGAAAAGGCACTTGACCTCTTTTTTTTTTCCTTTTTTTTTTTTTTTAGGGGGGGGGGGGGGCGTTGAGGGTGAGGGGCGTGTTGATGGGGTGGGGGAGAAGAGGAAAGGGGCTTACATGCATGCAGCAGTTTGGATCTTCTTTATTTACTTCTCCTCCTGGAAAAGTGCGGGTCCTGCCAATGTTGATGCTTGATCTAAAGTGTGTCTTGACCGTAATGTGGTCAACCTGGTTGTGATGCTCACATCTGGGACTGTGCCATGTCCATCCTCTGGATTTTTTGTGGAGACCAACCAGTGTTTGCCGGTATCAGATTGTTGTATCTGGCAAGAGTCTCGGCCCCCTGTCATTTGTCTCGTTGTTGCAGTGGGGTCCACATGTGCTTCCCCACGTTTGGTGTGCAACCTTAGCATTCCAGTTGACTTGCACTATGACTATGTCCTCCTTCGGCACTTGGTCAAGGACAACCTGTAGATGTTCATACAAATCCTCCACTTCGTTGTCGTCATAGTCTGATGTTGGGGCATGGGTCTGGATGATGGTGATGTTGAAATGGGCTGCTCTCAGATGGATGGTAATGAGTCTATTGGAGACTGGGCGGCAACCCATGACAGTGGCTAGAATGTTTCTGTGGACCAAGAATCTGACGCCATGTTCGTGCCTGTATCTCTCCCTCTAAAATAAAGCTTGTGACCTTTATCTGTCATTGTTTCACCTAGGCCTTTTCAGCGCAGTTCGCTGATACTTAAAATGTTACATCAATAGTGGTCCAGCTTGTGGGCCAGTTCTTCTAATTCTCCTCCGCAGTTATGGTCCTTAAGTTCCAGGTTCCTATGATGATGTTGTTTCTTGTGCGGATCTTGCTAAGTTGTCCATCAGTAGCACACTTATCACCTCCGTCCTGGTGGTCAACAGAAGGCGCAGTCCTTGATGACCTGGGTAACGACCGATACGGTATGGAATGAGTTGTTCTTTTTTCTTGGGCAAGAATGACCTGGCAGGGCCCAATCCTCTCCAGGCTGTTGGCCACTGCCAAATTCCACGAATACAGAATCTGCGAGAAATATCTACAGCACCAACAACATATATATCATGTTTTTGTAGACTTCAAGAAAGCATATGACCCGAGTCGGGCATGCAGCTCTGTGGGCAACCAAGAGAATTTACAACATCAGCCCTAAAATTATTGAAGTCATCAAAAGCCTGTATGACAAGACTACCAGTGCAGTCCTCCACAACAGTGTCATCGGAAACTGCTTCAGAACAATAATCAGTGTGCGTCAAGAATGCCTACTCTTTCCAACATTCTTTAACATCTCCTTAAAGCACCTCATGTTACATGGCCTTGCAGATCACAAAGACACAGTCAGCATAGGGAGTAGAGCAATCTTTAACATCCGTTTTGCGGATGATATTGGATTGGCTGGAGAGGAACAAGAACTTGAACAGCTGGTACAGAGGCTTGACACCACCTCAAGAGCCTATGGAATGGAAATAAATGCAGAGAAGACCAAAATGAGGACCAACAAAACCAATGGCATCAACATGGGATTCAAAGTCCAAGGCCAGTCCCTCAACACAGTGCATAGCTTCAAATATTTAGGAGCCATTGTATCAGACAATGGGTCCCGACAGGAAATCCTCTCCAGGATCGCACTAACAACTGCAGCCCTGACAAGGTTGAAGCCAATTTGGAAAGACAGAACCATCAGTCTACATTCCAAGGTAAGTCTGCTGCACTCCCTTGTCATCTCCATCTTCCTATACAATTGCGAAACATGGACACTCACAGCAGATCTACAATAAAGAATAAAAAGCATGAAGATGAGGTGCTACAGAAGACTTCTATGCATTTCCTATACCCAGCACATCACCAACGACGAAGTCTGGCAGACCATCACACTAGCCATTGGACAATACGATGACATGCTCACAGTGGTGAAGAAACAGAAACTCCGATGGTATGGCCACGTCTCCAGAGCATCAGGCCTTGCAAAGACCATCCTGCAAGGCACAGTGCAAGGAGTCAGAAGAAGAGGGAGACAGGAAAAGAGGTGGGAGGACAACATTTATTTGAGAATGGACTGGCTTGACACTGAGCAAAGCCATATAGGTTGCTGAGGACAGAGAAAGATGGAGTACGCTGGTTAATCGATCATCTGTGGTGCCTCTACAACCTTTGAGTTAGTAGCAGTTACGGGATAGGATAGGATATTTACTTCCTTTTTTTTCCAAGTTTTATTTCCTAAATGTTTTTTCTAACAATTGAAACATCAGAAAGTTTAAAGTTCTCTGTATAAACAATTCATGTTTAATGTTTGTTACTTTTTCTTTCTTTTAAACAGGTATGTGATTCTGGATACCCCTGGACAGATTGAAGTGTTTACGTGGTCAGCATCAGGTTCCATCATCACAGAGGCACTGGTCAGTCTCTCTCTCTCTTTCTTTCTCTCTCTCTCTAACATTTATTTAAAACACACATCTATAAGAGGCGCATACACACACACACCCCATTCACACACGCACACACTCAAACGCCCAGACACATGCACAAATACTCAGCCAAAGCGGCACAACAGAATCGATACCTTCAAAATCACCAGAGCAATAGAGAGGTCAAGGGGTCAAGCCCAAAGGTCAGTCAATTTGAGGCTAACAAAACACACTTGTACCTTTTATAATATTTACGACAAACACAGCTATAAAAAAACATTTTTTAAGTTTGCCTACTGCAAAAGAATACAGTCAAATGCCTTTTGAGTACAACAGATTGAAAAAAGTTAAAAAATGTACAGTGATTGTTTTGTGTGCCGTATACTTTTTTTTTTTTTTCCCTTCTACCCCTGAAATGTTAAATAATATATTCCAAATACTTAAGACTCGATATATTCTACTAGGCTGCTCTTGCAACTGCGAAAAGGCATTTACATGCTTCTAGTGTTCGTCTCCTAAAACAAAATCCCTGCTTGGATGTATGCTTGTCTCTGTTTGTGTGACTTTTTGTTTACTATAAACTAGGAAATGTATGTATTTGATGTTTTGATGTTGTATATGTATGTATTGTGATTTATTAAATAAATTTAAAAAAAAAACACAGATTGATGCTTATGTGATTTTAGTCCCAGACTTTTAAGCAAACTGAAGAATATAATGAATTTGAAAGGTCTGCATGTGTAATCATTAAGAGTGCATGCATAACTTGCCATAAGTGTACAGAAGACTACAGAGTTACCAAACATTGTTCAGTGTGTACAAATATATAAAAGAGGTGAACTCATCTTTATCCTGTTTAGTATTTAGGCCACACACACCCCTATCCCCTCCCCTTCCCCCCAAAAAAAAGTCCGTTTAAGGTAACATAAGAAAAAAATAGGTTCGGTAGTTTTTTTTTTTTTCTAAACCTTTTTCACCTTGAGTGCGTTTTTTTTTATGGGACATTTTTTCTTTTTTTCCAGACAGTCCTTCCAAAAAGTTTTCAAAAAAAAAAATTAGGATTGGGATACCAGTGGGGGACATTAGGGGGGTCCTTACGTTGGTAAATGGATTGTTTGTAAAGGTCAGTGTTTTCTTGCCATTTGTCTCGGTAAGCACTGTTATCATGTATTTCTGGTGCACCATACACCTTAACCAATTTTCTTGATTTCTATTGTCACTATTGAGATGATAATGAAGGCCTGACTTATAAGTCACTCGATGGGTCTTGCTCAGTTCAAAATTTTGCAAGTAATATAAATTATTTATATGAATTATGCTAAAAATATGAATTCCTTTTGACTATAAACACACATTTTCGTTGCAATGGGCACAGTTTTCATGGATTTTAAAAGTGCAGGAGTGCAGAACAGTTACTTCCGTCCTGCAGAACTCTGTACAGCCAGCAGGCCTTCTTCCCTCTCACCATTGCTGTAAAATGGCCTTCAAGCTGAGATTGCCCTAAAATCTCAGATTTGTAACTCTCCATCCACCGCTACCCTTCTCCTATTTCCCTGATCCCATCGTTTGCTGTATATTTAGCTGGACAGCAACCCTTCTTCACACCCCTTGGGGTCATGAGCAATCTTGCCACTGTAGATTGTTCTAACCTATAAAGGGAAAAGTGAAAGCCCCAGTTGAAAACCTTCTTTCCTTTATAGGCATGACCGATTCACTGCGGCAACAGTACCCCCGTTGGAGTGCCGGGGGTTTCAGTATAAATAGTATCCCCACTTTCTGGAAATTTAGTGCTTTAAATTCCCACTGTCGCTGTCTTCCTCAATTTGCTCTTTCCCATTCCTGCTCTGTCCTATCACTCTGCTATACTATCTTCTTCTTCGCTAGATCAATGACCTACCTTTTTTCTTGAAAACTCTTCCTGGACAAGACTCCTTGTTTGTGTATGAGGTCTGTTGGATCAGCTTGGGAGTATTGGACGCTTTCTGCCGGGTGGTCACTAGGGCTTCCTATGATGTTATTATTTAGCAATATAGGCATTTTATATGTATGTGTTTTGTTGATAATTTATAATGATGTTTGTATTCTATTTTGTTTTTGTAAACGGGGGTTCGATTAGTTGGGGTAAAGCCTCAGCCGTCCCCTGCGTGGGATGTCTTTATTGTAAAGTGACTGGCCGGTGGAGGGCGTTCAGTTTTCCCACTAGGGTTGTTTCAGCAGATCTTTTATGCGGATCGGAGGTTGTCCGGTCCTGATTTGGCTCGGAAGAGTCCGCTGGACCTAAAGCAACAATCAATCAATCAATTAAAACCCTTCTTCACTGGATTTTTTTTCAAATATGAACGTGAAACCCTCTACAGAATCTTCACAATGATGAAGACGGTAGAAGAACTGCTTGTATGACTGTTGTTTTTATTTCCACCTCTTGTCGCATTTTGCTTGACTAAGCAAATTTGTAACACCTTATACCGTTTTGTTGCAGGCTTCAACATTTCCAACAGTGATAGTGTACGTTATGGACACATCCCGGAGTGTGAACCCAGTCACCTTCATGTCCAACATGTTGTACGCCTGTAGCATCCTCTACAAAACCAAGCTGCCATTTCTTATTGTTATGAACAAGGTTAGCGTTATGCCCATGCTTGAGCAGTAGCAAATTGCGGTGGAATGGTTTTTTTAGATGATTTTGTGAAAAACAACAGTATCTGTCAAGTCGCCTTCATTGTCCAAAATGTTGTATGCCTGAAGTATTCCCTATTCAAAACCAACATTGTTATGAACGTAGAGAAGGAATGAGTGACAGAGAAAGAGTGTTTCCATCAATGTTGTCAGGCAAACAAGCTGATGCATGAAAACGCCAACCTGGTGATTTTATTCATTTAGTTTTCCTGATGCACAAAAGACCGTTGACCAACAGAGTGTTCATGATTTATGCTGTAGAATTTGTTGTGTTTATTCCTTAAAAGGTATTGTTAAAGCTTGTCCGAGTTCAAGAGGTCCTGAAGCCTCGTCTTCGTCATGAACATCAAAATTGTATATAATACATCATGAACATTCCTTATTAGAGTTTGTCTTTTTTCTTTTTTTAAAAATATCTGATGGCTTCTTCGATGTATTTTTGGGTAACTTTTTTTCTCCCCTTCATGCACAATGAGCATGTCTACTGACGTGGTTGATCGTGCTATACAATACTGTTACACGGTTGTTGTTTTTTTTTATCAATAGTTGATTCAGCCCCGATGCTTGAATCTTGATAAGTGTAATGCAGATTCGTTTATCCATGCAACCTGTTCACTCAGCAACAAGGCAGGAGTCGTCGTATGAAGTTTTCCAACTTTATTCAGCATATATCAACTGCATACAAGATCGCTCAATCGCTTTTTCACTTTTTCACGCTCCTTGCAGACACATTGTATCACCTATATAGTTTCTCTATAATCGAGAGAAAGTCCGAACATTCCATCATGACGCAATAACAATCAATCAAACTAAAACTTGTCACCAGAAATATGCACTTACGTCATATAACTTTATTTAGGTTAGAAGAATCTCTTAGCTATTACTAGATTTATCTAGATGCTTTGCTCGATAGTAAACAAGTAATTCTAGAAAATTCTCCAATAATATCGCCCAATGAAAACTATCAACATTATACAAAGCTTCTTCTAACAACAACGTAAAATCAAATCAAAGATAAATACACTCTGTTTTTGCATGCTTTTCAAAACAAAACGATCGGAACTATCATGCGCGTCTCAAACGTAACAAATACTTCATCATTCATTCTAGTTGTTACTGTAAAGTTGTTATCTTTGTTGCCATTTTATGTAAAGAATATTTGGTTCATTTACCTGTAGCTTCTTTCTTTAAAATTGCTCTTTGGGGTTCAAGATGTGTGCTTTTGAGTTCATTCAGTGGTAGTGAATCGTGTTATGTACAGAACATTTCGCTGTTATTTTACAGGTAATTGAGTTTACTGTTGTCGTTGTAACAAATACAGTTTTTAGTTGATATGTTTGTGTAGAAGTGGACGGATGACACTAAATTTGCTTTCTTCACCCACCACAGGTGGACATTGTAAGCAACAGTTTTGCCGTGGAGTGGATGCGTGACTTTGAGTCTTTTGAGGAAGCGCTGGAACACGAAACATCTTACGTCTCAAATCTCACTCGTTCCATGAGCCTGGTGCTGGACGAGTTCTATACAAACCTCAGGGTAAGCCATTTTTATTTTGGCTGTATAACTTTTGAGTAGTTCGCAGTATTGTAAGATATAATTTATACATATGTATGGGTACTGAAATACCACAGAAACAACCCTCCCCCTTGGAGTCTGGTTCTTGAGGCTGCAGCATGGGTGGCGCAGCAGTGTAATGGTCTGGGCACAAGCTAGAAAATGCTTGGTGAAGCAACGTCAAGCCCGATTAGTGCTGGGATGGGTGACCTCGCTTGGAAGCAACCACCGAACAACATAAAGAACAAAACAGGCGCACAACACACCCCAGTCCGCCCCAAGTGTAAATGGGTATAGAACAAAGGAAGGTAAAGCAGCGGGGGAGAGGAGATGGCCATTTCCCCTCATTAAGCTGGCTCAGAGAAAAGGTAGTTCATTAAAGCCTTTTTTTTTCTTCTTTTTTTTTTTTTTGGGGGGGGGGGGGGGGGGGCACATGTAAGCCATTATTATTTTTATGTCTTAAAGTTTTAGTGTTTTTCAGTACTATTATGGATGTTTTGTGTTGCCATATGTTTGTTAGGACTTTGCAAGGACTTCACTAGGGCAAAGTCAGGAGATCTGTAGATGCTCTTACCTGTCATAGATGGTGGCTGACCTTCGAATGCATGGCTTGTGTAGAGCTTTAGTACAGATCAGTGTGGATTCTGGCAACAGTGTTTGTTTGGTCTCACGGTCCCATTTTGCCCATGACGTCAACCTTATCAAGAATAGAGCTGTTGTTGGCAGTTCTTGTACCCTAGCTCTTCTCAAGAAGAGCACACTGCCTGTTTTGTGAACTGTAATTATTTTAACTCTGGGAGTGCCATGAAAGTCTTCTGTATTTCATCAAACGTGAATATATCGTGTTCTTGTCACTATTATTTTTATATTACCCTCCCACAAAAACTGAGGAAACAGTCTACCACAGAGGCAGCGTCATATAGTATCTCAAAACCCACCTGTTTTATTAAAAGCGATTTTGCTGTGGGTTTCTCCCTCACCCCCACCCCCTTATTTTCCTTTCCCCTACCCTGTTCATCTGACCTTTTGACCCTCTATTTGTGATTATATGGCCTCTTTTGTGTGCCCTCAGTATGCTGCTAGTACGGATTTGTGCACCTCAGAAGTCTACATCATCATCATCACCATCATCATCATCATCATCATCAATATTCCTCCCAAAAATTTCCTTCTGTTATAGTGTGTTGGAGTGTCATCATCATCATCATTATCATCATCGTCATCAATATTTCTTTTCTTTTTTTTTAAGTTCTTTTATATTTGTTGTTACAGTGTGTTGGAGTGTCATCATCATCATCATCATCATCATCATCAAAATTTCTAATTTAAAAAAAAGTTCTTCTATATTTGCTGTTATAGTGCTAGTGTGTTGGAGTGTCATCATCATCATCATCATTATTCCTCCCAAAAATGTCCTTCTGTATGTTTTGTTATAGTGTGTTGTAGTGTCATCATAATCATCATCATCATCATCAATATTCCTCCCAAAAATGTCCTATATATTCTGTTATAGTTTGTTGGAGTGTCATCATCATCATCATCGAAATCATCATCATCTTCAATATAGATATATGTATATATATATTTTTAAAGTTCTTCTATATTTGCTGTTACAGTGTGTGGGAGTGTCCGCTGTCACTGGAGAAGGAGTGGAGGAGTTCTTTCAGAAAGTGGAAGAAGCAGCCGAGGAATATGAGAAGTAGGCACCATGAAAACAATTGCGTGTTATTGCAGTTGAATAGGTGAAAGAAATATTAGAAAATATTGTTTGCCCAACGTCGCCAACGTGCATCAACAGTTTGCTTGAACCAGCAGCTCAAATTCGCCTGAAGCAAAATATACACATACACAACTCCATAACATGCATAGATAGGCCTGTAAGAGTGTCACAACTCCATAACATGCATAAATAAACAAGATTTCTTTTCTTGTATAGTGTACTTCTCTGCTCCAAGATCTACTCAAGGTGGTGGCTGAAACAGGATCTGACTTAATCCGCCCAAGTAAACTTGTAACACCATGCAGGAGTAGTTGGTTTTTTTTTTTTGTAATAAAAAAAATGTATAAAAAAAGAAGAACTAAACGTTTGTGTTATGTTAGCTATGTCTGTCACCATCAGTTTCACGTTATTGTTTTTGTCTAGTAATATCCAGATTCAGCTTTTGATCGCTGCTGATATGTATTGAGGTTTCGTCTATTAGTTTTACCTTGTGGTCATTGTGTTATTGTACAGAGAGTACAAGCCAATGTATGACAAGCTGAAGCAGGACAGAGAGGCTGAGGTGAAGGAGAAGCAGGAGGAGAAAATGAGCCGTTTCCGTGCTGACCACAAGTCAGGGGACCAGGCCGGTGCCAGTAATGAAGGTAGGTGGTCTTTGTTGTTGATTTTGTTTTATTTTAAATTCTTTATTTATGTTTATTTTATTTCTTTTTTCTTTTCTTTATTTATCTTGTTTATTGCCAAGTATTTATTTATTTATTTACTGGTTATTGTATTTTTAGATACAATCTGGAAATACTTTGAAATAGTTGACAATCAGAACGAGCCAAAAGTTGGTCTGTCTGTCTGCCGGTCCATTGCACGTCATATCTCAAGAACCACTGAAACCACTGAAAGGATTTTGACCAATCTTCATAGGCACACTACCTAAGTTAGTTATAGTCCTATTTTAAATGTCCAAGTTTTCACAAGTCACGACACCAACATACATAAAGTTCTCAAGCATGACATTTAACACAGAGAACATCTATCTCCAAGAGTTTTTTTTTTAATTTTTTAAAATCTCTTTCTAAGCTTTTGCCCCATTAATATATATATATATATATATATATATATATATATATATATATATATATATATATATATATATATATATATATATATCAGTATTTTGTTGTTATTGTAGGGACGGACGTGTCCTTGCTTTTATTTGAACGGATGTGCAGATCTATGTGTTCATTTATTAAGTTGGAAAAGCAAGTGTTATCTCTGATCTTAATGTCTCAGATTGGTAAATTGTTTTGTTCTGTCTCTATTTATTTGTCAGTTCTGGTGCACAGTAGGCCGGACAGTATGTATCTTCACGCTAATGTTGGCGATGAGGATGACGATGACGACGACGACGACGCAGGGGTCAGACCAGACAGTGAGGGTACGTTTTACCTTTTGTTTCTTCTTGAAGAAAATATTGTATTTAATCATTCTTATATAACGTTTTTTTTCCTTCCAGCTCAAGGCTACAGCTCAAGGCTACTGCTCAAGGCACTGGCTGAAACATGATCTAACTCAGGTCGCCCGAGGCGCCCACTGGCTGCCTTTGGAGCTTCATTGTCTTGATTTCCGGACAACGGAGCTCAATCCTGGGTTACTGGGATTGGAAAAGGGACCTAGCGCTGGATGGGTGTATTTCTGTAGCTTGCATTCACCCATCTAGAATCTTTAAAAGTTTCATGCTTGCACATACTAGACCTCAGTTTGTACTCTTCATCTGAAGGACTAAGGGCGCGTCCACATGACGAGCTGCGCTTTGAGCTAGCGGTTGGACGAGCTTTGAGCTTTGAGCGGTGGGTGGCCACACCAAAAGCGTCAAAAAGCTAGCAGCTCGCTAGCTGCACAGCTGGCTGTAAGCTCGGCGACAGCTTGGGTGGCCACATGACAAGCTGTTACAGCTAGCTGCCTGCGAGCGTGATGCTAGCTGTCGTTCAGAAGTTTATTATCTGTGGTTTTGCAAGGCATCGCAGACCCGCAACTAAAATTTATTTCTGTTGAAGTTGGAGCCTACGGGAAAGAGAGTGATGGAATATTTTCCAGGTTTCAGATGAAACTCTGCCTTGAAGGGAATACACTTATACAGTAAATATGTCCCACTACCAAATTCCAACATTCACCTTTCCTATTTTTTGGGTAGGTAACCCAGCCTATCGCCCAAGCTATACCTAATAACACGCATCAACACAGTCGGTATCATCTTCAATTATCGCCATTCTATGGCAAGCCGTTGTGTAGAATGCGGGTTTGTAGTGCTTGCTGGAAAATGGTAAGTGCTGAAAACAGCAATCTGCACAACGTGACCACTGCTGACAACATTGTGCTAGCACTGTTGCCTTGTACAATGCAGTCATCCATCATGAGGTCGCTGATATAAAAAAAGGACACGGAGATCTGGGATGATACTCATGTCCGTGGCGAACAGGACAGACGGATGGGGTGTTACTCAGGTCGTACTGGACAATACTTAGCAAGGGTGAGAGAACAGCTGGTTGAGTATTTTGTCAGGGTTGGTGCAGTGAACTGGCAGGAAAACTACAGTTAATATAACTTTGCTGAACTAACTGACGGCAGTGATAATGAAGGATGAGACTCGTGACTTTAGTTTTCTCATGTTCATATACGTCACAAAGCTTGTGATTTTAAATCTAATGTTGGTCACTTTTCTTTTAAGATCAACATGGAATGTACTATTTAAAAAAAATAAAACAAAGGGTGCAGATTTAAAAAAGATGGACCTGTAATCATGCACTCCACCCAAATGTTGGTCATTTAATGTTCAGCCTTCCCCTTTTCTCTCTCTTGTTTCCCCACCTTCCCTCCACCCCTACAAAGAAATAAACCCAGGTTAAAACGTGAACTATATATTTTTGTAAAATGGCTGCCATCAAACACACAATACCTACATCATAAGTGTTCATTGATAATTTACCATCATAGCCCTTTTATTTATTTTTTATTGATAAAATCCAGATCTAAACCTAAGGTTGAATTTGGGACTATAAGCACGGTTCTAAATATGAGTGAAAACATCAAATGTGAATTCGCTTAATAGATCTAGATCTGTATTTTATTTGCAACAAATTGTGTTAAAACATAATAAAGAAAAAAAACACTTACTGGGTACTATTATTGTTCAATGGCAACGGCACAAATGATAAAGCTGCAATTTTGTCAATTAGGCCTATACTATACGAAAAGAGCAATTGGTCATTTTATTATAAAATTTATAACCATCTTCACTCAATCACTAACTTGAGTGCCTTGCCATTTTAGGCACCTCCTGAAACAACTTTGCTCAAACCTCCCTGTTCGAAAATCTTTTTGTTTTTTCTGCCATGATCTCTTATTTTGTAGTTCTCTGATTCCGTCAGCGAAGGATGGTAAGAAGACTGATTCAAGGCCAAGGACACAAAACCAATCAAGGTCAAGGACCCAAAACCACCGCTTGAGCTTCGAGCGTCGATAAATGCCAAGAACAATACCGCCGCTCGAAGCTAGCAATAGCTGCGCGGCTACCGCTCGTGGTGTGGACGCTTCTACAGTAATTCTAGTTAGACTTTTCGCAGCGCAGCTGAAGCGCAGCTCAAAGCTTCGCTCGAAGCTTGTCATGTGGACGCGCCCTAAGGGATGCTTGCCTGCTAATCTTGTCATTATTTCTTAATATATTATTTTCAGTTTTGTCATTCTAGGCCATCAAATCAACCAGCTTTGAACCACTGCAAGCATGAATTCTATCATTAAAGCTCTGTATTGCGGCATGCTGTCTATTATTTGTAAAACTAAATATTGCAGCGTGTATTGTATAATTTAATAAATATATAGCTGCATGTAGTTTGTTTTCTGGGCTTGTTTTCTTTACGTCACAGTTGTTTTGTTCTAGTACTTGTAAGAATATATTCATTTTTCCCTAGCTCCAGTACTTTGTCCTGCTCATTTTGGGTTTTGTCTTTGGTCGTTCCTCTGTGAACGTTCACACAGAAAAACTGTTAACTATATTTTACTTGATAGGCGTGGACAACAAGGAGTTACCAGTTGTACGACTCAAAATAATTAGCATGTGTTGTAGTGTTTACTATTGCTATTTCTATTTGACCGGGTCCGTTTCTGTTAAATCAAATGACGCATAATGGCTACATAATAAATAAAACACAAGTGCTACGCATATGATTTACTATGAAAACGTCATTGCCTCACGACTTTTGAATGAGTGTGTGCCGAGAGAGAGGGAGGAAGAGAGAGAAAGAGAATGTGTGTGTGAGCAAACTTTACAGTGATATGGTATATGTATGCGAGTGAGAGATAGAGTGTGTGTTTT
Organism: Oncomelania hupensis; assembly: GCA_036898135.1. NCBI lineage: Eukaryota > Metazoa > Mollusca > Gastropoda > Littorinimorpha > Pomatiopsidae > Oncomelania > Oncomelania hupensis. Next base: position 35,845,712 of record CM072521.1, on the reverse strand, counting down.
TTGTAACATAGTGCTTTGGCATACAGTTCATGGTTTCTATATTAACGTGTTTTTTTGTTTGGTTGTTGAAATTTCAGAGGACGCTCCGGCTGAAGTAGAGTCGTTCAGTCGATACTTGCGTCAGCACAGAGAAAGACAGGAAGAGAAAAAACGCAAGGCAGCCAGCAATACAGCAGACCAACCCTCTTGATGGAGATTTATGAAGACTAGAGGAGATTGTTGAGATTGAAAGAGACTGTTCCAGAAGACAGAGGCTGGATGAGACTTTTGAAATACAAGGAGAGTGTGCTATGTATTTATATAGGTATGCATGTGTTTGCTTCAGACTCAAAAAAATTTTTAATGTGTAATAAAATGCTTCAAATGTAAAAATGTCAGCAAAATTGTGACTGGTCTCCCTTGACAATATTTCTGTGTGTACATGTATTCAGTGAGGCTGTGCGTTTGTGTTGCTTTTCTTCTGTCAACAAAATTCATTTGTGCTCTAACTCGCACGCAGCTCGTACATTTTACATGTTATCTTCAAGCAAATGCAGGTGCTTTCAGTTCGACCAACAAGCAAGTGATTTTTATCCAAGATGCTATCCATAAACTCCAACCCATCTTTGTAGGCCAGCGGTCTTTATCACTTACGTTTTACACAAACGTTTTTGTCTCCAATAAGCAAGTGTCCTCAGTTATAATTATATTGTTTAGTCAAAGTAAAGTCATTTAAACAAATAAATGTTGGGTAAAAGACAAATATATTATTTCTCTCTGGCAACTGTAGCTTTCAAGTTGTATGGAAACGTACGTAACTATAGAAAGCACCAGAGCTGAATTTCTTAAAATTAAATAGTTATTGTAGATCATAGCCTATAAAATTTGAAAAGTAAATCTTGACATTTGAAAGTTATTTTCATTTTTTTGTATTTTTTTTTTCTTCCAGTTCAATAAATGAACACCACTCGAGCACAGTAAAATTTTTGATTTCATGCACAAAAGTTCAAAATACTCGGATCTTGTCTACCAATACCAAAACTGCAGCTGCTGAAAACACCCATGTATCAAAGAACTGTATAAGCTGCATCTAACAAAGGGCAACTTCTAAAAGGTGAAATAATACATTAAAAGAAATGGCATTCATGCTCTCATGCAAATCGCACAATTTGTAAATGTTGATAATACTTATTAAATAATACTTAATAATCATACAATAAATAAAAATACAAAAAACAACTAAAAATAGGACTAAATAATAATAGTAATATTAACAGTCGTAGTAGTAGCAAAAAAAGTAACAATAATAATTATCATCATCACCATCATATCATGCCCCCAGGATGGGGGGAGAGGTACATGCAGTTTCAAAATATAAAAACTTAAAGTCTGGAACCTTTGCACAAAAGTACTTTGTTTTTCAAGATATTTCACACGATTTAAGCCAATTTGATAACAAATTAGGGGAGAGTAGTTGTAGGTGGGAATTGGGGACAGATGGGTGGAGGAGGAAAAATGTTCTAAATCACAGATTTATCTTTGTGGGGAAAACTTAAAAGCCATTCACAAACCGTTTTGTTAATGAATATTTTTTATTTATGAAATTATAGCAAATAAAAGTTGAATACAAGTATTTACTTCTAATTGATATGGCAGCACATTTGTTGCAGTTCTTTAGAAATAGTTCTAATTTTTTGTTACTGAATTGATCGATATTTATATTTAATATATATGTTCATTTGCGTAATATTATCTTCATTTACTTATCTGTATTACTTTCATTTACTTCAATCAAAGACATATTTTTGCTTTCTAATTTATTCTATTTAAAATACATTATTTAACATTATTGTCTTTTTAAATACACATTCTTATGTTGTTATACGGACAAAAAAGTTTGTGTTATTTCTCCGTTGTTTTCCACTAAAACATTTTTGGTTTTGATGTATTGTTATTATTATTACTTTTATCTTAAAATCCATTCTCCAAAACGAAAATATGAAAATAGTTCATCATGAGTGCATTTTTTGAAAAAAACAAAAAATCTTTTTTTGCCAGGGAGGATCGCAATTTGCCACTGGCACCTCCACTCGCCAGGTGCCTGTACGTAGCACCAATACCTGAGCTTTGAGAAGCTACAACAACCATGCTCTAAAGCTTCTGCAGAGAAACACGCTATCGATGTGTGGCTTGCCTGCACCCAAACACATTCGTATAGAAGACGTTTTTTTTTTTTGTTTCTGTTGTTGTAATATCTGATCATCAGAAAATAAGATGCTGCTTTGAAGACTCATCTTTGCTAGGGTTTTATTGTTGTAAGGTCATGTCTAACAGTGTTTGTTAGGTTTAGAACTGCTTCTTCACTGGTAGGAGACAAATCATCTTTGGTTGCTGCGACGTGAGGTGGACTGGGAGGGCTGGCTATTGAGAGACAAGGCACTAGTGGTGTCGCCTTCCCCTCCCACAGAGCGAGAGCTCATAAGCACCTCCTCCCCAAGTCCATCGTCCTCCTCCTCCTCCAAGTACTGGTCTATATTGACCACGGTCTTGTCCGAATCGCCCGCCAAAACAGGACTGGCAGTGGAGGTGGTGGTGGTAGCGAACTTGCTCTTTTGGCTGGACTTCCCGCTGGCTACTATGCGCCTCACAGTCTCCACAAAAGTCACAGTCTTGCTGCTGCCCTGGTTGACGCGGCGTAAGTCAGGGAACTTTTTATCCCGCGGGGATGGGCCGCGTCGCATGGAGGAAGATCTGGAGTTGGGCGAGAGCCCGCTACTCTGGCTCTGGCTCTGGCTCTGGCTGGTCTGCGTGGGGCTGGCGCTGTAGTTGCTGAGCGCCTCCTGGCTGGTCACGTTTTGGGTGGAGGTGGAGGTGGAGGTGGTGGGCGAGGTGTCCCGGGATGAGGTGTTGGAGTAGTTGTTGTAGCTGGCAGGGCTGGACTTGAGTTGCAGCACCTCCTGGCGCAGTGCTTCGATCTCCGAGTCCTTCCACGCCACGCGTTTCTGCACGTGCTCCACCTGCGCTTTCATCATGGCCAGCTGGCTCTGCAAATGACAAAAACATGTAGAGAGCGCAGAGAACCACTTTTGGGTTTTGTATCTTTGTAGGCAAACATGCAGGAAAGTTGCGTGCGCTCGTGCGTCCATGGTTAGAAGAAAGTGGACATGCGAAGAAGTTTGCTGTCAGTGTCAAGCTCAACAAAGTTAAAATGAGATTTACATTGAGCCGGTGTAATTATTCTGACTGCAGAGATTTCAGACCTCAAACTTAAACTCTCAGAAGTCAAGTCAAGTCAAGTCAAGTCAAGTCAACTTTATTACCCAATGAATTCAAAATACATAGGATTTCGTTTTGGTGATGCGGTAAAACATTCAGTCCCTCTGCAACAACAAACAACCTTCCACTGGACATTAAAACATTAAAATACTCTAATAGAGAAAGATATTCTAAGGAGTAAAGCACAAGCGCACGCCCACTCGCAACCTCCACACGCACACGCATACTCACGCATACCCGCATGGGTATCTAAATTAAAACGTAATGAGATAAAATACATTAAGGAAACAAAATTACACCACTAACACATTATCGCAACTAATAAATTGGCGTTTAAGTATAACACCTCATGCTATGTGGATAACAGAGGACACTGGTACCGAGAGGGCAGACTCGTCATATGTCGTACTGGACTTTAAAGATCCTGACGCTCATGTCCAAGACAGGCGAGTGCCGGCTACACAAATACACCCAGTACGCACTATATGGTCCCTTCTCCTCGGTCGTCCAGGATTGTTCTCAGTCGTCTGGGCGTCAGACTTTGCACCCAAAGGTTGCAGATGGGCACTTTTGGCGGCTTTAATTAGATCTTGTATCGAACAGTACCTTGAGCAGCTCTTGAGCTGGAAAAGCGCTGTATAGAAGTGATATAATAATAATAAAATATTAATGTGAATGATGTATTGTCAACTTGTATGTGCCATTTTGTACTTCTTCAAGCTGTTGTATCTCATCAAGCCTTTTAAAGATATCAGTTTTATTCCTATTGTCACAGTGCTGAAAGTGTTTGGCAGCAAACACAACAAAGCTCCTTGCCTACCCTTTGGTCCTGTGCCAGAAAGTATCAGGCCTTAACGTGTGCCAAATTATAAAGACGCGATGCAATGTAAACTATACCTAGAATGTTTTGAGTATGAACATGCTATAGGGGCCGAAAGACCTAACTATTGCCAGACTGTATATATGTATGCCAAATCAAAGACGATAAAGATGACTACTACTAATGGATGCTATATACTCGCTTTTCCCCAAATCATCAATAAGCACAGCTAGCAATCTGTACCAACATACATGCTCACATGTTTCACTCGCTCTCACACACACAGCAAACAATCATCTATCACGCAAACATGTGATGTACAGGCAGGGCCATCGCTATTTGAAGATGGTAAGGAAATCAAACTTTTATTTTTGAAATTTTAGATTGAATATTGAAGAATACAAAGCATGGAGAGGGGGTGCTAGAGAAGACTCCTATACCAAGCACATCACCAATGACGAAGTCCGACAGACCATCACACAAGCCATTGGACAACACGATGACATGCTTACAGTAGTAAAGAAATGGAAACTCCTGTAATATGGCCACGTCACCAGAGCCTCAGGCCTTGCAAAAGATCATCCTGCAAGGCACAATTCAAGGAGGCAGAAGAAGAGGGAGACAAAAAAAAAAAAGTGGGAAGGACAACATTCAAGAATGGACTGGCTTGACACCGAGTGATGCCATGAGCGCTGCAGAGGACAGAGTAAGATGGAATACACTGGTAAAACGATCTGTGGTGCCCCAATGACTTTTGAGTTACAGGATAGGATAGGACAGAATAGGAATGCAATTATTGAAGGGATCGAGAGGAGAAAACCCTGAATAGTCTAGTATATAGGTCACATAAGTTCGCCCCTTGCGGGAATTGAACCCCCAACCTTCGACTTAGAAAGCCCTGCAACTAACCACTGCGACATGAGGCCGCTATCATGCAATGGTCCACATTTCCAAGAACTACCTTTTTTTATAACTACCAGTTCATATGTCGGTGCAAAAACGAGAGAAGACATGATAATAGCTAAACAAAATTTAATTGCCATAATTATACCTTGAAGTGTTTGGTGTCTAGCGTGGCAGGGTCTATTGGTCCCAAAGCCAGGTTGACAGCTCCTATTGCCGATGTGCCTCCTGTTGTGCTGGGTACAATCTGCTTGTGGGGTGGGAGGAAAAGCCACAAGTTACAACAAAATAGTATCCTTTTATAGCAAACAATGCAAACTTTTCAAAGTGACAGAGGCTGCAAAATGTGGCTATGTCATAGCATTGCAATATACAGCATGCAGGATAGAAGCCTTTAGCCCTCTGACTGAGGGTCAGTATTGCTATGACATGGTCACTCCAAACCCTTGACCCAGGCTTAGTGTCTAACAATTTTGAATAAACTTTGAATGTCTACATTAGTGGAGTACAAAACCCCTTTGAACAAATTATCTAACTTAATTTTGAACCCACTGATCGAATCTGCATTATTGTTCATTTCTCCTTAATCCCCACCTGTTCCTATTGTCTCAATAAAAACTTTATAATATAGCCTTTTCAGTCTAGATACTTGGCAGACCTCTTTGTGCGCTTTTTATGGCAACTTGTGAAATCTCTTTCAATTGTTTCATAGCAATGAAGAGGTGCTTCCGCTCATCACCAGCGTCTGACTGATGCAGAACCGATATTCCAACTTTGTTCCTATAAGCCTGCTATCCTTCTCTATCAAATCACATATGCTCCATCTAACCAAAGTGCACTTTTAGATCTTAACAAAAAGATTTTATTTTGGCTGAGAAGCGCATAGATCCTCATTACTCCACACGTCAATGAGTGACCAACTAGTCCTCTTGACTAACAGTGTATGCCTGTTCAAGCACTTTTGCATGTTTGAGGATATCTGTCAGTGGCAACAGAATGATACTTCGACTCATAGTTTAGCAGTTGTGGCAACTCCACCCTCCACCTCGTCCCACCCCCCCCCCCTCCCCCAATCCTTCACGTCAGATATAAACAAAATGGAAATAACATCCTTGCATGTTTCAGAGTTTCTGCCAGTTTCAAGATGTCTTTCATGACGACGGACCGATGCTTCTGTTCGTGTTTCAACACATCCTTGACGATGATCACTAGCGGCTCCTTGCTGTAGCGACGGTTTACCAGTTTCAGCACGTCTTCTCGTTGGATTTGGTTGGCATTGTTGTCATCCTGCACAAAGGGTGCACATCATAATGACCACAAACAAACAAAGACATCATAATGGATGATACACAGCAATACGTCCCTGTGTAATGCTATATGAATTTTGCCGCATGATGACAATTTAGTTTGGAGGCATTGCATTCCCACAAATCAGTTTTCTGCTTTGTACTCGAAATGGCGAAGGGTTAAAACTGTTGCCTGCCATGTCCAATTTTTCTTTTCTAATTTACTGTACCAAAAGGATCAGCTTGCAGACTTCACATTCGAACTAAAGCAAAGGTGCTTGTCCTTATGCTGATCAAAGCTGTCATCTGCTGGTTTCAAAATGGATGGTTCTCTCAAGAAGCTTCTTCTTATAATTTACAAAATCCTAAATTTTGGACATCCAATAAAGCAGTCTTAACCGTGCTCAACATTGCAAGCAAAAGTGCCAGAAATGCCGCCTGCTATTTTTAAGTGATGATGTTTCTCTTGTCATTTCGTTGCAATGCAACATACTAACTCGTTCTTTCCTGAGCATGATGAGCAGCTTGCGGACATTGCGTTCCAGTAAAGCTATCTTGTGCTCATCCTCAGCTGCTGATGAGTCAGAACCGTCATCTGCTGTCAGATCCACGCGAGCCTTGACAAGGTCGATCAGCTCTGCCAATGCCTTGTTCATCTTGGCTGATCTGTGCACACAAATCCAATAGCCTTATATTTTTATTTATTTATTTATTTAGTATTTCCAGATATTATCGGGAAATACTTTGAAATAATCAGGATTCAGCACGAGTCAAAAGTCGGTCTGCTGTTCTATCCGTCTGTTTGTGCATTTGATCTATTACATGACATTTCTCAAGAACCTCTGATCTGATTTTGGCCAAACTTCATAGGAACATTGTCTGCGTTACTGATCAGCTTCTTGTGCCAACACATTTGCTCTACTGCAAAAGTCCAAAGTCACTGGGGTCAATTTTGGGGTAAGCTCGCTTTGCTCTATATCTCAAACAGCTAAATCGATGGATTGTAATGATTTTTGGCATACAAGTACTTCAACTTATAGCCAATCATTCTATGGCAGTCCATTGGCTGAACAACTGGTCTCTTTATTGGTCCGAATTTCTGTATTTTAATATTGAAAACACTTTTTTGCATTATCGATAATAAAAAATACTTGACCCATTTTGATTTTTTTAAAAATTATGCAGATACTTAGACTACTAATCGGCCTTTTTAATCACCATAGTTATACTCTTCTTAAAGGTGAAGATCACCGAGGTTCATCATTTTCTAAACACATTTAGCGCTGTATCTCAAACTCAACAAAAACAGCCTTCTGTTACATTTGTGCTTGCAGATAGTTCAGATACAGGTCAATCGTTCCATGCTTTCATTTTGCTTCTTTAGGATAAAACTGAGACAGGACCGCCCTTAGAAAGTGTACGCTTTAAAATGCTGGTTTTCAGCATGGGTGTCTGGAAATACATTTGAATGGCTTGCCATCTTGTTTACTTTTATTTTGAGTACAGCATATTCCGCGTTATAGAGACTGCCTCTAATTAAATTTAAGGTAAGGTTGCCTACTAAGCGTGAGAACTGGTGATCTCTTCTAAGCCTACAATACAATACATTACTGTACTGTACTATACTATACTATACTATGCTATACTATACTATACTATACTATACTATACTATACTATACTATACTATACTATACTATACTATACTATACTACTTTATTCATCTTAATATGAGTAATTACAGTGGCTGCATGAGCACATTAAAATATCAAATGACATACATCCAGCTTTATTTTCAAAAATTGAATGAATACGTCAAGAACTGAAAAACCACACATGGCAGTATCTTCCAGACACAATATAAATTGACTGTACTTGTCTTTGAGTCTGGCGATGGTGGAGAGGTTGGCGTCATGGAAGCGTGTCTGGGTGTCCATGGTGGAGCGGTGATCACGTTTCAGGTTAATGATCTGCTGCTGCAGGCCCTGGATCTCCAGCTGCAAGCTCTGCGACATCTCCTGCTCCATCTGTAGCGATCCTTCCAGCATTTTGATCTGTAACATCGCGCTATTCTCTGCAAATTCGTCCTTTGTTTATAGCGAGGCCTTCTGCACTTTGACCTGTGATATCGTGCTATTCTCAGCAAAACTGAGCCTGGGTAAAGGATGTTTAGCACGATCCCCCGGCATTTTGATCTGTAACTTTGCACTATTCTCAGTAAACTTGTGCATGCGTTACGTGTGAAAGTTCTTGTATGACGCAGAGCTTTGCGTTCTGATCTGTAACATGCCAGCATGCATGTAGTAATTGTCTTCTTGCTTCTATAATAGCTTACATACTGCTTATATCATGGCAAAAAAGTACTTTATAAAACATTTTGGAGGTATGAATACCCTTTAATACCACTTGTCTTATTAGAAAATTTTCAACACACACGTACATATTCCCAACTCTGGTCCTACCTTTTCTTCCTGGGATGCGATGGTTTCTCTGTACAAGCGTTCCTGGTTGAAGTCGATCACCTTGCTCTGCAGGGCTTCCAGGCGTTCTGATGGCGCTTCCTTCCATGCCATCAGCAATGCTTTCTCTCGGATCTGTAACATAATCATCATGGTTATCATAGTCGTCGATGTTGTCATCATAGTCATTGATATCGTTGCTGTCATCGTCGTCGTCATCATCATCATACAACCTGTAACACACACACGTTCACACACCCATATACTTGCAATACATCAGAAATGGGTTCATTTAAGAATGTAGGAATCGGAAAGTCATTTTTTAATGGAAAAGGGTTAGGGCAAGGGTAATTGCAGCGCTGCAACTAGCCCTTACCCTAACCCTTCTCTAGAAAGGCGACCTAATTCGTCTCTAATAGGCGACGAAGTAGGTCGAATTTTGCTTCAAACTTTTCCAAAAATTGACTGTATTTTCTCCGTCCCGGATAGTCACAGTGCACTCCTATGTACTTAAAACACTCTTATGCACTACAACTGCACTCCCATGCACTAAAAGAGCACTCCCGCGCACTTAGAAAAAAGTGGGTTCCTGGAAAAAAGTGGGTTCCAAGCAAATAAACCCATTTGTTACTAGAAAAGACAAGGTCTGGTACCCATTTGTGCGTTTTTGTACGTTCCCATACACACACACACACACAAAACCACTTGCTGGCCATCATCATCGTTGATTCGTGTCTATCAGCTCTTACCTTGGAATCGAGGTATCTCAGGAGCTTCTTTTTGTGGTTGTCCTGAACGCAGTTCATCAGCCCAGGGAACTTCGACAGATCTTTTTCGTCCATTATGCCGGGACCATCTAATAACATTAGCGACACTTTCAATCATTTGGTAACATTATTGACGCTTGCAATAATTTTATGATATTTGTAATTATCAGATTTTGACACTAGGAAGGCGTGGCAAATATTGACAATTATTGATTAACACTGTGGATTACCGGTATATTTGTAAATTACATAGAAAACATGTTAATTTCAATTATCTCGTGATAATGGTAACTCTCGGTTTTGGCGCTAGTAGGCCGTCCTAGATAAATCCACAATGTTGGTGGCTATGATGTACTTGCAGAAAAGTATTTTTCCAACTCGCAAAGTCAAGCGACAGGTTGATTGTTTTCCCATTGAGGTTGTCTGCCTGATTTGCTCCATCCTTTGTCTGACATATATACACTGATAATCATATAGTTCCAAATGACAACAAGTAAGACTAAACGAAGTTAGATTACAGTTACCAGATTTTGAATTTTGGCCTTCCATAATGAGTTACGCTCATAAGGATTGTGAATTTATAAATACTTTGAAGTGACCTTGACCCTAAGCTATGAGATATATAAACTCCAAACTTGTATTTAGAGATGATAGATTGATTTTTCTTATATGCTCCGTTGTTGTGTTGATCTTGAAGATCTAGGTCATTTTAGGCCTTGCAAAAACTTTTTATTTAAAAATAGGTCATCGTGTAGTGGAATGGCTGTTGATTTAACCCATAGAATTTTCTTCTGTCAGCAAATTTTATTTTATTTATGTATTTATTTATTATTATTTATTTATTTTTCTTCTGTAAAGCGCTATGAGTTCTAGTGAGGAAGGGCGCTGTACAAATGTTTATTATTATTATTATTATTATTATTATTATTATTATTATTATTATTATTATTATTATTAATTTCTTCTGTTGACAGCTAAGTGAGATACATTCACAAAACACAGAACTATAAGTGTGCACGTGGAATGCTAAATTTGGCAGGAGTGGGCGCATATGGACGGTTCATTAGTGCGCATATTGACTGTCAAAAAGTGCGCTTTTTCTCGTGCTTAAGTGGGAAATGTGCACTTTTGAGGTGTTCCCATATATATATATATATAATCCAAGGCGGCTCCCAGAAAACGATCTGGGACCCGGCGGGTAGGGTAAGGCAGTGCTACACATATTCCGCTTCAAACGGGTTAGGGTTAGGGTTAGCGGTCCGTCTACAAGTGATGAAATTACATGGAATTATAGTGGGGGTTCCCATAAGCAAGGGGGTATATCTATATATATTGCAGATCTATACTATTGATGCACTTGCCTTCCTCCCAGAGCAAGTCGGCAACAAAGAAGTTGCCAGTACGGTACATAAGCTCTCGGAATTTCTTGTAACTCTTGTTGCCGCGGAGACGCAGAGAGTTCAACAGTTTCTCGTTCCTCTCGTCTCGTGTGTCTGCACTCTGCAATGGTTTGTCAGTAAATATGGCGTAATACGATTCATAAAATAAACTTAGGATTAACGGTAATGCTGTTCATGTACAGTAAAGCAATGTCAGCACCCACACAGTAAACATCGCAAACTGAGAAGAATATTACATGTATAAAGCTGATTTCTTGAAGAGATTTTGTGATAGGTTTTGACAATATTGCTAATGCTTTGGTGAATTGTGACGAGGACGACAAATATGAAAACCATGACGGTGTTGTCGTTGTTGTTGTTGATGATTATGATGATGTTTATGATGATGATGGTGGTGATAGAAGTGGGGATGACGATTATGATATGATTGTTGTTGGTGATGAGGATGATGATGATGATAACAATGGTGGTGGTGGTGGGAACGATGATGATTACGGTATGATTGTTGTTGCAGCTGCTTCCTATCCTATCCCATAACTCAAAATTCGTTGGGGCACCACATATGATCGTTTAACCAGCGTGCTCCATCTTTCTCTGTCCTCAGCACCCCTCGTGGCTTCACTCAGTGTCAAGCCAGTCCATTTTCGAACGTTGTCCTCCCACTTTTTCTTTTTCCCTCTTCTCCTGCCCCCTTGCACCGTGCCTTGCAGTGTGATCATTACAGGGCCTGATGCTCTGATGAAGTGGCCATACCATCGGAGTTTCCGTTTTTTCACCATTGTGCCTGCTGCTTATGATGACGATAATGATGGTGCTGCTGCTGAAGATAATGGTATTGATAATAATGATAATCATGACGACGACGATAACGATGATGGTGATGGTGATGTTGATGATGGCAGGATTGTGGTTGAAAATGGTCACATAAGGATGATAACCAATAGATGTTGATGACCGACAGATTGCCATGTTGATGCCACGAGGTGGTGGTAACGACTGTTGTTTTGATGACATTCTGATGATAACAAAACGGTGACAAAGTCGGCGAGGAAGAAGAGAATGACGGCAAGTCATGACTAAACATTAATGGTGAACGCTACCAAAACCATGACAAGCGTAACCAAATATTTATGATGAACTTTTAACAAAAGTTGTGACATAAGAATGAATTGCTCATCTTGCTAATATACAACTTTGATAACGGTTTATCCTTCACTGATTAAAACGACAAATCTGACCTGAATGTCTTTGATCATGGTTTCTGGCAGTATTTTCTCTTTGGCCATCTGCTGAATGAGGTCATCAGTGAGGATGATGTGCGTCATCAATAACCGGTAATGACGTTGCAATGACTCACGGTACTTGTCGTCCATTACAGACACGGCAGACGTCATACGATTGGTCAAGCCCGACTTCCTGAAACAAGGAGGTTCATGGATTTTTAATAGAAATGTCCTGCTCGATCTGTGGATTTGGGCATTGAATAGAAAATAGACCCAATTTTAACGTTTCCCGGCGTGTCTAAGCGGCGACTAACAGGGGTGATGTCAGCATGGCATCAATGGGCGAAAGTCTTATACACTAAAGTCACCGGCCAGGGCGAAGGAACCTCAAGTTACTATGGTCAACGCCCACGTGCACGGGGCCAAAGCAAGCCACACTGTACTCGTGGATTTTGGCTGTTGCCAACAGTCTGGAGAAGACTGAGTCCCGCCAGGTATTTCTTGCCCAAGACGCTCATTTCATACCAGATCGGTCGTCGCCCGGGTCACCAAGGACCGCGCCTTCCGTTGGTCACCAGGACGGAGGTGATAAGTGTGTTACTGATGAACAACTTAGCAAGATCCGCACGAGAGACTACATCGTCATAGGAACTTGGAATGTCAGGACCCTAACTGCGGAGGGAAAATTAGAACTGGCCCACGAGCCGTACCACTATAGATGGAACATTTTTGGTATCAACGACCGACAAAGGCCACAGGCTTTATTTTAGCGGGAGAGATGACAGGCGCGAACACGGTGTTGGATTATTGGTCCACAAAGACATTCTAGCCACTGTCATGGGTCCAGTAGACTCATTACCATCTGTTTGAGAGCAGCCCCTTTCAACATCACCATCATACAGGCATATGCCCCAACATCAGACTTTAACGACAGCGAAATCGAGGATTTCTATGAACATCTGCCCAGTCAGCAGTAGACTCATTACCATCCGTCTGAGAGCAGCCCCTTTCAACATCACCATCATACAGGCCTATGGCCCAACATCAGACTATGACGACAGAGAAGTCGAGGATTTCTATGAACATAGTGCATAGTCATAGTGCAAGGCGACTGGAATGCCAAGGTTGGCCAAGATGCGTATTATAACTGGGGAGACACATGTGGACCCCACTGCAACAACGAGACAAATGACAGAGGTCTGAGACTCTTGGAGTTTGCCAGATACAACAATCTGATACTGGCAAACACTCTTGCTTCTTCACAAAAAATCGAGACGATGGACCTGGCACAGTCCCAGCGGGGAGCATCACAACCAGATGGACTACATTATGGTCAAGAAACGCTTCAGATCAAGAGTCAACATTGGCAGAACACGAACTTTTCCAGGAGCAGACATCGGAAGTGATCATGATCTCGTAATGAGGTCTTTCCGGCTCCACTTGAAGAGATTAAACACAGCAAAGAGCACCAGACTGGAGTTCGATCTGGACAAACTGCAGAACCCGGAGGTGACAGAAATATTCCAAGCCACAATTGAAGGGAAATTTGCACCACTCCTCATTTTGGGAGCTGGTGAAGTAGATGTCAACACCTTGACCACCACCTTCAACTCAGCTGTGACAGATGTTGTCACTGAGATCTTTGGCAAGCACCGCCCAAAGAAGAAACCGTGGATCACACCTGAACGTTTGGACCTGTGTGATAAACGAAGAGAGATGAAAAAGAAAAAGAACACCTCACAGGAAGCTGATCCCTACCGAAAAATCAACAGTGACATCCGAAAAGGCATGCGCACAGCAAAGGAGAACTGGATAGAAGATCAATACCAGGAAATAGAGAACAGTCTGAACACGAACAACAGCAAGAAGGCCTAACAGACTGTGGAGCGGCTGATGATGATGATGATGATGATGATGATGATGTGATCTTGTAAGGCGCCAAAAATCCATGTACGTAGTTGTTCATGCTCTATGCGCAAATGTTAAACAACCCAGAGTTTCCACGATCCAAAGCAAGTCTGGCATATGCCTTGCAAAAGAACAAGAAATATTGGTTAGATGGACGGAGTACTGCTCTGACCTTTACAACCGCATACCAAACGGAGGCCATCAGTTCTAGCATGTCCACAGAACGGAGAAGAAGAAGAAGAAATCCTCCCAATTCTCCGAGAAGAAGTTGAGGCAGCAGTGCAATCGCTGAAGAAGGGGAAGTCAACGGGAGTTGACAACGTACCCGCAGAATTGCTTCAAGCAGGAGCAGAAGCGATGATTGTTGCCCTCATCATTATATGTAACAAGATCTGGCAGAGTTGGGAGTGGCCTACACCATGAACCCAGTCGCTTGTCATCACTCTTAAAAAAAAAAAGGGTAACTTTCAGGAGAGTGAAAATTACCGCACCATCAGCCTCATCAGCCATCCCAGCAAGGTTCTCCTGAAAATAATATTCCACAGGTTGAAACCAAAGCTGAACAAATCATAACCAAAGAACAAGCAGGATTCAGGGCAGGGCGAAGTACCACCGAACAGAATTTCAACCTCAGAATAATCTGCGAGAAATACCTACAGCACCAACAACATCTATACATTGTGCTTGTAGACTTCAAGAAAGCGTTTGACCTAGTCTGGCCTGCAGCTCTGTGGCCAACCATGAGAGTGTAGGCTACAACATCAACCCTAACATTATTGAAGTCATCAAAAGCCTGTATGACAAGGCTACCAGTGCAGTCCTTCACAACAGCGCCATCGGGAACTGGTTCATAATAACAATCGGCGTGCGTCAAGGATGTCTACACTCTCCAACACTCAACATCTTCTTGGAGCGCATCATGTCAGATGTCCTTGCAGATCACGAAGGCACAGTCAGCAAAAGGGGTAGAGCAATCTCCAACCTTCGTTTTGCGGATGACATTGATGGATTGACTGGAGAGGAACAAGAACTTGAACAACTGGTACAGAGGCTTGACACCACCTCCAGAGCCTTTGGAATGGAAATAAGTGAGGAGAAGACCAAAATGATGACCAACAGCACCAATGGCATCAACACGGACATCAAAGTCCAAAGCCAATCTCTCAACAATGTGCATAGCTTAAAATATTTAGGAGCCATTGTATCAGACAATGTGTCCCAACAGGAAGTCCTCTCCAGGATCGCACAAACAACTGCTGCCCGGACAAAGTTGAACCCCATTTGGAAAGACAGGACCATCAGTCTACACTTCAAGGTAAGACTGCTTGCGAAACATGGACCTCACAGCAGCTATACAACGAAGATTACAAAGCATGGAGATGAGGTGCTACAGAAGACTTCTGAGCATTCCCTATACCCAGCAACTCGCCAACGACGAAGTCCGACAGACCATCACACAAACCATTGGACAACACGATGAAATACTCACAGTGGTAAAGAAACGGAAACCTCCGATGGTATGGTCACGTCACCAGAGCATCAGGCCTTGCAAAGACCATCCTGCAAGCACGGTGCAAGGAGGCAGTAGAAGAGGAAGACAGAAAAAGAGGTGGGAGGACAACATTCGAAAATGGACTGGCTTGACACTGAGCGAAGCCATGAGGGTTGCTGAGGACAGAGAAAGATGGAGTCCGTTGGTTAAACGATCATCTGTGGTGCCCCAACGATTTCCGAGTTACTGGGTGGGATAGGATAGATTGCTTGGTCTGGATGTCTGCTCGAACACCCCCCATCTAGATCACACAACACTCAGCCCTGTACCAACGGATTAAGACAATATTGGCTATCTTGTAGATCAATGCCCCCCATTCTCCTAAGGCCATGTATAACGAATAACTTACGGAAATATGGGGTCATGGTTTGCGTTTTCTAATGATACTGACCCTAACTTTTCTTTTTAGCTTGAGCAGCCACAAGCAAGTACATTAATTCATTTGCTGCCTTAAGTCTAACCCTTGCCCGAGCCCCGACACAAACACCCCCCGTCGACGATGTCATGTTCCTTAGGGTGCCGATCTGTTTGACAACCACGATCCACCTTCTCGGTCTCCGAGCTCTAGCGCACACTATTCAATTCCCTATAGACATTACGGATCTTCACGCTGTTCTTCTGTGCTAGTATAGAAACTGCAATTGCAGCAAGATTAGCCAACAGGAACCTCTTTTGGTTTTTCTTTTTTATTTGCCCCACTATATCCAAGACCCTGGATCAAAATACATCCTTGCAGGATCGGGTGGAGAACATCATGGATGGAACAAGGCAACCTGATGAACAAACCAGTCCGTCGACGGAGTCTTCACGCATCGAGTCTTCTTCCTTTCTTGTCTATCTGTCATTTATAATTTCTGACATGTACGTTTTGTTGTTGTTGTTGTTGTTGTTGTTATTGTTTTTAAAGTGATACTGCGCCGCAGTGATGTCTGGAGTATAAGAAGAAGGAGAGACCTAGCTGGAAAAATTAAATAAGCGGCCGCTGCTTGTGGAGGTGTGGAAGACTCTTTACTGGCTCTGCACAACTGATTCACTGCACTGCATTGCACGATTGATTTCGTAGTCCCTCCTCACAGAACCTGCACTTTCCTGCGGCCATGTAGTTTCCTTGTCCTAGAACAGATCTACCCTTTATATTTACTTACGCCCTAACAGGATAGTATCGGTTGACGACGTTTTCTTTGGTTGGGGACAGTTTGGTACTGGCATCTCCGCCGGGTTTGCCCGAGTCGTCCCAGGCGGATTTCTGTTGTTCAGGGGGAAGCGAGTCCTCGATAGTTGCGATCGAAAGGCCACCATCCCCAGGCAAGCTGTTGAAGGAAAACAGGGTGTCTTGGCTGCTGGTAGTTTCTGCCACTCTCGACCTCAGGCCTCGTTTGTTACTCATCTGCGGCAAAGCTTTGTTCTTTTTCACCTCCGAGTGCGGACCCGTGACCCGCAGCTGATGGGGTCCATGTACGGTAGTGGTCATGGCGATCAGGCTCAGCTTTGGGAGCTTTTGAAGAGCCTGTATTGAGCTAAAGTTCCAACCAAAAGATAATGGCTCGGAACATGCATGTCCCAGGCTTGACATAGCTCCAGTGACGTCAATTTTCCAGCTGACGTTTTCTCCTTGGCGTCATCATTGTGGCGTAGTAAAGAGTCTCAAGCAGTGTGCAAAGTCCTATTTTGGGTAGCTTAGATGAGAAGGGAGGGAAAACTAGCGTAGGCACTTGCACCACGAATTCACGATTAATTGCTTGACTGATCAAGTGACTGAATGTAGTACTGGTTTGCTGCCCACCCATCCCCCCTCCTTCCCTCCCTCCCTCCCTCTTCAGCCTCCTTCTCCCACACTTCGTATCACACTCGCTCTCTCCGTTCCATCCACAAGACGTTATTCCCTATGGAGGAAATCAACCCATCGCAAAAACACGAAGCCAAGGCTGCAGGCCTGACATTCAAACCAAACACTATTTTTTTAAATGTTTATGACTTCCTTTAACCCATCACCCTTCCACTCATGTGCGAGGAAATTGTACAGATCTATAATTACATGGCGAAATTATCTCTTACATTATTATTGCTGAAATCGTTCTGAAATGAACGCTTTGGCGCTGGCTATGGCAGCCAACGACGAATAGTCAGTGATGGTGTTTTATGTGTCTGCCTGTCCGCCTGTCTGTGTGTACACATGTTTTTAAACATAAAGGTGTAGTGCATCATGGCATATACTGATAAGTTGCACACACATGCACGTATATGAGTAATATTAAAGTTGTATGTATGTATAAATATCAAGTTAATATGTAGTGAAAGCATGGAGTGAACAAGTGGGTACAGTAGTAGTGAGATTTGTTGACTGGATTGACACTGAGCGAAGCCATGAGGATTGCTGGGGACAGAGAAAGATGGAGTACGCTGATTAAACGATCGTCGGTGGTGCCCCAACGACTTTCGAGTTACGAGATAGGATAGGATAGGATTATGAATTTGCATAATCTGTTAGTGTCTCGTTTTTGTTTCACTTCTTTTTGTATGCGTTTCGATGTTAACGTTAAGTATAAATGCGCGAGAACTGCGCTTTGAACTGATGTCATTAGGAAAAAGCGCTATATAAATACCATTATTATTATTATTATTATTATTATTATTATTATTATTATTATTATTATTATTATTTTAAAATGGAATAAGGAAGTCAACTTCAGCCCAGAAACAATATCTCCCGCTGCCCATTACAATCGAGTTGCAAACCCAAGTCCTCTTGCACTCCAGCAGCCAACATTCTACTATTGCAATCCTCATTTCAAATAATAATACACGTATAATGCCAGGAAAAAAATAAATCGAGCAATTTTCGGCACGAACTGATTCACTTCATAGAAAACACTGTGAAACGAGAAAGCGTGCCGAGTGACCAGAAATTGGATTTTTTTTCCTACTTTCTTTTGGGCCTAATCCTACAGGGACTGAGAGCTTTGTTTCCAAACTTCCTCAGTCAAGGTCAGTTTAAAACACTTCCTCTCTTGACCGTGTGGCCGTTGTCCTAATTCCTGAGGGGTGGGAGCGGCGGTGGCGGTAGTAATGGTGGTGGTGGTGGTGGTGTTTGTGGTGGTGTATCCTGTTCACGAATCGATGTTACTGCAAATCTCTTCTCTCCGGCCTGCCTTCTTCATTTATACAGCCATTACAGTGCGTTCAAGCTGCAGCTATGCTAGTTCTTACAACAGAAAAAAGCTGATCACATCACTCCTCTCCTGCACTCCCTTCACTGGCTTCCTATCACATTGCGAATTGAATACAAAATCTGCCTCCTATGCTACAAGTGTCTCTCCTCTCTGATTCTGCACCTATCTGACTGCTGTGAGCTCTAAGTACATGCCATCTTGTAATCTTCGGTCTTCTTCTTGGTACTCTCACCCTCCGCATCCCTCACTCAAAACGTGCGTCTGGTTAACGCTCCTTCTGTTTTCGGTCCAAGAACCTGGAACCAGTGGCCCCTCTTTCTTCGCAGCAAGACTACTGTCTGCTCTCAAAACTCATCTCTTTCCGCACCTCCACTCACTCCGACTAACTGTTTATTTTGATTTGCTTCTTTTCTTCTTTGGAATTTAATGTTCTTACATGTCAAGGATTGTGACGGTGGATCTATTGTTACTGGGCTCTGCACAATTGAATGCTATTACCCATTCGTCTTTGTCTGTGGAGATCGGCTAGTGTAATCACCCTGTGACTAATCTTAATACATTTATATGTTTAGCTCGGTCTGTGTGCGGATAGGGTTATAGAGATAGGGAGAAAATGTTAAAAGATTCACTGGCACAATATAGCTCGCACACGGCTACAAAACATAGGTAGTCCAGCCACTTGTTAACAGTAAATATCACACATTTATTTCCTCTACTGTATACATAATTCTCTAAACACTCTATTAACTTACATGTCCAAATTCACTTCGAATAGTTCGTTCCTTGATGGGTCTATGCTGCTACTGTTCTTGATATTTGCTGTCTTATCATTGGGCTATTTGTTCTGGTTGGTCTAATGTTTGTTTTCAGGAGAGTGGACTATCGCACAGTCCTTCTAGATCAGTGTGTGTGCAATTTTTCTTGTGCATTTAGCTGATTTGTTGAGGTGTGGTGATAGTGTCTCCTCCTTGGTTGTTGACTATTGGGCTATCGTAGCTCAGTGCTAGATGCTCCACTGCAGGCTGAATGTCAGGGTTGACTCTTAGTGGTCTATCCCTGACTCGGCCCAACTAGCCTGCTCGTCTGCAAAACATAAGGCGAGTTTCTGCAACGCCTTGTATACAAAGGTTGTGCAGAGCGTCTCACTGTTGGCAGTTGAGATCGCATCCACTTATATATAAGCGACGAACAATCTTCTATGTCCGTGGTCCACTGGAATCTCAAACATAATTCCTATACATACGCATATCATGGCTAAACTAAACAAATGGAGAAGTAATTAACAATATACACATTCCCCGGTACAGCCACTGGTCTGCAATAATACACATAGGAGAAACAACAGTTGGACAGTGGGGGATACCTCGTGGTGCCCAAACTGGTCGCGTGTCCGTCACGTGGTCAGCAAAGTTTTACTAACAATCACAAGTCTAAAACATGGCAAAACTCCACAAACATAATACACCAATAATATCAATAAATCGCGATGAAACAAAAGATCGATCATTTACCTTTTTGACAATGTCAGGCTGTGGCTATACTGCGATGAATGACTTTCATCCGTCACCTGCTTTAGTCTTTCTGAGAGAGAATTTTTCACGTGTCCGTCTCGGGTGAGCGTTAGACAAAGAATGACCACCTAGCCTTGTCGTCAGCCAAAGCCCGCGAAAATCTCGTGAGATCTGAGCCGAGCGTCGTTTATCGGGGAGGGGGTGGGGGGGATGGCTATTCGTCAGCGGGATGAGATCACTGCCTACCTGAGCAAGCGTTAGCTTACACATGCTTAGCACACAACTGACTTGGGTCGTCTGCTTGGCAGCAACTTTACGTTACACAGGCTACAGCAGGCTGAACTATTTAAGGCGAGAAGCCTTAGTGCAGGGTCTAAATAGCCTCTCCTGACAAGGATGCACGTGTTTGTGTGTGTGTGGGTGTGTGTGTGTGTGTGTGGGAGTGCATGTTGCGAAAGTGTTTTGGAATGCGCCACAGGCTGTGAAGTCCGTAGGCCTTGCCTCAATTACATACTATACATAGAAGGTCCTCCACTCGTTCAACGTCCGGTTTACGACTGACCCCCCAAAAACGACTTTCCAACCTTTTGTGCCCACTTCAAACTCAAACGGAGGGGCCAGACGAATCACAAACACTCATAGCAACACATTCGTTACACTTTCAACGATGTCGGCTCCAAATTAACTGCGAATTTGGTCAAAAACGCAGTCACAACAAGCTGGTTCGAATTTGGACACCACGCCGTTCGTCGATCCTAATAATATAGCAATTGCTTTAAGATATTTCATTGGTCGCCTAAAAATACGCGCTATTAGGCCTAATGAAGGGCAGACCACTCTAGCGATATAAACAAAAGATCGTTGGCGACTTTCGAATTCGTTAAAAGGTTTTAAAGTTTTAGAGTAGTCCGCCCTTCATTAGGCCTAATAGCGCGTATTCTTAGCGACCAATGAAAGGTCGTAAAGGAACTGCTATGTATTGGGATCGACTAGCGGCGTGGTGTCCAAATTCGAACCAGCTTATGTGACTGCGTTTTTGACCAAATTCGCTGTGAATTTGGAGACGACATCGTTGGAAGTGTAACGAATGTGTTGCTATGAGTGTTTGCGATTCGTCTGGCCCCTCCGTTTGAGTTTGAAGTGGGCACAAAAGGTAGGAAAGGTGTTTTGGGGGGTCAGTCGTAAACCGGACGTTGAACGAGTGGAGGACCTTCTATGTATAGTATGTAATTGAGGCAAGGCCTACGGACTTCACAGCCTGTGAATGCGCCTAGAGTAGACTATATTTGTCTAGAAGAAGAAGAAGGAAAAGACATGCTGATGCTGATGCTGATGCTGATGATGATGATGATGAACAGCTCTCAAAAGTGACTTGAACACGGGAACGTAGCTTTTTTAGACTAAAGGAAGTAAACGCACATCCTTTTTGCATACTGTTGGTATACAAATTACTTCGAGGTGGTCCGCAAACTGTGGTCTTGCAGAAGGGGACATAAATCACACAAACAAGGTAAAGTTAGAGGAGGCAATTCCGCATTTGTTTTGTTCGGGACACATTCAATATAAGCTATATCTAGATAAGTCGAGTAAGTTTTATTAACTTATATACAGCCCACAAAGAAAGAAAGAAAGAAAGAAAGAAAGAACAAGAACAAGAAGGCAGCTGATTTTCTCTCAGTTCAATTTCCTATCCTATCTTATCCCACTAAACGAAAGTCGTTGGGGTACTAAGGATGTTCGTTTAACCTTAATCTTTCTCTGACCTCGGCAGCCCTAATGGCTTCATTCAGTGTCAAAAGCCAGTCCATTTTCGAATCTTGTCTTCTCACCTCTGTTTCTTTCTCCATCTTCTTCTGCCTCCTTGCACCGTGCTTTGCAGGATGATCTTTGCAAGGCCTGATACTCTGGTGATGTGGCCATACCCTCGGACTTTCCGTTTCTTCACCATTGTGAGCATGTTATCGTGCTGTCCAATGGCTTGTGTGATGGTCTGTCGGACTTCGTCGTTGGTAATGTTCTGAGTATAGGAAATGCCCAGAAGTCTTATGTAGCACCTCATTTCTATGTTTGTATTCTTCGTTGTAGGTCTGCGGTGAGGATCCATGTTTCGCAAGTGTACAGGATGATGGAGATTACAAGGGAGCATATCAACCTTACCTTGGAGTGTAGACTGATGGTCCTGTCTTTTTAAATGGGCTTCAACCTTGTCAGGGCACCCGTTGTTTGTGCTCTTCTGGAGAGGACTTCATTTCGGGACCCATTCTCTGCTACCATTGCTCCTAAATATTTGATGCTGGCACCGTGTTGAGTGGTTGGCCTTGGACTTCAATATCCGTGTTGATGCCTTTGGTAATAATTTTGGTCTTCTCTGCGCTTATTTCCATTCTTTAGGATTTGAAGGTGGTGTCAAGCATCTGTACCAGCTGTTCAAGTTTGTTTTCTTCCTCTCCAGCCAATCCATCGATGTCATCTGCAAAACGGAGAATGGAGATTTCTATATCCCATATGCAGCCCCAGCATTATAGAAGTCATCAAAAGCCTGTATGACAAGGCTACGAGTGCTGTCCTCCACAACAGTGCCATCGGGAACTGGTTCAGAACAACCATCAGCGTGCGTGAAGGATGCCTACTCTGCCCAAAGCTCTTTAACATCTTTCTGGACTGCATCGCGATAGATGCCTTTGCAGATCATGAAGGCACAGGTTAGCACGCAAGGGTAGAGCAATCTCCAATCTCCGTTTTGCGGATGACAGTTCAATTTACTATGACACTTTAAGTTCATGATGTAAATTAATGGTAAGAAAATTAATGCTGAAGAAACTAAATTAAAAACTCACAAATCCATGTCTTGTTTTTCTTCCATCTGGTTCTATCCTATCCTATCTCGTAACTCTGATGTCGTTGGGGCACCACAGATGATCGCTTAAACAGCGCACTCAGCAACCCTGATGGTTTCGCTCAATGTTAAGCCAGTCCATTCTCGAATGTTGTCCTCCCACCTCTTCTTCGGTCTCCATCTTCTTCTACCTCATTGCACTGTGCCTTGCAGGACGATCTTTGCAAGGCCTGATGATCTGGTGACGTGGCCATACCATCGGAGTTTCCGTTTCTTCACCAGCACATCATCTCCATGCATTGCATTCTTCGTTGCAGATCTGCTGTGAGGGTCCATGTTTCGCAATTGTATAGAAAGATGGAGATGTCAAGGGAGCGCAACAGCCTTACCTTGGAATGCAGACTGATGGTCCTGTCTTTCCAAATGGGCTTCAACCTTGCCATTATATCAGGGCAGCAGTTGTTTGTACGATCCTGGAGAGGACTTCCTGTCGGGACCCATTGTCTGATACAATGGCTCCTAAATATTTGAAGCTATGCACGGTTGTTGTTTTGAACCAGTTTCCGATGGCGCTGTTAAGGAGGTCTGCACTGGTAGCCTTGCCATACAGACTTTTGATGACTTCAATATTTTTAGGGCTGATGTTGTACACTCTCATGGTTGCCCACAAAGCTGCATGCCAGACTCGCCCAAACGCCTTCTTGAAGTCTACGACCACATGACATAGATGTTGTTGGTGCTGTATTTCTCGCAGATTATTCTGAGGTTGAAATTCTGTTCAGTGGCACTTCGCCCTGCCCTGAACCCTGCTTGTTCTTCGGTTATGATTTGTTCAGCTTGGGGTTTCAACCTGTTGAGTATTATTTTCACAATGACCTTGCTGGTTCAAGTCCATACAAAGACGAGAGTAGTGATACCAGTACATCACTTTACAACTGTCCTATCATATCCTATTCCGTAACCCGAAGGTGGTTGGGACACCACAGATGATCGTTTAACCAGCGTAGGCTTACTCCATCTTTCTCTGTCCTAGGCAACCCTCATGGCTTTGCTCACTTTCCACCGCCACATAACTGTAGTATTATACAAATGAGTAATTCCTTTGAAGTGTAGGCGCGAAAGACTCGGAGGTTTGCCTAAATTCAATTTTGCCAAGACTATCCCTTTAAGTCTTTATGTCGGACGTTTCAATAATGTTCAATCTGTTAAATCTAACTGGAACATTCTTGATTCCAACATCTTTAGGTCCTGTAATCTGACATGTCGTCACCACTTTACACGCATTTCCACAAGGCCAGTAATGCTGTGAGGTCCTGATTAGGTTTACACATATGTGAACCCTTGCGTTTATTAGGAAGAATAGTTCAGTTCAGTTCAGTTCAGTAGGTAGATTACCGTCCCCGGACACATCAGCGTATAGGGGACTTTGGAGGAATAAAGCTATTAGACTCGTTATATAGTTTCGTGCCGATGTAAGGCTCTGTCGGAATTACATGATGCGATGCAAGTAATGTTGTAAGGCCCTGACTAGGTTTACAAACCAACTCTTGCGTTGATTAGGAGAGATAGAGCTACTATTAGGCTTGCTATACAGTCTCGTTCCGATGTGAGGCTCTGTCTGAGTTACATGTTGTGTACACCACTAACCACCACCACCGCCGTCACCGCCCCTATAAAGCACTAGTGTATTTATTTATTATCAGTCTGTTTATTCTTTTTTGCAACTCTTATGTCAGCACTTTACAGATATAGAAAGTAACAGTGAAAATGAAACCAAGTCTCGACAGTCAATGTTAGCGGCACGACCACAATATGAACCACATACTTAATAATTTATTATTATGCAGTAATCTATACCCTTCTCGTTTATATCGAACAAAAGACACGCACCGACTGTGTCTTAAATGTGAAAGACTGAACAAACGTCCAAAATAGTGTTTTATTGTTGTTTTTTAAAACTCACAATTACCATAGTGTTATACAGAGCTTCAACCTCGCTTTAACTTTCGTCCTTAAACAGCAAAAGCTTTATGCGTAACCACGTCAGTTCGTTTGTTTTATGAGGAAAGAATCGGCCTTTTTTTTTTCTCCTTTAACCACATTTATAGGCCTACCAAATCTTTCTCTTTTTATTGGATAGTTGTTATTAAAACGGTTTTCTATAGAAGTTAATGCATTTATTAACTGTGAGCGAAAACCTAAATGAAATGTATTCCTCCATCTCTCCTACTCCCTACCCACAACTCCCTTCTCCTACCCCCATCTTCTCTACCCTTTATCCCCTCACTTCCCCTTCTTCATCACACAGCCCACAACACAAATATACTACTACTACTACTACTACTACTACTACTACTACTACTACTACTACTACTACTACTACTACTACTACTACTACTGCTACTACTACTACTACTACTACTACTACTACTACTACTACTACTACTACTACTACTACTACTAATAATAATAATAATAATAATGTATTGGATGCTATACGCGCCTTATTCCAAAATTAGACTCAAAGAGCGGCGATCTGCAACCAGCATACACGCTCACGTGTTACAGACACTCTCACCTACACAACAAACACATAGAATATTCATCTCTCACATATGTTATAAAACGCAAGTCGCTATTAGAAGACGGAAATAAAATTTGATTTTTTTTAAAATGTTATAAGACAGACGGCTTCCAATACCATTATTGAAGGGAGGGAGGAAGCCGGAGTACCCGGAGAAAATCCTCGGTTTCCTGAAACGTCCCGTACCTAAGTCAAGTAAGTTCGCCCCACGCGGCGTTCGGACTCGCGACCTTCGGCATTGGAAAGTAGTACCATATCCACTGTGCTACTTTTACCTATCCATTTGGCATAGGAAACTAGCACCCTGTCCACTGTGCTACCTTTACCTATCCACTGTGCTACCTTTACCTATCCACTGTGCTACCTTTACCTATCCACTGTGCTACCTTTACCTATGCACCCTATCAACCGTGATTAGAGACCACTGGCCTCCTATAAATTGTTGGTTAGACGACTGGCTTACAAAAGGGGAGAATGCCTTTAGCGACAGTGAACACAACCTTAAATGCACGTAAGCTTAACCCTCACAATCTCCCGTCTTTAGGAACTGATATACAAATCTTATTCTAAGCATACATTAGAAGACTATTTGTTTGTTATTCAGTTCGCTTAAACTAGAATACAATGCACTCGGAAATAGTGAACGGAATACTAACAGATATAACAGAAATACATTATTTCGCCGTTGAAATTCAGATTAGATCTGCCGCTCAGCACAACACTCAATATGAATATATATAAATAATTGTTTTTGGTTTTTCTTTTTTTTAATTTTTTAAACAAAATCGTTTACAATAGGAAATAATGCTCTTTGTGAACATGAACGGAAATTCAAGAGCCCAAAATTCGAAGGCGTTGTTTACTTTTGGCCACAATCGGGTTTACCCTAAAATTCGAATTGTTATTACATTACACAACGATACAATGAGTTTTCGTTGCTCAAACTAACCGCTAAAATTTGAAATTTCTATTTCTGCTCTGACACGGTCGTGATTCCCCCTCCCCTCCTCCCCCTTCTTCGTCCCCCCCCCCTCTGTTTAACGGCACAGCAATGACATAGTCGTGTGACTTTTTGACCCTATTTTTGAATGAGCCACGTGGCTACAAGTGTGCGTCTTTGGGTCTGGCGTAGGTTAGGGGCCTATTTATCAACCTAAAACGAAAAACCTTACCGAGAGGGCTAGCCTCTTACTGGCTTTGGTGGATGCTGGGTGGCTAGAGGTCGCTATTAAATAGGCAAACAAACTACGGAATTCATTGATTTTTTTAAAAAACAAAAAAAATATACTTTCGAAAGAGCTATTTTTGTCGTAAGTTTATTTTCTCAGTAGGGCAACACTCACTGTGAATGTCAAAAAGGACCCAAAGTGGGTGGACTTCGGTTTTTCGGTTTCTCGCCTTTTGACGAAGACGCCAAATTCTATATTGGTCGCACTACAACTGAATATAGTCCTACATTATTAGTTTTACTGCTGGTTTTCTACACGCACACATTAAAGACAGTTATATAAAAGAAAGCACTGTTAATGCACACAAAAATGTCAGGGCAAAATTAGACCCACCAGATCTGCAACAGAATATTTTACATACATTGTTTGTAAAAGCACTAACTGCCTTACAACAGAAGAAAATTAATTATGTATTGTGTGTGAAACAACGAATCGCCTTATAATAGAAGATATTTTATTTTGGCGAAAACACAAAATGCAAGAACGTCCATTTCCGACCTGTCTTTGACCCACACCAAATCCCCCTATAAGCCCGAACAGAATAGAACAGACATAACACAACAAAAGACTGTGTTGCTTATTATTTCAGTGACAGTGAACAGAAAACTACAGTCATAGATAGACATCATCCATCCGTTTCCCGCCTTTAAAATTGAGACACGTAGACCTACCAAATCCTCGAACGTTGCTTACAAAAGAATATAAATTGTTTGGCATATAACGTGCTTTACAAAGTTACAATAGAAAATGATATATTTAGTGACAGTGATTAGAAATTTGAAACGCCGAAGACATCCGCTTCTTGTCCTAGGCCGAGAGACACGTGTAGCCTAAGCTACGTGCATACCGAAGCCTCCATAACTCACACCTCACAACAGAATATAAATATTCCTTACAAAAGAAGATACTGTAGGCTTACGTAAATGAAATAACAAAACTGCAGATAACAAGTATCTTTGGATGAGAGTATAAACCGAGGTCTAGTGTGGCCACGCGCGCATTCCATGGCGCGGACGTTAAAGAATCCTGACGCTCATGTCCTAAACGGGTTGTTGTTGTTTGTAGATTATAGTCACACGACACTTTCGCATATAGGTGACTACTGGACCGATTTATACTGACACCAGCGGGCCAGTTGTTGGTAAAGGGGAAAATAATATGATCACACGTTGACCAATCCGGGATTCGAACCAGCGACCTTTCGGTTACTAGCAAGACGCTCTTACCAACTGAGCTACCCGGCCCCTCTTGTAAACGGGTGAGTACCGGCTATACAAATATACCCAGCAAGCAGTATGTCCCGTCTTCCAAATGCCCGATCGCCCAGAACTGTAGATCTACGCCGTTGTCTGGTCGACAGACGATGCGTCCAAAGCCGGTTTAAAGCCGGCGCCTCGAGCGACTACATGCAGTTAGATTCTGTATCGGCCAACACCTTCAACGATTTAATAAATAAATTTATAAAAACTATACCTTGGTTGTTATGTAATTGCTTTACAAAAGAAATTTCAGTTTCTCCTTGTGTTGTGCGTGTGTATGCGTCTTTTAGTTGTGGTTGTCCAAGTCGTCAATTCCTGTTATGTATGTCTCCGCTTTCTTAATTGTTATTTTTGTTATCGTTCTTATATAGAGTTTTGTCTAGCTCAAGAGCTGCTCAAGGCGCTGGTCAATACAGGATCTGACTCGAGGCGCCCGAGGCGCCCACTTACTGTCTTAGGCACATTGTCTGATCACCCAGGCAACTGAGCGCAATCCTAATATGCGTCCTCAAATATTGTTGTTGAATTGGTATGTGTGTGTGTGTGTGTGTGTGCGTGTATGTGTGTGTGTGTGTGGGTGTGTGTGTGTGTGTGGGTTTGCGCGCGCCATTAACTGTTTGTGTCGGTGTTTGCGAAAGTTTGATGTCCGTATTTGTTACTGTATTAATATGTGTCCTTGTTTGTTGTATCTGTGTCGGCGTCCTTAATTGATGTTGACTCTTGCATTGCGTTTTTCCGGGCCTGTTGGCTGCGTTCCTGTAATCTAACACGTTGCTCCTGCCAGCAGACGTTCAAACGCAAACACTATCTATTACCCCCCAATATAAACAGAATTCGTAATTTGATTTGACGCACTGGACAAAGAAACCAATCAACTCCATGACTAATGTTTTTCTGGCAGCTCAACTTTACGAGAAGTCCAACACAGTAAATCAACAATCACCCCACCCATTTCTCTCTCTCTCTCTCTCTCTCTCTCTCTCTCTCTCTCTCTCTCTCTCTCTCACACACACACACACACACACACACACATTCCCTTACACACAGACGTTTCTTCAAACGCACACACACATAATCAACACTCTCATACATATTATAAACTAACTCTCTCTCTCTCTCTCTCTCTCTCTCTCTCTCTCTCTCTCTCTCTCTCTCTCTCTCTCTCTCTCTCTCTCCTCTCTCTCTCTCTCTCTCACATATTCAACTTCAACACTGATATACGATTTCCCGAACGACTAACGACTGGAGATACCCAAAAAGTCAAACAGACAATTAGAATACTTCATACCGCGCAACAAAACTACGCAAATCATTTACATTGACAAAGCGAAAGGTATTCGGTGCGCTCAGTAATTAAATACCCAACTTCTGCCCACTTTCAACAAATGATGTGATTTCCGCAAAGGAAAAACAACAACAACAATTAACAACCAACAACAGTAGAGGTCAAATAGAACTCAACGTTTCGATAGCTATTCAAACTAAACGTTTTGGACCTGTAAGAAAAAAAAAAGAAAAAAAAAGAACAGCGCATAGGCTTACATAACCATTTTCTGTAAGTATAATAATAATAATAATAATGGATGCTATATACGCACTTTTCCCAAAATCTTCAATCACTCTTAAAGCGCGGCGATCTGTAGCAATATAAATGCTGACATCTTTTATACGCACTCATATCTAGAAAACTAGCAAACCTTTATCACTCAAACGTGTGGTTTAAACAGACAAAGAGATCCCTTTTAAAAGACAGAAAGGAAATAGAATGTTAATTTTAAAATGTTTAATTATTCCAATACCATGTACCATTATTGGAGGAAGGGAGAAACCCGTATAAGTCTACTAATTCTGTCGATTGTTATTAAACAAAACACAAAAATAAAACAAAAAACGCACACAAATTGAATGCTAAACAACAACCTACCACAACTGCTAAACAATAATAGATAGGAAATATAAATATTGTACACAAACATGTAAGAAACACATACCCAAAGTTTCACACTAGCTAAACCTACCCAAACGTGTATAAGACGAAGTAAACTACGATGTTGGAGCTGAACCACGTTGCTGCAGATAAAACCATAGACTAATTCCAAGTACCACAACTGCTGGACTAACTAACCACACGAATCAGTAATCACACACGCACACGTTTAAGGAACGTTGTACAGCTGACCTAGAACCAACAATAGTGTTTCTAGACTCTTAAGCACAACAGGCGTGGTCTGTGTGACCGGGGTCGAAGTACCGAACACTCCATGAACCATCACAATAACAATTACAAAACAAGCTCTGCGTGCACGGAGCTTCGTCCCCTCATTGCGGAACTCTTACGTGGGAATATCGAAAGAAGGCGACAGATGTCATACTACATTTCAAACGACACTATGTTTTATGTATTGTTGTTTGTGTATTATAAAATAATATGAACAGAAAGCGACCAATGTCCTTCGACAAAGCAGACGGCGTTAAACTAATTATAGTGTACAGCGTCCTCAGGAGTAAAATCAGTCATAATTATATGGTCATACCAATTCTTCAGTAACATAAACTAGCAGCAGCAATTGATGTTGTTGAGTAAATTAACGTCCCGGACACATTAAGCGTATAAGGGACAGCACAAGTTTATCAACTAGTTGATATACTTGTGGGGACAGCAAATTATAACTTGAGCAATTGAGAGACAACAGATACTTTATATTATGAAGAATTATTGCAGTGTTGCATATAATCAGTGAACATGTACTACATGATGCCCCATGACAAATGTATGCAATCTTTCAATAGCTTACTACTGCAGGCGAAACTACTTTCTAACATAACTTTTTGCTTCCCTTACAGTAGGCATGTTCTTTATTCCTTCTCGTAAGAATTCTTTAAACCTAACGCCTTTTTTGTCTTAAAAACAAAAATCGTCACCATTTTTTAATCTCCTCTTTAAAGGTATAATATTTAAATTAGAATCGGCTGTTGGAACTTTTGATACTGAATTAAAAACTGGAAATGTTAAAAGAATAAACCAAGAATTTAGATTTTACCTCTACTCGAGCTAGAATTCCCATTTTAATTATCCTCTTAACAATATTTTAACTAAAACGGAAACAGTATAATTATGCCCTTCCAAACTATCAATGATATCTATGTTGGCGAATGCCTGAGATTTATAGACCAGACACTGACCAACAAAAGCTGACCAAAAAGTCAATAACGATTGCAGTTTGGTCGATATGACCTTTGGCTTTTCCTCTGGACAGAGTTCCATAAGGGATCAATAAAGATTGATTTAGGATGATGATGATGATGATGATGATGATGATGATGATGGAGATGATGATGAAGATGATGATGAAGAAGAAGAAGAAGAAGAAGAAGAAGATGATGATGATGATGATGATGATGATGATGATGATGATGATGATGATTGTCACGAAGAGAGGGGTTGGGGGAGGGGGTAAGCTCTTAATCTCTCGCGCTGTATTACCTCCTTTGATAGGTTAATGGTGCGATGACATTCAAGAGATTAATGCTAGGCCAACTAAATAAATGAGAGACAGACAGGGAATAGGCGAGAGGGATAGTAGGGTTACACTAGTTAAGAAATTCAAATTCAAAGGCCAGTCAGGATAAGTGCAATTCTTAACTATTTACTTTTATTAATTTGAAGTGGGGAGTCTGGGTCAAATACTTCTAACGTGAGTCATTAGCAAAGCGTCTTTCAGTAAGGAGTAGTTCGGTGATATTCTGGGTAGTCAATATCTGGGGTACTAGAGTTACTGTAGACTGATTTCATCACGGGGCGAGAGTGTATCTGTATGGTTTCAGAGTCTCTCTGATAATCTGGCGAGTGGGGATTCTCGTAGGCTAATCACTTAGCTCGGTACTGCAGAGCGGCGATTGATCCAGGATACTCTGGGTGGCTTGTTTACCACGGTCGGTGGCGCGTGGGCGGTGATGCAGGTCAGTTGGTCACGCGGTGACGCATCGACCACGAGTGATAGTCTTGTGATAGGTACAGGGCTAGAATTCGGCTTTCGTAGCTAGCCGTCTAGGAAAATGGCGAAGTCCCGAGTCACGCTTCTCATTGACCCCCGGGGTTGTCGGGGCCTGCAGCGGGTCAGCGACTGGGAGATGATACAAGGCCGGGGTGATTCGCCCGGTACAGGAACCGTCTGTAATGCAATACAGACTCTGTATCAGCGGGGGATAGGAATAGTCTGGATTCAGGGCCTGTGGCACAATCGCCCATCTCAGAATTCAAATTGGTTGACCGGTCAAGGGTTGAGCCGGCGCATATACCAACAGTCAAACAATGCAACTAGATTTACTGGGCCAAGGTGGAGTTTATCGGCGGCCGCTAGTAGGTGATACCTTCGGCGCATTAGGATGGGGTTGGCAACAGGGACGAATATTTATACATTGGGAGCATGGTGGAGAGCAAATGGAAGGGGTACAGGGCAAAGGGGTTGTAGGCCTGGGCTGTACTGGGGACTTTAATCTATATGGAGGGACAGCATGGCATGGGGTATTTACACATGGGGCTAACGGAGCATACAAGCATAAATCCAAACATGTCATGGGGCATATACAAGGTAGAAATATGTGCCAGGGATAAATACAAGTCACAGCAACACATCAAGGCAAAACTATAAACATGAACATACATATCGACAGGACGCATGAACATGATGGGCGAACGATGGGTGATGGGGTTTGCTACATGACAAAGAGTAAGTTCCCTCTCTTACCTTGACTTAACACGGGTGGAAGCACACGGGTACTGTCGAAGCTCAGAGGTCACTCGGTGATGGAGACGTGTCTTCGGACAGGTTGTGACTTCAAGGCTGGAAGGCTTGGGACTGACACTAAGTCAGGTTCTGTGGCAGGCTTTAACTTGATGCCCGAGGGGCGGGGCTTAAGCGAATTGGCGAGCGAGCCTGCTAGAGATGGCTGGTTAAGTGGAAATCGTCGTTGGCTGAGTGTGTGGGATGACTGTGGCTAGCCTACGTCAGAGGGTGATTGCACGCCTCGTCACAGAGGCCCCCCCAAGGAAAAAGGCGAGGTCGTAGGCCTCGACTGAGACGCGGCCAATCAGCTCTGAGGTCGGCTGCCGGGTGAGACGATGGTTTGCGATGATCCGGGTGATGCGGGGCGAAGCAGGGTTCCGGGTAGTCGATGGCGGATGCCCAAGGCTGGGGTCCGCGGAGCTGCCGGGTTTCGGCTACGGTTAGTGGGCGGCGGCGGGAATGAAGGCTGGGGCGTCGGCCCTCAGGGGCGACTCGCTGGAGTCGGTTGCGGGGTGACGGCTGAGGAAGTCTGCGCCGTGGTTGTCTTTTCCTGGGATGTGCTCCAGCTGGAAAGAGTATGCTTGGAGCAGCAGAGCCCACCTCATCAGCCGGGCGTTGAGCGATTTGGATGTCGCCAAGAAGGAAAGCGGCTGATGATCCACTTGGACGGTAAAGTGTGAGCCGTAGAGATACAACTGGAACTTCTGGACTGCCCAGACGAGGGCGAGACACTCCTTCTCCGACGTGGCGTAATTCTGTTCGGCCGGCTTTAGCTTCCGGCTGGCGTACGCGACGGGGAAGAGCGTCGGGGCGTCCGCGGAGTCCCGTTGGAGTAGAACGGCTCCGAGGCCTACGTCGCTGGCGTCTGTGCGCAGGACGAAGGGCTGTCCGTGGTCGGGGAGTCGCAGGACGGGCTGTGACGTCAGCTTGTCCTTGAGCTCCTGGAAGGCAGCTTCACATTGCGGGGTCCAGAGGACTCGGTCCGGTGCGGTTTTCCGGGTTAGGCTGGATAGTGGCGCGGCGATCCCGTTGTATCCGGGTACAAACTTTTGATAGAAGCCACTCAGTCCCAGGAAGGACTGGACATCTTTCTTGGTCCTGGGGCGTGGCGCGTCTCGAAGGCGCTGGACGGTCTTTTCCAGAGGCCGGAGCTGTCCATGGCTGATGGTGTGGCCAAGGAATTCCAGCTCTTGGTAACCGAACTGGCATTTGGTCGGCCGGGCAGTGAGGCCAGCTTCTTTGAGGCGGCGTAAGAGTTGGCGCACCACTCGCAGGTGCTCCTCCCATGTCTCCGTTGCGACGAGTATGTCGTCCATGAAAGAGTGTACGAACGGACAGTGGAGGGGGTCCAACAGCTTCCGCATCATCGTGCTGAAAATACTTGGGGCATTGTGTAGACCAAACGGCAGAACGTTAAACTCATAGTGGCCGTCCATCGTGCTGAAGGCCAGGTACTGGCGGGATGAAGGGTGCACGGGAATCTGGTAAAAGCCCTTGCTCAGATCCACTCGGGAGAAGTATCGGGCGGATTGTAGCTTTGCAAACAAGTCTGTTGGGTCGGATAGGGGTCCGGGCACGAACTGGGTTACGAGATTCAACTGCCGGAAGTCGATACAGAGGCGATGTTCTCCGCTGGGCTTCCGTGAAAGAACTATTCCTGCGCTGTAGGGGGAACGGGAGGGAGCGATGACTCCGGCTTGTAGCAGAGCCTCTACTTCCGTTCTTACTACTTGCTGCTGGGAAAGTGGGACGGGGTACGGTTTCTGGCGGACGGGAGTGGGGTCCGTCAGGATTAGTCGGACTTCTTCTAGGTCCGTCCTCCCAGGAATGTCGGTGAGGACTTCCCTGTATTCTGCTACGATGGCGCGTAGTTGGCGCTGCTGGCCGGCGGGGAGTGAGGGGTCCAGAGAGACGTCCCGGAAGGATTCCTTCCCTTTTAGTGGAAACTCGGCGACGCCGGTCTCTGTGCCATCCACTTCGACGGCCAGCGCGACCGTGAGTAGCGAGTGGGAGTCGGGGGCGGGTGCAGGTTGCTCCAGGTACCGCTTGAGCAGATTGATGTGGTGGGTCCTGGGCTTTCCGCCTACCTCGATGCGATAAGTGGTACGGGAGAGCTTCTCAAGCACCGGGTAGGGTCCCTGCCAAGCTATGTCTAGCTTGTTGGTGCCGCTGGGGAGAAGCAGTAGGACCTGGTCTCCTACCTGTAGTTCTCGGTCCCGGGCGCGGCGATTATGATAGCGGGCTTGCCTTTCTCTCGCCTTCTTCAGGTTGGCGGAGGCGGCTTTCCAGGTGGCCTTGAGGGTTTCTTGGAGCTTCGTGACGTACTTCGTGGCGTCGACCGGTGCCTCGTCCAGTTTGGCGTCGGTCCAGCTACGTCGCAAGGCGGCTAGAGGTCCGGAAAGGGGTCTTCCAAAAAGCAGCGTGGAAGGCGTGTATCCGGTGGAGGTGTGCGGGGTCTCTCGATACGCGAAGAGCGCTGACGCGACGTATGTGTCCCACGCTTCCGGCTGTTCGTCGGCGATCTTGCGGATAATCGAGATGAGAGTCCCGTTCAGGCGCTCGACCTGTCCGTTGCTAGCGGGGTGGTAGGGTGGAGTTCGGATATGGCGAATGCGAAGTAGTTGGAAAACTTCCTGCATGAGTTTTCCGGTGAACTGGGACCCGTTGTCGGTCAAGATGTTGTCCGGGAATCCGACTCGGGTGAATATGGTGACGAGCGCGTCGGCGACTCGGGCGGCGTCGATCTTCGGTAGTGGAACGGCCTCACACCACATCGAGCAAGCGTCGACAAGGGTTAGTAGGTACTGGTTCCGCTTCTTGGTCCGCGGGAGGGGTCCTACTATGTCGACAGCCACTCGCTGGAAGGGCGTTCCGACGACGACGGTGGGGCTGATAGTGACCGGTACGGTGTGATGGCGGGGCGAGTATCGTTGGCACTGGCGACAGGACTTGACGTAGCGCTTCACGTCTTCGGTCATCCCGGGCCAGTGGTATTGAGCGCTGATGCGTAGAGTGGTCGCTCCTATGCCCATATGTCCACTTAGGGGCAGGCTATGGCCAAGTTCCAGGACTTGGGGGCGAAGGGTCGCAGGTACGACGAGTTGAGAATGGTCGTCCTTCTGACGGAAGAGGAGTCCGTCTTCGACGAAAAAGTCCCCGGACTTGGGCGGAGTGCGTGCGGCGGGAAGCTTTCCGTAGCACTTGCGGAGGGTGACGTCGTCTTCTTGGGCCTTCCGGATCTGTTCCGGCATCTGGTTGGGGATCGGGGGTGGTGTCGCGGCTGTCTTCGCCTGGGCGCGCGTCTGGACGGCGGCCATCGACTCCACAGGCTGGGGCGGCATACCCAAGAACACGTTTCGGCATCCTAAAATCAGGTCGTACAGGGGCTGGTCCATCACGGCAGCCTGAATGGTGCCCGTGACGTATCGGCTGGTGACTCTGATCCGGGCTATAGGGAGCGTGGTGCTGGGTTGGGACGCGTCGGCCAACTTCAGGGTGATAGTTTCGCCGGTCAGGTCTTGTTCCCTGATGAGCGAGCGGCGGACGACGGCGTCGAAGGTGAGTCCAGTGTCGTATAGACAGTGGGCTGGGCGGTTGTTGACAGTCACTTGCTCGGTGACGGCCGGTCGATCGGCGGGAGTGACGACGGGGGTTACCGGGTTCCCGTCGGGGGTAACTTGGCGTAGGGCCAGTACGGTGCCTTGTTTGCGACGCTGGTCGCTGATGCGGCGGAAACATTTCTCCCGGGTGTGTCCTCGGCGCTGGCAGTAGCCGCAGTAGAGCTCCGTGCCCCGCTTCCCAGGCTCTGCTCCGGGGTTTGGGCGTCCTTTGGGCGGTTGTGGACGGTGGTTCGCTGGCGGGACTGGCCGGCGAGGCTGGTGGCGGGTATCTGGTGACGAGGGTGCGGGGGGATCACGGCGAGGCTGCCTGTCGTCGGGATGGGCGGTGAGGTAGCGGTCCGCGACGATGATAAGGTCTTCAAGGCGAGCGGCCCCCTGTTCGGCGGCGAAAGTCCGAAGTTCCGCTGGCATTGTCCCTCGGAGTTGCTCGGCTAGCATCAACTCTAGCAGTCCGTCGTACGTCTTTGGTTCGTCCGTTTGCTCTATCCATTTGTCCCGTAGCGTAGCTAGACGGTCGGCAAACTGCGTAAACTTCTCCCCTTTCTCTCTCCGGGAGTTCCGGAAATTCTTGCGGTAGTGCTCACCTGAGAGCTCAAAACCATGCAGTAGAGCTTTCTTGAGGGCGGGGTAGTCTCCCTCCTCGGAAGTCGGCGTCTTGGCCAGGATTTCATAGGCCTTCCCCTTGAGGCCATGACTGAGCTTGCGATACCAGTACTGGGGGTCAAGGCCGTTTTCTCCCGCGACTCTCTCGAATCGGGCGAGATAGACTTCAATCGATTCGTCCCGTTCGACGAATGGGTCCAGGGGGAAGTTCATCCCCGGAATCGGCGGGGGGAGTGCGGGTATTCCGTTGCTAGCGGCGAAGCTGGGGGCGATGAGCGAAAAGTCTTCGCTCGCGGGCGATGCGATACCTAAATCGCGGCGGTCGCGCTCAAGCTGGAGGAGTGCTTGGCGCCGTTCGAGCTCCTTGTCCTTCCTCTTCTCTTCAAGTGCCGCGATCCTCTCGTCCTCCTCCTTCCTCCTTGCGGCGGCCCTCTCCTCCTCTGCAATCCTCTCCTTCGCCTCCTCTCTTCTCCGCTCGGCGGCTCTCTCCTCCTCTGCAATCCTCTCCTTCGCCTCCTCTCTTCTCCGCTCGGCGGCTTTCTCCTCCTCTGCAAGCTTCCGGGCGGCGGCTTTCTCCTCCTCTGCAAGCTTCCGGGCGGCGGCCCGTTCCTCCGCGGCGATGCGCTCTTTCTCCTCCTCTTTCTTCCGGGCGGCGGCCCGTTCTTCCGCGGCGAGGCGCTCCTTCTCCTCCTCTTTCTTCGCCTCTCGCTCTTTGGCCCTCTCCTCCCTCTTCAACTTTTCCTCTGCCACGTCCGCATCTACGTTAGCCAGGACGTAGTCCTTGAGTTCGGTGCCGGCGAGCCCTAAGCTCTCGCCAATACTCTTGTACTTAAGCGCGAGCTCTCCCCGGTCGGCCATGGTAAGGGAGGTAACTTACCCTGCAAAAGTCCTAACCGGAATGAGGGGCGCACACAAGGGGGTACACTGACGGAAAACAAGGGGGTGGGCTGGATGAGCTACGATGAAACTGCAAAGGGGCGAATACAACACAACCACAAAGACAAAAGGCAATCAATCAAATATACAAAAATGAAGGCAAGAAAAAACCTTTTGAGATACCGCCACTCGGGAAAGCCAGTAAGGGACCTATGGGCTATGCTATCTACTACTAGGCCTAGAGGGCTGGGTCCTATCTATACTGGGCTGGGGAAGAATTTAAGCTAAGTCCTTAGTCTCGTCAAGTTGGGATGGGAACCTAAGTCTTTTGTCTCGTTGGGTTGGAAGGGGAAACCTAAGTCTTTTGTCTCGTCGGGGTCGCCAAAGTTAATGTCACGAAGAGAGGGGTTGGGGGAGGGGGGTAAGCTCTTAATCTCTCGCGCTGTATTACCTCCTTTGATAGGTTAATGGTGCGATGACATTCAAGAGATTAATGCTAGGCCAACTAAATAAATGAGAGACAGACAGGGAATAGGCGAGAGGGATAGTAGGGTTACACTAGTTAAGAAATTCAAATTCAAAGGCCAGTCAGGATAAGTGCAATTCTTAACTATTTACTTTTATTAATTTGAAGTGGGGAGTCTGGGTCAAATACTTCTAACGTGAGTCATTAGCAAAGCGTCTTTCAGTAAGGAGTAGTTCGGTGATATTCTGGGTAGTCAATATCTGGGGTACTAGAGTTACTGTAGACTGATTTCATCACGGGGCGAGAGTGTATCTGTATGGTTTCAGAGTCTCTCTGATAATCTGGCGAGTGGGGATTCTCGTAGGCTAATCACTTAGCTCGGTACTGCAGAGCGGCGATTGATCCAGGATACTCTGGGTGGCTTGTTTACCACGGTCGGTGGCGCGTGGGCGGTGATGTAGGTCAGTTGGTCACGCGGTGACGCATCGACCACGAGTGATAGTCTTGTGATAGGTACAGGGCTAGAATTCGGCTTTCGTAGCTAGCCGTCTAGGAAAATGGCGAAGTCCCGAGTCACGCTTCTCATTGACCCCCGGGGTTGTCGGGGCCTGCAGCGGGTCAGCGACTGGGAGATGATACAAGGCCGGGGTGATTCGCCCGGTACAGGAACCGTCTGTAATGCAATACAGACTCTGTATCAGCGGGGGATAGGAATAGTCTGGATTCAGGGCCTGTGGCACAATCGCCCATCTCAGAATTCAAATTGGTTGACCGGTCAAGGGTTGAGCCGGCGCATATACCAACAGTCAAACAATGCAACTAGATTTACTGGGCCAAGGTGGAGTTTATCGGCGGCCGCTAGTAGGTGATACCTTCGGCGCATTAGGATGGGGTTGGCAACAGGGACGAATATTTATACATTGGGAGCATGGTGGAGAGCAAATGGAAGGGGTACAGGGCAAAGGGGTTGTAGGCCTGGGCTGTACTGGGGACTTTAATCTATATGGAGGGACAGCATGGCATGGGGTATTTACACATGGGGCTAACGGAGCATACAAGCATAAATCCAAACATGTCATGGGGCATATACAAGGTAGAAATATGTGCCAGGGATAAATACAAGTCACAGCAACACATCAAGGCAAAACTATAAACATGAACATACATATCGACAGGACGCATGAACATGATGGGCGAACGACGGGTGATGGGGTTTGCTACATGACAAAGAGTAAGTTCCCTCTCTTACCTTGACTTAAGACGGGTGGAAGCACACGGGTACTGACGAAGCTCAGAGGTCACTCGGTGATGGAGACGTGTCTTCGGACAGGTTGTGACTTCAAGGCTGGAAGGCTTGGGACTGACACTAAGTCAGGTTCTGTGGCAGGCTTTAACTTGATGCCCGAGGGGCGGGGCTTAAGCGAATTGGCGAGCGAGCCTGCTAGAGATGGCTGGTTAAGTGGAAATCGTCGTTGGCTGAGTGTGTGGGATGACTGTGGCTAGCCTACGTCAGAGGGTGATTGCACGCCTCGTCACAATGATGATGATGATAATAATAATAATAATAATAATAATAATAATAATAATAATAATAATAATAAATACTGATAGCTCTAATGTTTTCAAAGAAGGTCTCTATCCAGTGTTCTGCACACACACACATACTAATAATAATTAATAATAATAAATAATACTGATAGCTCTAGTGTTTTCACAGAAGGTCTCTATCCAGTGTTCTGCACACACACACACTCACACACACACACAAAAACACACACACACACGCACACACAAACACACACAGCTTTTTTTTCTGCTAGGCCTAGTTTGGATCAAGCTGATTCTCGGGACCTGTGGATCTAAACCATGTCGTCCAAGACGCACACTGTCTGTCACATGGCGCGTTGTTTGGCGCCACGAACCACTGAGCTAGCTGACAAGGTACTTGGTGTGACGGACCGCGTTGACCCTTATAACCATACCTCCAGTGAAGACTGGAGTACTGTCCCTGGTATACAACTGCCAATTTTTGTTGCTGTTTTGACTTCACTCTTGCTCACAGGCGCCCGTATCTGTATGTGAGAGTCTCTCGCTCTGTACTATTATACTAGTATAATAGAGAGCGACGGACGCTATGAGATTCTGGCAATCTCTGACATATACTCGTGCTGCTCT
The DNA here is from genome assembly GCA_036898135.1 of Oncomelania hupensis. NCBI lineage: Eukaryota > Metazoa > Mollusca > Gastropoda > Littorinimorpha > Pomatiopsidae > Oncomelania > Oncomelania hupensis. The sequence goes on along the minus strand of CM072521.1, from coordinate 35,805,024 downwards.
CAAGGAGGTATACTATCGGAGAATCAGCTCATCGTGTATCAAGTGTTCCACTGTACGAACCAGATCTAGCTTTGTCCGCAAATCCATCCAACTATTAAACAAACGTTAATAATAATGATAATGTGTCTTTTAGAATGAATAGAAGTGTGTTATGGTGTGCGTGTTTGTGTGTGAGTTTTTGTATTGTGTGTGTGTGCGTGTTTGTGTGTGTGTGTGTGCGTCGTTGTGGGGGGGTGTGTGGGTGTTGGATTGTCTTTATTTTTGTCTCCCCTCCAACAATTTTCAATTTGGGACTGTGAGCATTTTATTACTTTATTGTTGCCTGTTGATTCATTATAATCTATGCATTTTTCAACTTTTACTGAGTGAATATAATTGCCTTTTTTTTTTTTACACTTGCAATTTGTTGTAGTACTGTCAGCAAAGCATGTCTTGATTTCTCTGTTTGAGATAATAAAATCTTCAATCATCGTTCGAGGAACTAAACTTCGTTCTTCTTCGTTTCTAGTTCTGTTAACTTTTAGTCTGTGTAGGCCTCACTTAGCAGATTATTTTTATATGCTTATATTACTTGACCATGCTTGAAATTGAAACATTAAAGGCAAAACTAGCTTTCGAAGGAACGTAATAGTCATCGAAGAATTGTGTATAGTGAGTAGTAGTAGTAGTAGCAGCAGCAAGAGTAGTAGTAGTAGTATTAGTATTAGTAATAGTAGTAGTAGTAGTAGTAGTAGTAGTAGTAGTAGTAGTAGTAGTAGTAGTAGTAGTAGTAGTAGTAGTAGTAGTAATAATAATAATAGTAATAGTCATAGTAATAATAATAATAATAGTAATAGTAATAATAATAATATTAATAATAATAATAATAATAATAATAAATAATAGTAATACAGGATGCTAACACAAGCTTTTTCTTCAATCCAATTCAAAGCGCGACGATCTGAAGAGATCGCTATTACAGAAGGCGGAACAGAAATCAATGTTTACATTTTTTTTTAAAATTTAGATTGACTGCATCCAATACCATTATGGAAGGAAGGAAACAAATATTATGTATAGATGAATAACATTCAAAATTCACATTTTTTTCAGAATGGTGTATCATAGAAGAAACTTAGACAAGTGAATCATCGTTTGCGCACAAAATCAGTTCGCCTTTGTCTTGTTAAAGCGACAGTAATCATGTCAGTTTAGAAGTTGAGGTTCTAGCGTATTTAGGTCTGCGTTCTTTTACAGATTAAGTGGTAAGTGGCCGCTTACCCTTAACACTTCAGAGGAGGTAAACACGACCATGACGTACTGAGTAGAGGAAACTTACGATCAGTTTGCGTAGGGAATATAACCCGTCATTATAACAACGTTTAAACCGTGATCAGTTTACGTAGGGGATATTACCCGTAATTATAACAACGTTTAAACCGTGATCAGTTTGCGTAGGGGATATTACCCGTCATTATAACAACGTTTAAACCGTGATCAGTTTGCGTAGGGGATATTACCCGTCATTATAACAACTTTTAAACCGTGATCAGTTTGCGTAGGGGATATTACCCGTCATTATAACAACGTTTAAACCGTGATCAGTTTGCGTAGGGGATATTACCCGTCATTATAACAACGTTTAGACCGTGATCAGTTTGCTCTAAAAGGACCCACTTTTACCACCTCCCCTCGACAGATTCTTTCAACATTCACAGTGAGTGTTGCCCTCAGTAAAAAAAAAAAAAAAAAAGCTAGCAACTAAATAGATCTAACTCTTTCCAAAGTAAAGTTGTTGTTTTTTTAAATCAATAAATTACGTAGTTTTGTGACTTATTAATAGCAACCGCTAGCCACAACTATTCAGCTAAAAATAGCATCTACCAAAGCCGATAAGAGGCAGAACCCATTTAAAGAAAAAAAAAGTTGCTCGGTAAGGTTTTTAGTTTTAGGTTTATACAATAGACCTTCCCCCACACACCAACGACGCACTCTTGAAACCGCGCGGTCCATTCAGAAATAGAGTCAAAGTCACACGGCATATGGTATCGGTGTACCGTTAAACAGGGAAAATCATTCCCTGTCAGAACAGAAATGGAAAATGTAAACTTAAGCGGCTGGGTTGAGAAAGGAAAGCCCGCTGTATCATAGTTTAATGTAATACCAATGCCAGTTTTAAGGAAACGAAATCTTCGAATTGGGGTCCCTTTAAGGGTAAACCACCCCAGATCCACAGGACAACGCAATACATACATGTTTATTACGTACAGTGGGCAGTTATTTATTGCAAGTAACTTGTGTGGAGAAACTGGAAGTAAGACTGTAATAACATATTTGATAGACGTAGTCTTATTTTCTTCTTTTCGCGTCCAAGCTAGATTTCGGGGGGAACCACCAAATTGGTGAGATTTTGTGACTATTTATCCGTTTATAATTCTAACCTACCATAATAAAAAAAACACCACAGCTATATTACGTATTCAAGGATATAAGCTATTCAAAGAGGCGTGTGCGTGTATATATGTGTGTGTGCGCGTGCTTATGTTTGTGTTTATGTAAAGGGGCGTGGGGATGAAGATAATAATCGAAAGAGAGAGAGAGAGAGAGAGAGAGAGAGAGAGAGAGAGAGAGAGAGAGAGAGAGAGAGAGAGAGAGAGAGAGAGAGAGAGAGAAAGGGGGAGGGAGGGAGAGAGAGGGAAAAAAAGAGATTATAGAGAGTACTTTAGATACAAACGGTTTGATTTAGGTCTGACTATTGATATCCCACGATCACTATGTGCTCGCACTAAAGTTTGCTTTTTGAAGCCCGCAATTTATGTTTCGCTATTAACATTCCTGCGCTTTCTTTTTTTTTTTTTAATGGCATCCTGCTGATGGTTGAAGACACCACCAATATTTAAATACATTTAACAAATACAACATGAATGTTCTTATAATTGACTTTAAAAACTTACATGAACATAAGCGAGAAGGAGAATGGCATCTAGATGTCCAGTAAGAATGTGAAGCGCCAACTGTGCATGTGTAGAGCAAATGTTTTACTCTTCTTTTTTTTAATTGATTGATGATTTTGGTTTATTGCCTGCAAGACCTGTCTTAATTCCTCAGAGTGATATAATAAAGTTTTCTTGTATCTTGTAATAAAATCCATCTAAGTGTTTTGATATTCAGTCAGTCAGTAGGTGGGTCAGCGAAAAATTCATGCAGTCATTATTGACCTACATTCTGTACGTGACCAGGAAAACTAAATACATTTATTTGGACAAAGAAACTAAACACGATCCGCAATAGTTCGTTGAGAAGTCAACTACACCTTAGCATGAAAACTATCATTACAGCTTTCGACTCAATCAATGTTTTGTTTTTTAAATCCAGTCAGTCAGTCAGGTGGGGGGTGGGAAGGGAAAGAGGGGTCAGGGTCGTCAGTTCACCTCCTGCAGTGGAATCGTGCCATAAAATACACATATTCCCATGGAATCAACACCAACGACGATCAACAGTCATCAATTAATAATAAACAATGCACAATGCACACTCTCTTTTTCAGCTCTACGGGCACTTTCAGGACTGTATATATTCAGCATTAGGCTACATACAGAACACACGACTATTGATTGTGTCGGGGCAACCTCTTTATCTACAGCTTATTGCAAACCTTTCATTTCCTATGGGCTCTTAGCTGGCGCATATCCTGTCGATGTCATAATTGACTAATGATGTTTTCTTACCGAGTTCAAGACGCTCACGATTAATACTGTTAGAAAGACAAGAGAAAAAACTAAGTTATACTGTAGTTCTATGAAGTACAGAAACTCAGTGTATTAAAATTACCATCGGCAAGAACTTAGTTTTGACAATTTACTTCCGAACTGTTTGGAGAATCTTAGGTGTATTTTTATTGCAGAAAATAAAAGTAACAGATCCTGTCCTATCATATCCCGTAACTCGGAGGTCTTAGATGATCACAGATGATCGTTTAACCAGCATACTCCATATTTCTCTGTCTTCAGCAACCCTCAAGGCTTCGCTCAGTGTCAAGACAGTCCATTCTCGAATGTTGTCCTCCCGCCTCTTTTTTTGTCTCCCTCTTTTTCTACCTCCTTTCATCGTGCCTTGCAAGATGGTCCTTGCAAGGTCTGATGGTGTGGTGACTTGGCCATATCATCGGAGTTTCCGTTTCTTCACCACTGTGAGCAGGACATCGTGTTGTCCAATGGCTTGTGTGATGGTCTGTCGGACTTCGTCGTTGGCGATGTGCTTGGTATAGGAAATGCCCAGAAGTCTTCTGTAGCACCTCATCTCACAAGGGAGCGCAGTAGCCTTACCTTGGAATGTAGACTGATGGTCCTGTCTTTCCAAATGGGCTTCAACCTTGTTAGGGCAGCAGTTGTTTGAGCGATCCTGGAGAGGACTTCCTGTCGGACCCATTGTCTGATACAATGGCTCCTAAATATTTGAAGCTATGCACTGTGCTGAGGGATTGGGATTGGACTTTGAGTGACAGATACATTTATTTTTTTTAATGTATTGTCGATGGATAATACTAACATCCACCCATCCAAATTCCCAACCCACACAAACAATATTTATTTAAGCACACAAAAATCAAATTTGCAAATTATATAGCTCTAACCTCCCCCCCCCCCCCCCGCGCTTTTTTTCTCCCCTCCACCCCCACCCCCCTCCCCAAAGTACAAATCTGGCAAAAGACACAAGCAAACAAAATAATGCGAAGTATTTAATAATTAATTTAAATTAAATTCATAATTTAATAAATAAATACACTTACTTATCGATGTTGACTCGAACATCACTGCAAGAATAAGATCGTGTCCATGCCGTTGCCATTCTGATCGAAGAGAAACTCACTGACGATGAAGATGACCACAACGATCAATTAGGTTACAATAGAATGATGTCATCGTAACGATATAGCTGCGCTCATTTTTCGTGTCTAACTTTTCAGTTCATCCTCTGGCCGCTTTAAAATTTGGCTATAATGGCTTTTGCTTTTCCACGTAGGCTAACACTGTCTCCAACACACATTCAAAATTTGAATACTGCATATGCCTGCATGTTTTCTGAACAGCAGGGGCAGGAACTACTTCAAATTCAACCTAAACTCTAGTATTACGCGAGTTTAAACTGTAGGCCTATGTGTAGGACACTTTATAGCCTCAGTAGGCCTACGATTCTCTAGATGTTCCGATCGAGATTTGTTTCTGTCTTAAAAGTTAAATGCACAAAAGGTTAGTGGTGTTCTCCTTCAGGCACAAAAACTTGCAGGTCCGTTTGAAAAGTTATTGCTGACGTTTAACTAATTATTCGGGCGATTGAGGTTTTATTCGTTTCTTACAACACAGAACATTTTGGTCAGTCCAGGCGGTAGCGTAGAAATGCACTATTTCATTAACAATATATATTTTGTTTGAAATCTAAATAAATAAATAAATAAATAAATTAATTAATTAATTAATTAATAATAATAATAATAATAATAATAATAATAATAATAATAATCATCATCATCATCATTATCATCATCATCATCATCATCATCATCATCATCATCATCATCATAATAATAATAATAATAATAATAATAATAATAATAATAATAATAATAATAATTTTAGAAAAGTCAAATCCCCCACAACTTCACTTATCATCAACAACGAGGTTGTAGAGCAGGTTAAGTCTTTTAAATTCTTGGGGACAACAATATCTGAAGACCTTACATGGGGGCCCCACGTGACGCTCACGAAAAAGAAAGCTCAGCAGCGCTTATATTTCTTGAGGCAACTTAAAAGATTCAGAATCAATGACACAATTCTTGTTAAATTCTATAGAACTATCATTGAAAGTGTACTAACATTTTCATTCACGAACTGGTATGGCAGTGCTACTGAGGAGGAGAGGGAGGAGTTGAAAAAGGTAGTCAAGACTGCTGCCAGAATCACGGGGTGTAAGCTCCCAAAATTAGACAAACTCTTTGAAGAGCGAATAATTCGCAAGGCCAAGGCCATAATCAAAGACCCCTCGCACCCGGGTAACCATCTGTTTGACCTCCTGCCCTCTGGTAGAAGACTTCGATCACTTAAAGCAAGGACAAAAAGAATGAATAGCAGCTTCTATCCAAGTGCAATAAGAGTGCTAAATGTAAATGAAATGACTGGAGTTGAGTGCTAAGTGTAAATTGGAATGACTGCAGTTGCACAGTCATCGGACTAAACTATCTTAGATCTTTTACAGTGCATGCATACCGGCTATGAATTTTGATGTTTACTGTTAACATTTCATGTAAACATGTTTGGTTTTAATGTTACAATGTGATGTGTGTTAAGAATAGATGTGTGAATGTGCCAATACTGTATGCATGCTCGCTGACCAAGGCAAATTCCTAGTGTACAAATTGTATTGATTTGACATATGGCTAATAAATCTTATCTTATCTTATCTTATCTTATAATAATAGCGTTTTAACACTGACTTTCCAAGATTTGAAGATAATTGTTCAAATATCGACTAATAGATCAACTTCTTAAGAAGCTTTTGGCGCTATACATGAAGGCTATAGAAAACCTTTTAATTTGGTGTGTTTTATTTCCTCTTTCTTCATCCAGCTGGAGTTGTGAAAAAAAAAATCAGCCGAAATCCACACTAAACATAAAAAGAGGCCTGATTCTCATACACATTACTTAAAAAATGCAGTAATACTCAACACCTTTCAATATTAAAAGTCTGGAGAAATATGACGTTATATGCTAATCAGCTTAATTCTTGGTAAATTATTCTAACCTAAAGCGCAATTCAGTACGCTAAGCAGGACTTTCAATCGTTACAACCTAAGGGGTCACAAACCGAGAGACTGTGATGTAAACATTTGTTGTCAGCTTTATAGGAATGGTTGGGTGTGTGTGTGTGTGTGTGGGTGTGGGTGTTGGTGTGTGTGTGTGTGTGTGTGTGTGTGTGTGTGTGTGTGTGTTTTGTTTGTTTTGGTTTTTTGGTGCCTTCACCGTCTCAACGATAATCGAATTGTCGGAGCTTTCACAATCTTACGATAATCGAAATTTAAAAAAAAAAAAAAAAAAAAAAAAAAAAGGTGATGCTAACCGGTGTTTGTACGGCACACTAACAACACTTTGAAACGGCATAATCCGAACACGCATTTGGACTATTGTAATAGCGTCAAAAATTCGGGTCAATTATGACGACCACGAGTTCGTGCAAAACTCTCTCGAGAACACAAAATTGTACACGAATGGTGTTAGCTGATGATCGTACGGCACACCTAGCAACACTTTCAAAACAAGGCTTAGGCTGTACACGTGTGTGCAGTTAGGCTATCTCTATAGAATAAATGTGTGTATAAACTGTGAGCAACATAGTCCACCATGACGACCACGCCGCTCGATCACTTGTGTTCTTCATGCTACCACATTGCAAGAGATACGAAATAAAAGATGACGCTAACTCAAGGAAGCTGGCTGAACTGTGAGGCCTTCTCTACCAGAGAATAAGTAGGTGGGTAGATGAGGTAGCCTTGTAATCTAGAGCTAGTGGTGCTTGACTTGATGGAGAAAGAGTTGTCGACTGTTGGGTTACTATTAAACCTAAACAATAGGCGCCCATATGGGAATGTGAACGGAGTCTATTACAGTGGTTGGTTATATAGACTTCGCTCACGTTCAGATACGGGCGCATGTGACCTAAGCATACCTTCAAAACATCCATTAACATATCCTGACAGAAAAACGACACTTTTAGTATGATTGTATTAAACGAAATTTCCGCATCTATTTCCACTTAATAAAATCGAATCGATTGTTTTAAATGCAAAGACTAGTTTGATCTAGCTGCAGGTAAAAGAGGAAGATGACAACAGTTGAACAAAGAATGTAGACGAATAAATAAAGATGATGTGTTTCGCTGTCCAAATTCTAAACAGCTGACCAGGTTGGTTGGTTGGTTCTCAACGGTGAAAAAGTCAAGTATGCGTGATGGCGTTTACCGCGTGCCAAGATGGTCATCCAATATTCAACACTCTTCCCCCCATACACGGCAGTGCTCCTGGGTGCAGAGGTCTGCTGTTGAAGGATATGTCTTTTCGTGCATACTGAGTTTCAGAGGACCACCATTTCAAATCAGCGCATAAAAACTGCTGCATGGCGCTGTATGAAAACAAGTTCTGATACTTTGTGTGAGTCGTGCCTTTGATCCCCTTTTCCTCTGCAGTTGAGATGGTGAATGTAGATCGTATTCAGATTCTCAGTATTGTCTTGGTAGCACATAAAAGATCCAAGGAGATCTGTTGGTGCTAAAATCATCTCAGACATGTTTTGTTTGTTTTGCAAAATAATTATTTAGCGCCTTATATATATATCATGAAAAAGGAACCATTTATAACGCAACAAGTCGTGAAAGATTAAGCTTCTATAAGAAAACTGCAACAACAAAAAACATAGCCGAGCTATGCAGAAAAGAAACAACCACCAGAAAAAATACAAAATACAAATCGCTCCTTTGTCGTCTTCAGCATTGCTTCATTCGGCGAACGTCTGAGCAACCAGAAATAGAAGGCTGGGTCCTTCTTTTATCTCTACACAAAATGGATTGTTTGTATTGAATCGCAATCCACAGAACAAAGAGCTGCTCGAGGCATCATCTAAAAAGAAAAATCTGGCATTCAAGATCCATACTAAGATGAAAAGTGTGAGTTTCTTCTGGCACAACTCGAGCAGTAATAAGCTTACTTAAAGGGTCCCAATTTGTTTGCGTTTTTGGCGAAAACAGCCTTACTCTAAAATTCGCATTGTTCTTACATTAACCATCGATAAATTGAATTTCGTTGCTCAAACCAACCGCTAAAGTTTAAAATGTCAATGTTATGATGAAATGTTGGGAGTGTGGGGGAAAAGTGGAACGCATCGATTCGCAATTGCTCTCCAGCTGGCGCGTAAACTGTCTTAGCCAATTGAAAGAGGATTTGTCCTTCTTGTCATCATGCTACGATACGTCTTGTTCTTACTGACACACTTGTTGGACTTGACATTAATCTTCTTCTTCTTCTTCTTCTTCTTCTTCTTCTTCTTCTTCTTCTTCTTCTTCTTCTTCTTCTTCTTCTTCTTCTTCTTCTTCTTCTTCTTCCTCCTCCTCCTCCTCCTCCTCCTCCTCCTCATCATCATCATCATCATCATCTTCTTCTTCTTCTTCTTCTTCTTCTTCTTCTTCTTCTTCTTCTGCTGCTGCTGCTGCTTAAGACAGGTTGTAAGCGAGCGTTGTGGCCGCGTCGTCTAAGGCGGGACTACGTTTCCTTGTCCACAGGCTAGAAACCAATGGCGCCTGACAGGTGTGGGATCGATCCCTCCTCGAAGCGTTACGTTTCTCCGAATATTATTTAGCTTACTTTTCGACTCGGGGGTTTTCTCCGGGTAATCCGATTTGATGTACCAGCAAAATTTCAAAACACAACTAATATTAGTAGGTTTGGTTTGGGCGCGCGACAATAAAGTGTCCAAATATCCAAGGACGAGGCCTAAGAGCCTTAAACCTGTTATTCCCCTTAAGCAATCCAATGTTCCATGTTTCTATTTTCCTCCTCCTCTTCTTCTTCTTCCCCTCGTCCTCCTCCTTCACCTTCTCTTCATCATCCTCCTTTTCCTTCTTTTTTCCCCCCTTCTTCTCTTCTTCTCCTCTTCCTCCACCTTTTCCTTCTTCTTCTCCTTCTTTTTCCACTGTAATAAATGCAGTGTGAAAATTGGATTGTTGCAGTGTAGTGTAGTGTAGTGTCGTGTAGTGTAATGCAGTGTAGTTTATTTTTTAACTCTCTTGTATTGTATTTCTAAACATTCTTGAGAATTACCTTTCGATCACTCATCATGGGGATTGCGTCTATTTACACAAATCCATAGGTGTGTGTGAATGATTAAAACTTCACATGAAATATGCCACGCTAAGTGGTTTCCGCGCCTCCCATATAATCAACAGTTTCATTGAACAGGCTAATTAGCACAAGAAGAACATGAACTCTTTTTTTTTTTCAAGACTTCTCTGGGAATACTTCGATAAAGTCGGAAATCACAACGAGCCAATTGTCCGTCTGTCTGTTGGTGGGTTGTTCCATCGTTCCCTAATATTAATATTTCAAACAAACAAAAAACACTAAAACAGATTTTGACTAAATTTCATAGGGACATTACCTGGGTTAGTGGCCTGCTTTCCGTGTCATCGCATTTGCTGTGCCTCGAAGGTGAAGATCGATGTGGTCAATTCTTTGCTAAACACGTTTTTGCTCAAATTCTCAAAAAGGATTGAACAGATGTTTGTGGGTTTTGAGTATATAATAATTATATCTAATTCAACTCGTGGCTTCTCATTCCGCGGCAATCCGTTTGTCAGTCAGTCCATCGCCCCGAATTTTACTTTGTTCAAAACTCGTTTTTTCGCTGTCGTGGTGGTGGGGGAACTAATTTCCCCTTAATGATAGGGCATTGTACCAGTCCATTGTGGATCCTGGTGGTGATGATTATTGTTGGCCATGGCTGCGACGTTGTCATGGTGGGAGGGGGGGGGGGACGAACTTCCCCTTGATGATATGGCACTGTACCAGTCCATTGTGGATCCTGGTGGTGATGGTGCTAAATTGTTGTTCTTGGCTGCGACGCTGTGGTAGTGGGGGGGGAGGGGGAAACTAACTACCCATTGATGATAGAGCACTGTACTAGTCCCTTGTGGATCTTGAAGATCATGGCCAGGCGTGAAATCTTCCTAAATTCCTCCAGAAACTGCCACTCGAGTGAGTCTAACATGCGACACATACCTGAGGCGTTGTGGTACCGATTTAGCACGAATCGGTTTATAGCCCTTCAACGGTCTTCGAGGTGTAAGCCTAAGGATCCCATACCGATATGATGCATATTCAAGCAAGGGCCTGACAAAAAACTTGTATGCTCTTTCCTTGATGGTACTGGAGCTGAACTTCAGGTTTCGGGAAGGTTATGTTCGGGATCTGACAACCTCGAAAAAAAAGTGTTTGAACCTGATCGGACCTTCCAGGAACATTCAATTAAAACAGGCCATAAGGAAGCCCAGCGGAACGTCCAGATACCGATGGTAATACCCACATACTTGGCTGCAGATACGGTATTGAAAGTGTGGCGTGTAGTTGGTAGGAGGGCTGAAATGGGCGTTTGCTCCTGGTGCCCGGCAAGGACACACACTTCTCGGAGTGGAACTCCATACCCCAGTTTTTCTCCCATTCCGAAACTGGCGAAAGGCGTTGGAGGTCTTCGTGTAGCTGGTCTTGCTCTGTGGCACAGGTCACCACCGTAGACTGCAGGTGTCGTCTGCAAATAGCCTTGTCAGGGCTGTTAGTTGCTCGTGAACCTTTTATGTCATTCATATTTGCACTTGCTCAAAGGTCAAGGTCGCCGTGGTTTATCATTTTCAAAGACGTTTTGGCGCTGTAAATATCAAAATTGGATAAACCGATTTTTTAAAAATTGTTTGCTTTCTTACTAGCGAAGTTCAAAGAGTGGCTAATCGTTCTGTGTGTTCATTTTGATTAAATGTTTTAAAATCGAGGCAGAACAAGCCCACGAAAATTAACACTTTCGACAGTGTTGGTTTTCAGCTATGTGTGTGTGTCTGGGAACATTGAGGTTTAACGTCTACACCCACCATTGGCGATATGGCAGACGGGGATAATCATCCCAGGAAAAGAGGGGTAGGGACCTGAATCAACACTGAAACACCAGAGCAATCATATTGCTTAAATGGACAGTGAAAATGGCCACATTTTATATCACCCATTACGGGATTCGAACCTGGGTCATCGGTGTGCCAGGTGAACGCGTGTCTGGGAATACATTCGAATGGCTTATCATCTTCACCCTCTTCTCCCCCGTCCACTCCTCTCCACTTTCCAATTCCCCAATCCACAGCCAAGCATTTGAGTCTTTAAATGCAGACCCATATTCCTCATCTTTTTTTTTTTTTTAATCCAGAGTATTTTAAGACTGTTGAGGCATATACCAACACAAATCAAGCTCTGTTTGGATACAAAGATCAGGTTGATCGAATTTTCCCTCTCCTTTTATTTTCAATCATCGATTGAGTGGTCCCGCAGCCATACCTCAGTGGTAGAGCTTTCGCCTGGCACATCGATGAACCAGGTTCTAATCCCGTGATGGATCAAGATAAAAGTAGACAATTTTCACTGTCCATCATAGCAGTATAATTGTTTTTGGTGGCTGAGCGTTGATTTACGTCCCTACCCCTTTTCCCTTGGTAGGGTTAGTCTCATCGGCCGTATCACGGTATATATTTTATATGAATGGCGAGTGCAGACGTTCAACTGCCATGTTTATTCATTCATGGAGTGGTTGCAGAGAGAGAGAGAGAAGTCGAAGTTGAAAACAGCATAACTAGCATATTTGCATAATTGCATTAGGTCCTATGGACCAGTTTTAAAGCTAGTCCTTAATAACAAATAAAAAAATGTCAGAACAAACAAAATAATTAACAAAACATTAATTTGAAACTAACGCAAACCTTAGAGAGAGAGAAAGAGAGAGAGAGAGAGAGAGAGAGAGAGAGAGAGAGAGAGAGAGAGAGAAAGAGAGAGAGAGAGAGAGAGAGAGAGAGAGAGAGAGAGAGAGAGAGAGAGAGAGAGAGAGAGAGACACTTTGACACTTTTGACAGTTTTTATTAGGCCTCCGGCCCATACAGTTTGTGGAGGGGGTTTACAATGGGAAGAATACACATAAATCAACACACACACACACACACACACACACACTCACACACGCATACACATTTAATACAATTCAATTGCAGAATAAGTAACATTCAAGGACTTTCAAAATTTACATTTACTTAATTTCCATCTTTTTCTTATCTTTTCTTTCCACAACTTTTCTTTTCACTTTGTATGTAACTTTTATAAATATTTTGTAATTTCTTGCCTCTTGTTTCTTTTTATTTATTTTATTTTTTTTTCAATTTTTTCCTCTTCTTATGCTTTTTTTCATTTCATTTCATCTCATTTTACCAACCATTTTTCTTTTGTTCTCATCATTAACATTTCCCTTCATTCACTTTTTAGCTCTTATTTCCTTTATAACATCTATTTATGAGCAAACATACGAATGCTAGAGGCATATTTAGCAATCATAAAACGTCATATCCTTTTGATAGCACTGAGAGATAGCACAAACAAACCCAAAATTTATGTTATATTTAAAAAGAAATTTTTTTTTTTTAAAGCCATTTACGTTAGTGAAGATTCTCTGTTTTAAGCTGTAGAAAGTGTACATGGCAAGTTTCCTTTGAAATTCAGCAGAAGGATTTTGAAGAACAAAAACAGTTTTAACGTCAATAGCAGTGATGTATTTCTGCCTAATAGAATCGTACTTTGGACAGTCGAACAGGAAATGAACTTCGTCTTCAATGCAGCCTGGACAAAAGGGACAATTACGGTTGACTACATTTCCAGTCTGATACCTTTTGTTTATTCCCAATTCATTTATGCCTAGACGTAATCTGATCAAAGAATCGCGAAAGCGTTTAATTGTGATGTCGTTTAGGTACAATTCGAATCTGTGTTCTGTTTTAAATATTCTGTAGACAAAGTACATATCACTTGAGTTCAGTTTCATATTCCTATCTTCATTAAAATTCTCGATCATTCTATTTTTTAGAGAACCCAAGAATGTATGTTCATTTCGTGTCCCACCTTCTATCCAGACGTCAAGGAAGCCATGTTGTACTAGACATGTCTTAATTTTACAAAGCCAATTTCTAGCCGAGTTATCTCTGTTCAAAGAATTTCATAGCATTGTTTCCACTTGTCTGGGGATTCTGGCCGGTGACATTTTAGACAATTTTAACCAGTAGCGTACACATGAAATGGCAGATTCTATATAAAGAGGGTACCGACTCGTTTCCCTGTATACCATGTGGTTCGGAGTTTTACTAGACACACTAAGAAGTCTCTTGCAAGCAAATAAATGCGCTGACTCAATTACATCTAATTTAGATAAGCCCCATACTTCAGAAGCATACAATAACATCGGTTTTACCTGCGCATCAAAAAGCTGAAAAAACACTTTTGTATTAAGGTTACCGCGTGCCCACATAGTTTTCAAAATGTCTAGAATCTTGCCTTTTGCTTTATTGGCAAATTCGTCACAGGCTGTCGATTCTGACAACTTTGTAGTAAGAGTGAAGCCTAAATATTTATACTTATTACCAATATCAATAACTTTACCATCGTATGTCCAGCGTTCTCTAGCGGAAACATAACCACCCTTACGGAATATCATAATTTTTGTTTTATCAAGGAGAGAGAGAGAGAGAAAGAGAGAGAGAAAGAGAGAGAGAGAGAATGAAATTGAAAGGCGAATTACAATTAACAGAAAAAAAACAAAACAGTATTGCCAGTGAAACCTGTGTCCCTGTTAAATATAGAAATCTCTTAAAAGTCACTGCATAAATGTGAGTACAACACAAGCACTTGTTCACAAAAGACGAGTGTACAGAGTTTCAAAATCTACCCGGTCTAATTAAGCTTGAATCTTGATTCAGGCATTAGACTTCACCAACTCCTGACACTCCGTGTAAAATAACATATTTAAACATTCAGTACGATCAAAGATATTTTAAAACTAATCTGTAACCAATACCACTCATAACAATCTTAAGTGAATGTAGCTTCGCATCTTCCAAAACACTAAACAAAACTACCACAATGTAGCCCACCAATTGTAACATAATTATTTCATTTAATGTAAGCCTATATTATCAGTGAAGATTTTAACAACAACAACAAAGAATCGCCCGTTATTATCACAATAAACATAATAAGACAATGAAATCCTACACACACAACATCTCACATAATACTGTTGTCTTAATTAGTCCAAAACAAGTCTCTACATTGATCAACATGATCATATCTATTGTAATAAATAGTCTCATAAAATATCTTTACTAACATCTGTACAAATCACAAGCATGATATGACTTTAAATTTGAAGCCGAAAAGAATAACAGAAAATTCATCAATAATTAATAAATCGGTACAATTCAACTTGTAAAGCTATTTTGCCCAAGCCACATGCTGCATATTGGACAACAATTGCCTGCAGTTGAGCAGCCCACACTGTGAATGTACAAAATCCCTGATTGTTGTGGATAATGAATTAAACCAAAAATGCCAGCAAAACACCACATATTAAAAGCATCACTGAACACAACAAATATACTGATGAACAATGCATTGTACAATAACAATATTTAAAGCAGTCTTCAGTAAATCTTTAAAATACAATACCTAAACAAGAAATATAAAGACTATCATTGCTTATGAAATAATTCTAGACAATCAGCATGTATATACATGTATACACACACACACACACACACACACACACACACACACACACACACACATATATATATATATATATATATATATAAAGGCGGAGACTGACAGCACTTATATATGTATGTATGTATGTATGTATGTATAAATGCTGTCAATTTCCGCCTTATTTGCTTTTAACTGACATTCTTAATACTATATGGATTACCATAAGTATCTGTCCTGTTAAGACAAAGTACAGAAAGTCAAATTTCGCTATAAATAAACAAACGACAAGATTTTTAAATCCTCATAGAGAAAACGAGGAGTCGAATCTTAAGTGTGAATTGTGAAAATCAAATGTCTGTGGATTAAGAGATCGAAACAAGTACCCTTCACCAAAACACACAAACAGACAAAATGTCATCCAAACGCAAAAGATTGATCTCTTTAAATTTAAAAAAAAAAAAAAATATGGTGCACTGGTTTTACTTTTTCACCACACAGAAGTATTACAGTAAAGTATAGTAAAGGGAATGACTCAAACCGCATGGCTCAGACAAGTCCAGGCTGTCACTTTCTCTGGAAAGAGAATGCTGGCTACACAGGAAAGGGAATGCTGGCTACACAGGAAAGGGAATGCTGGCTACACAGGAAAGGGAATGCCGGCTACACAGGAAAGGGAATGCTGGCTACACAGGAAAGAGAATGCTACGTCAATGCAATTGTGGAAAACTCAAAAGCAAACTAGCAGTCTGCAATCAATTGCAATTTCTTGAAAGAG
Source organism: Oncomelania hupensis (assembly GCA_036898135.1). Lineage (NCBI taxonomy): Eukaryota > Metazoa > Mollusca > Gastropoda > Littorinimorpha > Pomatiopsidae > Oncomelania > Oncomelania hupensis. Next base: position 35,788,897 of record CM072521.1, on the reverse strand, counting down.
ATAATAAAAGCATAAGAGAGAAAAAAGGCCTCATCTAGTCTCAACTTCGCTACAACGAGAATGACTATTTTCATGACAAATCGTTAGGCTATTTTCACTCATAATAAAACTAGAAGGGCAAAGTCCAAATGACTCACATGCTCCATAGCGAACTCGCAACATTTAATATGAAAAATGAGTGGCCAGAAAAAACAAAATGAAAGGGTGGCATTAAAATGCAAAGTAATACTGACTATGATCTTTCTATGCTCTTGACCTTGAGGTGACCTTGACCTATGGCTCCAAATACAAAAGGGACAGGGGGTAGGAAGGGGTGAGAGAGGAGGGGTGAGGGTTGTGAGCAAGGGGAGGCAAGTACATTGTGCCTGCTTGCCAGCAGAAGTTTACTTTTGTCTTGTTTGTAAAGGATTCTGAATTTATTTTTTGAAATTATTCTTATATAGTGGCTTGTGTATTATTGCTGTTTATCTTCCTCTCTGATTCTCTATACTTATTTTTCTTTCTTTCTCATCCCTTTCTCATTTCTTTCTCTCTCCCTCTTTCTTTCTCTCTCTCTCTCTCTCTCTCTTTTACTGCTCTGTATCTCCGTTTATCCCCTCCTTCCACCTCATTGTTCTCCTTTTTCTCTATGCAACTTTGCCATCCAGTTCGAGTGTATGTGTCTGTGCAATGCATGCATTTTGCGCACAGTGCACGGACTAACGACCTTTTTGACGATCGTGAGGTTGGGTGAAGTTTGCGTGCATTTTGCATGCAGTTTGTTTTCATTTACTTATTTGTTTGGTGAGATCTGAACTCATGTATAGTTTTGTATTTTGGGGCTGTTTTTGTTTAGTTGGCCCGTGGCAATTGTAAGAGCGGGTCGTCTTTTTCTTGCAGCTAGGCTATTTCTTCTACCTTGTTACTTTTTTCCTCTCGCATTTTGAGAAACCAAAAGATTTCATCTAAACAGTCATCTAAACAGTCACCTAGATAGGCTTGTGGTTCGGACTTGGTCTGTTGGTGTACTCTCTTGTCCCCCTTTGAAAGCAAATAAAATTGTGATACTGTTTTGAGTGAATCTTACTTAAATACAAGATAAATGCGAGTTGGTAGATTTATTTACTTGTTTATTTTTACTATTTGTTGTTTGCGTGTGTATGTGTGCACGCTTGATCGGTATTTTAGTAGCTGGTAAACGTGTGTTTGCACTTTGCAGGTATGTTTTATGAATGTTACTGCCACATCGCAACATATTCCATGTGCATGTTTTATGTCAATTTGGCCAATAAACTTCGTTGAATCGTTGTTTAGTGGCTAGCACATACATACTCACATTGCTATGCATAGGAGTCAAAAATTGTGGGAGGGGAGTAAAAGGGGAAATACACAGACTCACAGTGATAACAGCATGTGAAGCCAAAACAGGTATTCTTATTATTAATCATAACTTTCAAAAACGTATACAAATCCCATATATTCTTTCATTCTCATTCACTGAGATGTACCCAGCAAACCAGCACATCGTAACTGTAGAATCAGTAAGTGGATCACCCCTGTAAAAAGTACTGAAGTTTGACTAAGGAAGGTATCATTGGTGACGAGTGTAGATTTTTTCCTCCCTACCTTCCTTCATTGCAGCAAAGCGAGCAGCCGTAAACAGGTAGTCGCTCAACCTGCAAAATGTGTTATGTGTGAAAAGCATCCGAAACAGATATTGACGATCATAAAATAAGTAGTAGTAAGTAAACTCAAAATAAATATAAACAAACAAATTTAAAAATAAACTTGTATTGATAATTTTCAAACTGTTCCTTCTCTATATATCGGAGACTTTATTGATCAAGAAAAGATAAAATAAACTTATCTTAAACTAAATAAATATACACATTTTTTAAAGAAATAATTTGTGGAGAAACTTCTTCAAAATGTTCCTTTTCTATATTTATGGAGACTTTAATTTTGAAATGATAAAGGTAAAACTGCAAACAATGTTGTAAATGGTGAGACATTTAAACTTATTACAAATCCATTTCAAGTAAAATCATGGAGGCTTTAACCATATGAAGACAGTACTTAACAATAACGAAGAAAGAAATAAGATCTTCTAAATCCATATACAGAATTTACACACTTTTGGCGTAAGTTTTATATTTATACAGAGCCGATGTGGTATGGGTTCTCGGTATAAATACTGAAGTTCATGTTTTACTTTCTTTATTTGATTAATATAAGTTGTCATCGTTATCTGCGGGAGGCACTGTGGTCTAATGGTAGTGCTTCGTCTTGCGGATCTGAAGGTCCCGGGTTCGAGCCCTGGCCGGGCCATTGTGTTGTGTCCCTGGGAAAGACACTTTACTCCTGTTTTCCTACTCCTTCGGATGAGAGTATAAACCGAGGTCTAGTCTGTGTGTCGCATACATTCCATCATAACGGACTTTAAAGATCCCGATGATCATGTCCTAGACGGGTGAGTGCCGGTAACAAGAACACACCCAGCATGCACTTGGTCCTTCTCCCCCATCCCTGGCTGCCCAGGATTGTGCTCAGTTGTCCGTGCGTCAGACCATGCGGCCAAAGGCTGCGGGTGGGCGTCTCGGGCGGTTTGAGTTAGATCCTGTATCGGCCAGCGCCTTGATCCTTAGGAGCAACCAAGCTTGAGACTGCTGTTACGAAAGATGAATGCCTTACAAATGACGAACATTATTATTATTATTATCTGCTCTGCAGTCAAGTTGTTCTGCACAGCCGCCAAAATTACTGCGCTCCTTTGTCATAGCCATCTTCTTTTATGCTTGAGAAACATGGACCGTCACAGCAGACCTACAACGAAGAATACAAAGCATGGAGATGAGATGCTACAGAAGACTCCCAGCAAATCACCAACGACGAAGTCCAATAGACCATCACACAAGCCATTGGACAACATGATGACATGCTCACAGTGGTGAAGAAACAGAAACTCCGATGGTATGGCCACGTCACCAGGGCATCAGGTCTTGCAAAGACCATCCAGCAAAGCATGATGCAAGGCGGAAGAAGAAGAGGGAGAACGAAAAAGAGGTGGGAGGACAACATTCGAGAATGGACTGGTTTGACACTGGGCAAAGCCATGAGGGTTGCGGAGGACAGAGAAAAATGGAGTATGCTGGTCAAACGATCATCTGTGGTGCCCCAACGACCCTTCAAGTTATGGGATAGGATAGGAAAGGATAGGCCACCAAAATTAACCATTATGATCAAGAGAAGAACTACACCTATATGTAACCAACTGAATCAAAGATTGGGGTCTTACAGGCCATGGATATCTATTCTGCTATAGCATACATGTTAATGTAAACAATACAAAAGCAAGAAAACTATACCTGTTCATGAAGACAAACGTCTCAGGATCTATTTCTTTGTCTCTTGATAATGGTGTTATTCTGAGAGGGAAAAAAAAACACAACAGAAATAATCCTTCTTGACATAAAACCCTCATAAAACTGTTCAATTCAACAATGTGTACGTTTTCGTTTTGCATTTACCAAATGCAGCATCTCACATTCCTCGAAACTTTTTCGACCTGAATCATGTATGAGTGTTTGAGAGCTTGGGCAGGTGCATGTATAGTTTTCTATAGTTTTGTTTTTCTGTCATCAAGCGACATGCCAAATAGAATATGATATCAAATTTGTCAATACTTTTTAAACCAAAATAATAGTTTCAGCATTTTGGTGGGGTTTTTCCTATCTCTGCAGGAAGAAACAAGTCAAGTAAAAAAAAAGTCTGTACTCACAAAAAGAGAGTGAACTTTTGGCATGTTGCTTGATGAAAGAACCAAGCTTGAGACTGCTGTTACGACAGATGAATGCTTATTGGTTCCAACATTTTAAATATTTGTCGTTGACTGTTAGGTGGGGTTCATCATATCTTCACAAACTTCCTTCTGATGCATGCTATGCATTTAGCATGAATATTGAGTTAGGCAAAAAATAACAACTTTAAATTACAGAAAAATGAAAAAAAAAATTGTAAATAAAATAAAAAAGAATAAAATATAATAAAAATGAAATAAACTCACGCTCTCTCCGCTCTGCGGCAGACAGATCTGGCCAAGTGCAGGCATGTTGCTGACTTGCCTCCTGACTGCAAAATAAATCAACATACATTAGATGGAGAAAAAAAATCAGGTAAAAAAACAAAGTACAGTATTATTCTTTTGAACTAGAAAACAATATAAAAGGTCATTACACAAAATCGACTCCTGTGAGAAAATCTGTCGCCATCGAGGATCGAACGTGGGTGGCTTGTGAGCCAGGTGAACAGACTACCCATTGAACTATTGTGCCATTTTGAATAATCTGGAATTCTGATATATTCTTTGCAGCATTGCACCCAAAGACAATAGCCACTCGAGCAGCCCTGGGTGATTAATATCGCACGAGGATCAACAACCTTTCAGCCAATTACTGTCTTCCCAAACACCACTCTGGTAACCAAAGGCCATGCATAATTGAAAAAAAGCAAACACCCGCTCTGAGTTGGGCCAGTATATGAAAAAATAACAGCAACACAGCAAGAAGAAGGGCAGTGGCTGTGCAGCTTAGTGTTTAAGAGTATCGTGCGTACCGGCAGAATGAAATTCCTGAGGGGAGGAAGCTGGTGTGTCATTTCGTCAATCCACTTTTCCAGCAGGGTCACATTTTCCTTGTCAAACGCCACTCGCTCTGCAACAAGAATCAAATTTAGTTATGAAACACAAAACATAATTATATGACTTTCTTGTATGCCAGAATTCCTTGTATGAGCTTGGAATGCACTCGCACTTTCAGTTTTGCCTATCTATAACTATGTAGACACATCATCAAAACACACCCGGCAAGCATTATAGGTCCTATCCCCCTTTATTATGGGTGGAGCTGCTGGCAACTGCTTCACTTTTGCTCAGAAGGCAACTCAAATTTTGCCCGATATAGGTGACAAAAAGTGTTCAAAATGGAAAATTTTAAAAAATCTTACTAAGATGTGAATCTTGCGCCGAGCTCAGAGGCGTGGCGATGTTAGAACCCACTTCTTGGAGTAGGCATTGAATCTGATGAAAATAAAATGCAACACAAAATTATATTTATTGTGGTTAGAAGCATACAGGTAACACTTCTTAATGTTATTGTTTTAATTCCAAGGATACAGGTGACATGTCGTTAAAAAAAAAAAACACATCTTGTAAATAAAAATAAAAACTACATCTGAAAATAAAAATGTAGCACAGGTGATTGTCGTTTTAACTACTCGTTTAATTTCCTATTTTATGTAGGCATGTGCCACATTTTTTGGAGAGAGATAGAGAGAGAGAGAGAGAGAGAGAGAGAGAGAGAGAGAGAGAGAGAGAGAGAGAGAGAGAGAGAGAGATTGGTCTGTACAAATGAAGTGCAATCATTACATTTTGGGGGTGGGAGGTGGAATGGTGTAGGGGGTTGTATTTGGAGGGGAAGTCTTCATAACTGTTGTGTAGCTGATACAATAAATCAATTTCCGACAAATTTTGATTCTCCAAGTATTTTTGGGCTCAGTAGTCAGTTTTATTTTTTTGTGCTATTATTTATAAAATAAAAATTATTTTTTGTGTTTAATATTTTATATCAAGCATACATTGGTAACTATGCATATATCACACTCACCTTTTGCAATTGCTGTACCAAGTCTGAGTGTATATTAGCATCCCTGACAAACTCTGAAGCAACGCTAGAAGGTACAAATAATAATAATAATAACAATAACAATAACAAAATAAACACAGAATTACATAGCAATGTGAATGTGCCTTTTGAACAAATTTTCAGGGAGTTTCAATTCACATTATGGGAGTGTGTACATATTTGTTCTTTCATTACTGTACTTTGTTTTGGTTTATGGAAAATAAGCGTGGAAATTTAATTACAGAATCTTCACCACAATGAAGGCAGTAGTCAACAGAAAGAATTATAAGTACCATAGGAGTAATGTGGAAGATTTTAAATCAACAACATTATTTGTTCCCCTGCACATAGTTTTTCTGTTCATTGTATGTGTCATGGTGCTACGATTGGGCCTCATACTATAGTTCCAAATATTTTGTTTTGCAAATCATGCAATAATAGCGTGTATTTATCTTTGAGTTGATTCTGCACTGTTGCTAGAAAAAGCTTTGTATGATGATAATAATTTCAGTCGATCGATATTGTTGTAGTATTGTTGAGAATTTTCTGGAATTACTTGTTTATTATCAATCGAAGTTTCCAGGTCTATCTGGCGATAGCTTGTAAACTGGGGAATGTTCTATGATGTAAGAATGTGCATAGTTCCGGTGATGAGTTTTATTTTGATTGGGTGTTATTAGGTCATTCTGGAATGTTTAAAGTTTCTCTGGATTGCAGAGAGGCTATATTAGTATATAAGTAATGCACTGAGTCGCTGGTAAAAAGTGATTTTTTGTAAAGTGATCTTGTTGTTGGTGTTTGCTGAATAAAGTTGGAAAACTTTATACGATGACTCTTGCCTTGTTGCTGAGTGAACAGGCTGCGTGGATAAACGAATTTGAGTTATCTATATCAAGATTCAAGCATTGGGGTTGAATCACTGTTGATAAATACATGTAACATGCAGAAATCAAATCTATTTGAACAGAGCGGAAAGAGTAAAGCCTAAATCTCCTGCCTGCAAGCATTTGTGTTTGAATATATATGTGTTAAAAGAAAAGGAACAATAAAAGAGGAAGTTTTACATGCAGATTGGTTCATCCCCCAAAAATAAATCTCATGATGGAATTGATCAAATTTAAATTGATGAAAACCCTATGCTGGCCATTACAGCAAAAGAACTTGTGTCAAACTCAGCTGAAGTAAACATAGGCCAATGTATGTATAAATGAATAAGTGTGTGGAGGAAATAAGCCATGAAGTCTTTCTGAATGTCCTTTCTCTTATAGGAAAGATAGCCACATGTCTGGGTTAATGTAATTTTCAATTCTAGAAACAGAACAGTTTGGAAAAGCACAACTACTGCTAGAAGCCAAACTATGCAAGGTGGAAGTGCCATCTGCAAAATATATAAAATGTAACAGCAGAAATATTGATCACAAAATGTAGTAAATTAGCTTAGCGCAAAATAGATATCATCGAATAAAACTTGATGTTAATTCACGAGTTATCTAAAGAGAAGCACACACATGTTAAATTAACTTCCTTCAGACATTCACGCAGACAGTACTCCCAGATAAAATCGAACAGACTTAGCGATCCATGACTGTAGTTAGCTTACTCGTCAAACTGACCAAGACGTCGTCTCCGGTAATTAGCCATACGCCGCTTATCGCTAGTGAATCTATCCTACACTCTACCTCTGACACTCCAGTTCAAGGATAATTGTACGTGTCTCATGAATAGGACAGGTGAGGGAGATATTCAAATAAAAACGAATAATCCCGTACATGCGAGATTAACTAAAACGAGAGTTAAATGATTGGTCAGAAGACCGGGGGACCCCTGCATAGTATCCTTGAGCCCCAGAATCTTAGCTCGTCAGTCGAATACTAACTACGAAGCTGCGAGGGTCAAACCAAGGAACAAACTGCAGTGTCCGCTTATCTCCACCTCATCGAGAGAGTGCTAGAGACTAAAAGACGGTTTCGCAAATCCCAGAGTCTAGAAGTTATCACTAGTAGTTTGATACGTGTATGTTTATATATTTTATATTGATTGCCATGTATTAATAATATGTTCATGATATATATATATATATAGTTACAGAAACAGACTATTGTTTCTGAGACATTGTGCATGTGGATTGATGTATCTTACTTTTCTTAGCCTTAAGATTCGGATCGAAGTGTGCATATGGGAACCTTGCAGCTGTCCGATGCTATGGACACTTTGCAAAGGAGACCGCACACTCATATCTGACAAGAATATTGTAGCCAGAGTTCTGACTTTTACAGTTCAGCTCTGGGACGGTCTGTGGAGACAAACGCATGACGCTTGCTCCCTTGGTACAGAAGGAGAATAACCTAGATTCTACCTCTCCACGTCCGAACCTCGTAGCTACATGACTCACCCGACTCACCAGGCAAGACCCCTCAGACGGACTCCAGCGTATGCCGACTCGATACAGCTAAGTCGCCCACAAATGCAAACCGAGTTCTAAACCTCGAGAAAATAGTCAACCACTTGAACAATCGTAGACTCGCGTAGCATATGATGAAGAAGACCTGCTGAACGACCTACCCAGCATATCGAACTATATTAATTATTAATTTACCGGTTAATGCAGAAATGTTAAAGTTTGTGTTGCCTATATAAAAGTTGAAATCACATACATACGACTGGTAGTCCCCTATGCGCTATTGTGTCCGGGGACGGTAATCTACCCACTTAACTGAACTGATACGACTGGTGTCATTCTATTTGTATTGTTGTGTATCTCTTAGTTTTCTTCTCTTGAGACATAGTAACCTAGTCTTTTGATTAGTAATAAGCGTTTCTCAAATTGAGCCAAATAATACTAAAAAGCCCGAGAACAAATATAAATTTTATGTGACCAAGCACTGTGATCAGTCTCTCACGTCGCTCTGGAATTCTGGTAAAAGAACAATCGATACTGGTAGCCCAACGCCCCTCTATCAATAACTCTTACCCCCTGGTAAGATAAACGTATCTTCCCCAGAATATCATCACATAAAAATGGATTGGACCGAGACTTATTTTGTGTGTGCAAGTGAACAGTACGCAATTTATGTAATGTAAAAATCTTTGATGGGAGTAAAGAAAACTTACCCAATATGGCATGAAAGTTCATCTGTAGTTCCCAAGGCATTGAAGATAGCATCATCTTTTGGTCTCCTGACTCCAGTAAATGTTGCTGAAGTGCCTGCAAAATGGTAATATAATTTATTTTTCAATAAATCCAAACATTAAAAACAAACAATAAATAATAATGAATCAGTACGAGTCAATGCAAAAACAAAACAAAACATGTACTACTTTATAAACCATACACTTTACAAAAACTGCAAAGTGTGGACCTTTAGACCTTCACACAAAGCTTACAATTGTGTATCAGCAACAAAGCCTTCAGCACAAAGTTTCTTTTTGGTACATACTGCAATTAATAATAGAGAAACTCTAAAAATTAGTTCAACAGATATAGCTGCCCATAAATAATAATGCTGTATCTTGCTAATATTATAATACTTATGGTAATATAATTTCCTGGTGGCATAGCATCAATCCCTCAACACAATGCATAGCTTCAAATATTTAGGAGCCATTGTATCAGACAACGGGTCTCGACAGGAAGTCCTCTCCAGGATCGCACAAACAACTGCTGCCATGGCAAGGTTGAAGCCAATTTGGAAAGACATGACCATCAGTCTACATTCCAAGGTAAGGCTGCTGCGCTCCCTTGTCATCTCCATCTTCCTATATACTTGCGAAACATGGACCCTCACAGCAGATCTCCAACGAAGAATACAAAGCATGGAGATGAGGTGCTACAGAAGACTTCTGGGCATTTCCTATACCCAGCACATCACCAACGACGAAGTCCGACAGACCATCACACAAGCCATTGGACAACACGATGACCTGCTCACAGTGGTGAAAAAACAGAAACTCTGATGGTATGGCCACATCACCAGATCATCAGGTCTTGCAAAGACCATCCTGCAAGGCACAGTGCAAGGAGGTAGAAGAAGAGGGAGACCGAAAAAGAGGTGGGAGGACAACATTCGAGAATGGACTGGTTTGACACTGAGCGAAACAATCAGGGTTGCTGAGGACAGGGAAAGATGGAGTACGCTGGTTAAACGATCATCTGTGGTGCCCCTATGACCTCCGAGTTATGGGATAAGATAGGATAGGATAGGATAGGCATAGCATGGTATCAACTTAGTCGAATTTGTCTGCTTAATTTTTGGTGAAGCTTAGCGTTTTGTTCGAAATATTACAGCTGTAGCAGTGTAGGTAGCAGACATCTGAAAAATTAATTTATTGAAAGGAGAACAAAATAAAGATAAACTAAGACTGCATTTAGTACACTTGAATCGGCATTGCCATTAGCAGTTGAATTACCGTTGTCTCCAGTCTTGGTGTAAATTTTACTGTAACATCTTGCTGGCAGTGTTGTTGGTGCACTTGCTCTGCAACTGTAACAAAGTCAAAATACAATTCTGGATCCACAAATATTGTCAACAAGAAATAATAATATAAACATTCACTAGAATTGTAGAAAAATAGTCTTCAATAAGCTTTCTTTACAAGTTTCCAAAATTATGGCAAAATCATGCATCACGTATAAGTCATAATATTAGTATGACTTAAAATAAATTTAAGTTCAGTTCAGTTCAAGGGACTATGTTAAGCATCTCAGCTTTTTTATGTCCCTGTTTCTATACGACATTAAATTAAATTATCCGGTTGCTCCGGGAATTAAAGTTAAACTGAAAATCATTCATCAAAATCAAATTTGGATTCCACAATGAACTTACCTTTTCCCAGAAGGTTTTTAAAGGTATTTAAGTTGTTAGCTTTTTTAACATGTAATGGTAGTTTGTTTAAGCCATTAAGGATCCTTACAATGCCAAGAGAACAGCGACCACATTATATGCAGATTATTATGACGGCCTTCAAACTAACGTTTTTGTTCTTCTTCGTCTTCTTCTTCTTGTTGACTACTGGTCATCGTTGTGAAGATTACGTAGACATAAATGGGGTTTTGGGCTTAGGTATATTGGCTATTGAACTTGAAATTTGAGAAAACGCTGCCCGGGTGACCAGCTTGTGGGGTCAGGGATAGGGGGTTTGGGGGAATCAGTAGGCTATTTGTTAGAATTTTGTCAGAAGGCAAAATAAGATAATACAAACTCCTCTCTAGGAGTCTAGCCAGTCCAGTCGCTGACGGACCTCGTCACTCGAGTCGTGAAAACTACTTTCGCAGGGAATGTGCCCTTACAAAACATTCACGAACCCAAACGCAGATTACACAAAACATTTTACAGCAGTGATTCTAAACGGCGAGCAACGATGAAGAAAAGCTTACATTGCAACAGCAGTTAACCTTAGAGATGGCAGGACATTCAAAAGTAGCATTTTGTGTGTCGAATGTTGTCATGTACCGTCTGCGTCTAACCAAACCAAGGGAAATAACTCATGCAGAGGGGGAAAAAAAAGTAAAAAAAGTTAGAGGCTCACTAACCATAGGCACATGCAAAAACAATTTGTTGTACATGTATTACTCAAAGTGCCAGTCTCATTCCTCTTGTATTAAAGTTGTTTAATTTTTAGTTCTCATTGTCTTCCCATGTCATACAATAAATCATTGTAGACTAGACTAAACTTCTTATCTAATCGGAATCCTAAGCAGTTATTGTTTTAATTCTGCTTTGTTGACCTCTGTAAATAATGAGTGTGGCCAAAGACTTCGAATTTCGGTGGCTGGTTATATTGTCAGTGTGATTAGTTAGTTATTCATTGCTTACAGGGTCCAGAGGACTGCCTTAAAAAGCCGAATCAGGACCACAAAATCAAGACCACAACTTTGCTGAAAAAGGACTCGCCCCTGATCCGCATTATAAAATATCAATTGGTGATTGGTCTAACGAAGAAAATAGTATTGTAGATTGAAAGAACAGAGTAGGAATGAGAAAGAACAAATGAGAAAGACACAGACAGTGGGAATTTAAAGCACTAAATTTGCAGAAAGTGTGGATACCATTTATACTGAAACCCCCAGCACTCCCACGGAGGTAAGTAGTTGAGTTGCGCATGATTACATTACATTACTATATTATTGCATTAGGTCCAGCGGACTCTTCCGAGCCAAATCAGGACCGGACAACCCCCGATCCACATAAAAGATCTGCTGAAACAACCCTAGTGGTAAAACCGAAAGCTCTCCACCAGCCAGTCACTTTACAATAAAGACATCCCACGCAGGGGACGGCTGAGGCTTCACCCCAATTTATCGAACCCCCGTTTACAAAAACAAAATAGAATACAAACATCATTATAAATTATCAACAAAACACATACATATAAAATGCCTACATTGCTAAATAATAACATCATAGGAAGCCCTAGTGACCACCTTGCAGAAAGCGTACAACATTCCCAAGCTGATCCAACAGACCTCATACACAAACAAGGAATCTTGTCCCGGAAGAGTTTTCAAGAAAAAAGATAGGTGACTGGTCTAGCGAAGAAGAAGATAGTATAGCAGATTGATAGGACAGAGCAGGACTGAGAAAGAGCAAATGAGAAAGACAGCGACAGTGGGAATTTAAAGCACTAAATTTCCAGAAAGTGGGGATACTATTTATACTGAAACATCCGGCACCCCAACGGGGGTTATTCCAGGAAAATCAGCCCCTTGTTGACGATGTATTTTTTAACTGTATCTGCTTGTTTTGCTAAGGTAGGATTTTTAACTATGATGCTGAAATTAAAAATTGAGTGATAATTCTTAGGTGTAAGGTACTTTAAATTAGTGATGCTGGAAATTGGAAGCAATGAATCAAATCAATTAGTGTTGGAGTCTGTAAAGCTCTGAAATGCAACTGAAACAAATATTGCTGCACAGCTTCATAAAAACACTTAGAAGGATGGACATAAACTTTATTACAAAAAAAACGTTAATCCAGTCTATTTCTGGATAATTAAAATCACATATTAAAATAAGAAATTACTGTTTTAATTACTGTTTACGAATTAATGAACTATCTGTACTTTACTATTCTTCTTCTAATTATTATTATTATTATTATTATTATTATTATTATTATTATTATTAATTCTAAGACACATCTCACAACCTACAAGGGAGCGGAGCATGTGTCCTGACTTTACAGATAGAGGACACAGAATATTCACGAGGCCCCAGTAACATCGCAGCTGGACCAAGTATCTTAATTGGGCCGTGATGTGAAGGCACTATTTCACATAGATATACACAAGATTGATAAACGTTTCAATTTTAGTTTATTCCAACCTCCATGTTCAAAGCCTCGGCCCACCCAAGCCACCGCTCCAGGTGTCCCCTTAGTTTCGTAACATAGCATAGTTTCGTATAACATAACGAAAGTAGAGTATTTCCAATACTATAACATCCCCCTTTTTCAAACGGGGTCTATAGTTGTTTAAAATAACATAATGATTAAACAAAGAAAATGAAACTTAACAGATACTTGTTTGAACAAAGATAAGCTGTGTTAAACAAATAAACTGGGGAGATAACATAATAACACGATTATAATCAATGGCATTGGATTTATATTAGGTTATTTGAGGCCATGTGACATGAATGAATTCTTTAACTGATTTGACAGCTATTTATAGTGTTTATTAAACATTGAGAGAGAAAGCATAAAGAAACAAAGAAATAATTAAAACAATTTTTTTTCATTCGAGTAAAACAATTTTTTTTTCCAATTTACAAGTTTTAATAATTGCATCACAATCTCGCATACAGCCATGTATGTTACATCACTTAAAAATCAGCAACCTCACACTATTTTCATAAGATTAGCACACAATCATAATGCGCAACATACACCAAACTGAACCTCCCCCCCCCCTCCCATTTTTACCTTGTTGTAGAATGTCAAAAAGCAAGGATACATACAATTATTACAGAGTAAAGTTCTACAATTTCAATGTATACATAACGGGCACATACGAACACACTTCCATCAAAATGTTACAACTATAATTCTAACAGTTTACATATACACACCAAAAGTTCATACATACTTCTGGAAATGTTACAATGCACTTTACATTTACTTCTGCAAAATTGTACAGTTTGCACATACACATATTTAGCTCATACCTATTTCCTTCAATGCTACAATGTACCATCCTACAGTTTTCATGTGCACATACCCTTACTGTACAATGTAGATCATACTTCTTGAAATTTTCTATGTAAAATTTACATGTACATGTTATTTTGTACAACATACTGTACACGTTCAGTGTCATTTCTACAATTTACATATTTAGCTCATTCTTTTAGAAAATTAAAAAAAAAAATTAAAATGTAAAATTCCACAACTTAATGTGCATACATTGCATGTATACAGCATACTGCCTCACCTCTGTAAACTTACTTCCAAACAGCAACACACACAAACACTTAATGGTTTTGTTAGTTTATACTCTTCCCCCTCCCCCAAATGCCTCTAAATAAATTGACAACACACATTTTTTTAGTAGACAAACCTATTACTACACTTTTTCTACTACTTTTCACAGCATGCATCGATATAACAGACTGGAATAACATCGCAAAGCTATTTTATTTCTGAGTATAAAATGCCATGAACCGACTATAGCTAAGCAATCAAACATTCCTATTTCAAAAATTTTAAATCAGGCCTAAAAATAAGTTACTAACATATCTAATCAAAATTATAACGATAATATACACTCAGCATACACATTCTTTTTTTGTATGCAGTACCATTATAATGCACACACATCAAAAATTTAAAAAAAAAATGGAATGCTGTTCAGTATCTTCATTCATACATATACAGAACTGATATAACCATTCCAAAATTAGTTTACAAGACACAAATATCAAAAGCAAATATTATACCAAACCAACATGACTCACTAAATAAAATGCAGTATATACAGCCCATCACTATTATAAATAACAGCAAGAACCAAACTGTTCTTATTACACATACTTCCATAACTCAGGAGGTTTATTCTTTCTTTTTTTTTAATGAAAAGTATTTCACAGTGTACATTTTGTAAATGAGACAAAAAAATTGTATATGTATTTTCCCTGTCCCCAATCCAACCGTGTACATCTTCGTTTGTGGGGAGGTATGTGTATACTATTGAATATTTACAAAAAGATTAGAGCATAAAGATATAACATAAATGCATAAATCTATACTATTACTAGCTAAAATTTAGACATAGTTCAATAAGGGTACTGGATGCAGTCAATCTAACATTTCAAAAATAAAAATGTATTTTTATTTCGACTTCTGTAATAGCTATCTCTTTAGATCGCCATGCCTTTGAGTTCAATTGATTGATTGATTGATTGTTGCTTTAGGTCCAGCGGACTCTTCCGAGCCAAATCAGGACCGGACAACCCCCGATCCGCATAAAAGATCTGCTGAAACAACCCTAGTGGGAAAATTGAATGCCCTCCACCGGCCAGTCACTTTACAATAAAGACATCCCACGCAGGGGACGGCTGAGGCTTTACCAACTACTCGAACCCCCGGTTACAAAAACAAAATAGAATACAAACATCATTATAAATTATCAACAAAACACATACATATAAAATGCCTATATTGCTAATTAATAACATCATAGGAAGCCCTAGTGACCACCCAGCAGAAAGCGTCCAACACTCCCAAGCTGATCCAACAGACCTCATACACAAACAAAGAGTTTGTCCAGGAAGAGTTTTCAAGAAAAAAGGTAGGTCATTGATCTAGCGAAGAAGAAGATAGTAAAGCAGAGTGATACGACAGAGCAGGAATGGGAAAGAGCAAATGAGGAAAACAGCGACAGTGGGAATTTAAAGCACTAAATTTCCAGAAAGTGGGGATACTATTTATACTGAAACCCCCGGCACTCCAACGGGGGTACTGTTGCTGCAGTGAATCTGTCATGCCTATAAAGGAAAGACAGGTTTTCAACTGGGGCTTTCACTTTTCCCTTTATAGGTTAGAACAATCTACAGTGGCAAGATTGCTCATGACCCCAAGGGGTTGAGTTCAATTGAAGAAAAAGCATGTGACAGCATCCTGTTTTATTATTATTATTAATTCCTGCATAAAGTTTTAGGCCCATGCATACATATTGTATAAAACAATAAATGCAGCAAACATTTGGAATTTTTCAGTAGTAGGGAGTCTAACAAATCAGATTACACATGTATACTATAATGTTTCAATGTTACAAATAAAATTCATACTATATTATAACACTGCATTCATATGCAGTGCTTATTCACTACTGTTCCTGGTACACATTTTGTTGTCGCTCTCTTTTTTGATTGCTCTTGCACAAAATGATACACTTTTGGGCATTCTTGTTCCAATGCTCCATAACTGTTCCATTACAATATTATCAAAAGTAGCACAATACAGCATTCAGCATATGTATGATGGCTTGGAATCTCCATGGTCCATAACTTGTGCTGCTTTGGTTCAGGATGGAGGAAGAGAGGAAAATAACAATAACAACAAAGAAAAACAAAAAGGTGGAAGAAGAGGGAAGAAACGTTTTGTTGTTGCTGTTGTTGCAGAATAATATTAATAATAATAATAATAATTTCTATTATTATTTCTAATTTAATTATTAGTGTGTGTATATGTATGCAGAAGAGTCACCGGAGTCGCTATAGATATATAATCACATAAATTTGATCGTCAAAGCCATTTAAACACAAGCATTCAAGAAATGTTCAGTCACACTGCAAACATAGAAGTTGAAGCTAAATTATAATAATATGACATATGTGCTCTGTATTCTATAAATGAACTAGAAGGTTAGTTAGTTATTCTTTGTTTATAGGGTCCAGCGGACTGCAAAAAACTGTATCAGGACCAGGACCATAACTTGGTTGAAAGCGGTAGGTTAGTTAGTTAGTAATTGTTTTAGGGTCCAGTGGACTACAAAGTTCCGAATCAGAACCACAACTTGGTTGAAAGAGGACTCACCCCTGATCTGCATAAAAGATCGCTGAAACAATCCTAATGGTAACACTGAAGGCACTCTACCAGCCTGTCACTTTACAATAAAGGCATCCCATGCAGGGGGATGCTGAGACTGTACTCTAATTTATTGAGCCCCCGTTTAAAAAAAACGAAAAGAATATAAACAGCATTATAAAATATTAACAAAACACATACATATAAAATGTCTACATTACTACATAATAATACCATAGAAAGCCCTAGTGACCATTTAGCAGAAAGCGTCCAATATCCCCAAGATGACCCAACAGACCCTCATATACAAATGAGGAGTTTTGGGAGAGCTTTCAAGGAAAAAGGCAGGTAACTGGTCTAACAAAGAAGAGTGATTAATAGAAAACAGTAGGAATGAGAAAGAACAAAGGAGAAAGACAGCAACAGTGCGAATTGAAAGCACTAAATTTCCAGATAGTGGGAATGCTATTACACAGAAACCACAGGCACCCCCACTAAATTTCCAGAAAGTGTGGAGACTATTCATATACAGAAACCCCCGGCACCTTCACGGGGAGATGAATTAGAAGGGCAATGCCCATATGACTCACATATTACTTATGGAACTTGCAATATTTAACATGAAAATGAGCATCCAGAAAAAAACAAATGAAACAGTGGCATTAAAATTCAAGTTAGTTATTCATTGCTTACAGGGTCCAGCAGACTTGTCCCAGAAGGAGTCTTGTCCCAGAAGAGTTTTCAAGAAAAAAGGTAGGTGACTGGTCTAGCAAAGCAAAAGATAGTATAGCAGATTGATAGAACAGAGCAGGAATGAGAAAGAACAAATGAGAAAGACAGCGATAGTGGGAATTTAAAGCACTAAATTTCCAGAAAGTGGGGATACTATTTATACTGAAACTCCAGGCACCTCAACGGGGGTAACCCTAGTGGTAACCCTGAAGGAATTCCACCAGACGGTCACTTTACAATAAAGGCATCCAAAGCAGGGGGACCCTGAGGCTATCCTCTAATTTATCAAACCTTTGTTTACAAAAACAAAATAGAGAAAAAGTCATTATAAAATATCAACAAAACAGATACATAAAAAATGCTTACATTGCTAAATAATAATATCATAGGAAGCCCTAGTGACCATTGGGCAGAAAGTGTCCAATATTCCCAAGCTGACCCAACAGACCTCATACACAAATGAGGAGTTTTGGAAGAGTTTTCAAGAAAAGAGGTAGGTGACTGGTCTAGCAAAGAAGAAGACAATATAGTAGATTGATAGAACAAAGTAGGAATGAGAAGAAAAAAAAAGGAGAAAGACAGCGACAGTGGGAATTTAAAGCACTACATTTCCAGAATGTGGGGATACTATTTATAATAGAAACCCCCAATACCATCACGGGGGATTAAAATTCAAAGTAATACACTGACTTTGATCAATGCTCTTGACACTGACCTCTGCTTCCAAACATACTCATGTACAATAAAATGGAATACAGCAAAAATTGTATTATGACCCATAAAACAGACCTTGGGATGACCTTGACCTTCAGTGTGACCTCTCATTCTCATGTATGATCAAATAAACCAATGGGTTAAATATAGAGCAATTCCACTGTATGGTGACCGATTGTAAAACGTTTTTTGCAAGACCTAAAATGGCCTTGACGTTCAAGCTCAACACAAATACAGAACAAACATAACAGATCAATCTATCATCTCTAAATACATCAAGTTTGGACTTTATATCACTCACAGTTTAAGGTCAAGGTCACTTCAAAGTACCTAAATGAACCTACTTTGGACAGCTCCAGTGACCTTGACTTTGGAGAGGTTGACCAAATTTGCAAAGTATGTTTGTCTCATAGATATCTATCAAGCACCAAAGAATCATAAGTTCAATATTAATAACTTAGGGAAAAAAACCAAATGTTGCGATTTTGAAACAAAATTTGACTAACATTTGTTGATCAGTCATTAATTCACTGATCATTTATGAGGTCTCATAAATATACATCATCTTACCAAGTTTGGTTGTGAAAGTTGAAATAGGTTCTGAGATATTAATCCACTTGCAAGTTTTGCACAGACAGGCGGCAAACAGACAGGTGGACGGACAAATTATGAATTTTTTAAATGTCATTTTTGGACTGTTTAGGACTCAACTTGCACAGATTTGCAAAAATCTGAATTTTCTTTTGTTAGTGGTGAGTACACAGACTCACATTGCTATGCATGCGAGTCAAAAAATAGAATCATTTAACTTCGGTGAGAATATTTGAGAACATGTTAAACAGTATACTCTAAAGACATTTGTTCAGCCTTATCTTCTTAAGAGTATTATTCCAATTACACACCATCATAAATAACTTGTGTTCAGACTCTGTAAATCAGCTTTATAACACAAAAAGATAACTTCAGTCACAAAAAGAATATTGAACAAGAACCATACCATATTTAAAAGAAAACAACAAATCATGCAGTCACTGATTCAGTTATCTTCAAACTTCTGATAAAGAATCAGAAATGATTTATCCTGTAACTCAATCAGTAGTCCCAATTTAAATAGCCATGTTAACGTAAAGGATACTGAAGAAAAACTTGCAAAAATACAATCTGAGGCCCTGTGACGGTTATTCAATTATCTTTATACAAACATTCCGATACAAAGTCTGAAGAAAATAAAATGAGGATTATAAATTTTCATTGTGATAAATATTCTGAGGTATGCCCCTCGAAATGACAGAACTGTTAGTTAGTTAGTTATTCATTGCTTACAGGTCCAGAGGACTGAAAAGAGCCGAATCAGGACCACACAAACAAGACCACAACTTTGCTGAAAGAGGACTCGCCCCTAATCCGCATATATGATCTGCCGAAACAACCCTAGTGGTAACATTGAAGGCACTCCACCAGCCGGTCACTTTAGAATAAAGACATCCCATGCAGGGGACGCTGAGGCTATACTCTAATTTATCGAACCCCCGTTTACAAAAACAAAATAGAATATAAACATCATTACAAAATATCAACAAAACACATACATATAAAATGCCTACATTGCCAAATAATAACGTCATAGGAACCCCATCATAGGAACCCCAGTGACCATTTGGCAGAAAGCGTCCAATATTCCCAAGCTGATCCAACAGACCCCACACACAAATGAGGAGTTTTGTCCCAGAAGAGTTTTCAAGAAAAAAGGTAGGTGACTGGTCTAGCGAAGAAGAAGATAGTATAGTAGATTGATAGAACAGAGTAGAAATGAAAAAGAACAAAGGAGAAAAACAGCGACAGTGGGAATTTAAAGCACTAAATTTCCAGAAAGTGGGGATACTATTTATACTGAAACCCCCGGCACCCCCACGGGGGAGACATAACTGTGCCTAGAGAAGAAGGAGAAACTTAATTCACACATCGAAAGTAGAGATCAAAGTCCACCAAAAAATGTACAAATAACCCATGGGAATGAGAAACGGTTAAGTCCCATATTTAATGTTTATGATAAAAAGTCAGTTCCATGTCAAAATTAACCAGCATATAAGTACACATTTCTATATACATGATGTTCATATAGTATGCCATGAACTGATACAAAGTAAATGATTATGGAAGAATGGAGGAAAATGCACAGAAAACACGTGCACTGAAATTTGACTAGTTTAGTAATAATTAATGAGCACATTAATTCACAGCTGCACACACAAACACACCCCAGCATCTTTAGCCTTTCATGTAAAAAATACATAATGGTCACACCAATTTTAACACACATGCTGCTAGCACATGCACTTAAAACTTACACACACAAATTGTTAACGCGGTGAACTAATCTCACACAAGTGTGTATGATCCTACACACAAGAAATAAACATTAGACTTGGTTTTAAACTTAATGTGCACAGATATGTGGTGTTGCTGGGGATTAGGAATGTTTTGCAAAACAAGATGCAACATGAGAAGCCACGACATCTCTATCTTTGATAACATGAAGTGCCAACGACCACACCATCCGTCTTCGATTAAACAAGGTTAAACTGCTACGAATGCGGCGACCGAACGAACGGTAGGCAAGACTGTATTTACTATAATCTAATATAAAATTGTTTTTCAAATTTGCCACTGAAAGGCAAATTTCTATTGGTTCTATTGGAGGCATACAGATCTGAGTTAAGTTAAACTATTACACAAATAGAGCCCAGGCAGACTAATACTAGCCTATATTCTCAACACACTGCTATGTCCAATACTAAATAGATCTAACTGCTTCTAGTGTCAATAGATAAATAAAACATAAAACAAAAAATAAAACTACTTTTATTATATCTACTACCTGCATTCAATACTAAACAGAATGAATAACATAATGGAAAACCTTCATGTTATTACAATTTCCAATGCTAATTTGAATGGCAGAATGCCCAGATTAACTTGTATTAAATCCAATGCAAAGTGAATCAAATTAACAAATGCAGTAACTGTATACACCTGTGTAATATTTTGCTACAATATACCAAATGCATACTAAATTCGGGGTAACGCATGAAATAACTGTATTCTAACGCATCTTGCTAAAATATTCAATGTAAAATAGAACAGAATAACGCACAGAATAAACGAACACTGACTGGAGGAGGACAAGCCATTTCCCACCCTGTTCATGAGCAATTATACGTACATAAATTAGATAGGTAACTATGAGGCCCTCACAACCAAGCGGGCAATAAAGCAAGCTACAATATACAATAATTTGTGCTTATTACAATTTACATTCAAAATAAATAAGAGAACTATAATTCAAAGATTATGAGACAGTCTCTATCAGAAATCAAACTATTTGGTTCCACACTATGGTACTTAAAAAAAAAAATGCTGCTGAATGTGTATGGAATGGTTATTATAGTTTTTCATTGCCGAATCAAATGTCATTTTTTCATTGACGATTCAAATGCATATAAACTTAAATACTTTAAAACTGTTTCAATTTACAAACTCACCTAGTAGTGGGGTAATGTTTTTTGTGTATATCAGACAAACTTGCGCTATTTGTATGCTATTGTGTTGTTAAGTGCAGCGCATGCCAAGTGTTTTACTCTGCTGGGAACCTGGTTTTCCCCACTTCCACGATTGTGCATCACGTTTCTTGAGAATGAAATGCATCAAGTTTCTTATGAATGAACTCAACCCTGATCCTAAAGAATGTGCCTTGCTCCTTATTGTGATAGGGTTAGGGATGCTTCTGCATTTGACCAACACTGTCTGGGGAAGCCTATGCAATATATGTTTTGTTTTCTCTAATACCACCTTAACCTTCTCATATGATATCCTTAAGCAGAACCATACTCAAGGGATCAGAGTGCAGGGGAGGCAGAAAGTAAGTGGATATACAGCAGTCAATAAATGAATCGATGTATTATACAGATTGTCTGCCCAACTAAAAATAGATGATGGATTGGGGGTGATATTACTGTGCAAGCAGAGGTATGGAAAACAATGTTAACATCACTGATATGATATAAATCCTTACGGTGTCATATTACGTCAATGGGCAAAAACTCGTTAATCATGCAAATACTTTCTGGAGTTTAGTCATAATGCGTTCAAATAGAGTGATAATGTTTGCAAAGGAAAAGAAACATGCCTCAGTTTGCAAACAAGAACATGAAATCAACAGATTGAGTACTGTTGACCAACAAATTACGAAAACCGGTGAACATATATGATAGGTATAAAGATTATTGTTTTAGATATTAGTCAAGATAAATGAGGAGTTGATATGCTAGCTCTTTTCGTTTTCCTAAATTCTTTCAAGAGCTTTGCTCTTTTCATTCCTCCCAATTCCATGCACAAAGCAAATAATTTGGATATACAATAGCAGCAGCAGCTTTTCACAGATCGCTTATATCATCACAGCAACATAGGCTTACAGCATTGATGGTTACATTAGTCATACATCCAGCATTAAACATATTTTGTTAGATTTCGGCTTATTTTGCTCCTTCACATTTCCTCTTTTTGTTTTTTAAAACACCACTTGTGTGTACATACGAGGATCCAAATCCAGCAGGTTACTGTTTTTGCGGTCAGGTTTTGTGTTTTGACTTTCCACCCTTGGAGTCTTTTGAACTTTTCTGTTTGCGGGAAATTTGTTTCTGATGCTCCCTCTCCATGTCTCTGTCTGTGATGTTTATTTTCAGTGCCTGAAAAACAACAGAAATATACATATATGAATACTGCTGTACATTTATAAATACTGCTGTACAACTTATAGATTATCACCAGAGCCGTTTTAATCACTCTTCCCAAAAAAGGTAACCTTCAGGAATGTGAAAATTACCGCACCATCAGCCTCATCAGCCATCCTAGCAAAAGTCCTCCTGAAAATAATACTAAACAGGTTGAAACCCCAAGCTGAACAAATCATAGCTGAAGAACAAGCAGGATTCAGGGCAAGGCAAAGTACCACTGAACAGATTTTCAACCTCAGAATAATCTGCGAGAAATACCTACAGCACCAACAACATCTATATCATGTGTTCGTAGACTTCAAAAAGGCGTTTGACTGAGTGTGGCATGCAGCTATGTGGGCAACCATGAGAGTGTACAACATCAGCCCTAAAATTATTGAAGTCATCAAAAGCTTGTATGACAAGGCAACCAGTGCAGTCCTCCACAACAGCGCCATCGGAAACTGGTTCAGAACAACAATCGGTGTGCGTCAGGGATGCCTACTCTCTCCAGCACTCTTCAACATCTTCCTAGAGCGCATCATGTCAGATGCCCTTGCAGATCACGAAGGCACAGTCAGTAGGGGGAAGAGCAATCTCCAACCTTCGTTTTGCGGATGACATTGATGGAATGGCTGGAGAGGAACAAGAACTTAAACAGCTGGTACAGAGGCTTGACACCACCTCCAGAGCCTATGGAATGGAAATAAGTGCAGAGAAGACCAAAATGATGACCAATAACACCAATGGCATCAACATGGACATCAAAGCCCAAGGCCAATCCCTCAACACAGTGCATAGCTTCAAATATTTAGTAGCCATTGTATCAGACAATGGGTCCCGACAGGAAGTCCTCTCCAGGATCGCACAAACAACTGCTGCCCTGGCGAGGTTGAAGTCAATTTGGAAAGACAGGACCATCAGTCTACATTCCAAGATAAGACTGTTGCGCTCCCTTGTCATATCCATCTTCCTATATGCTTGCGAAACATGGACCCTCACAGCAGATCTACAATGAAGAATACAAAGCATGGAGATGAGGTGCTATAGAAGACTTCTGGGCATTTCCTATACCCAACACATCACCAACCACGAAGTCCGACAGACCATCACACAAGCCATTGGACAACACAATGACCTGCTCACAGTGGTGGAAAAACTGAAACTCTGATGGTATGGCCACGTCACCAGATCATCAGGTCTTGTAAAGACCATCCTGCAAGGCACAGTGCAAGGAGGTAGAAGAAGAGGGAGACCAAAAAAGAGGTAGGAAGACAACATTCGAGAATGGACTGGTTTGACACCATCAGGGTTGCTGAGGACAGGGAAAGATGAAGTACGCTGGTTAAACGATCATCTGTGGTTCCCATATGACCTTTGAGTTACGGGATAGGATAGGATAAGATAGGATAGGACACCAGAGCTGCTGTTGCAGGTGGAAGGTGGAATAATAATAATAATAATCATTATTATTAATTATTTAGTTAGTTTATTTAATTGTTCTTATACAGAGCTTTTCAAGGTAATTTAATTGTTCTTATACAGCGCTTTTCTAAGTTATTTAATTGTTCTTATACAGTGCTTTTCTAGGTTATTTAATTGGATCTTATACAGCGCTTTTCTAGGTTATTTAATTGTTCTTATACAGTGCTTTTCTAGGTTATTTAATTGGATCTTATACAGCGCTTTTCTAGGTTATTTAATTGTTCTTATACAGTGCTTTTCTAGGTTATTTAATTGGATCTTATACAGCGCTTTTCTAGGTTATTTAATTGTTCTTATACAGTGCCTTTCTAGGTTATTTAATTGGATCTTATACAGCGCTTTTCTAGGTTTTTTAATTGAATCTTATACAGCGCTTTTCTAGGTTATTGATCTTATACAGTGCTTTTCTAGGGTAAGAGCTGCTCAAGGCCAATACAAGATCTAACTCAAGCCGCCCGAGGTGCCCACCTGCAGCCTTTGGATGCACAGTCCGATGGTCAGACGACCAATCACAACCCTGGGTGACTGTGACAGGGGATGAGGAAGAAAAGACCTAGTGCTAGCTGGGTGAATTTATGTCGCCGGCACTCACCCTGTCTTGGACATGAGCACCATCATCTTAAAAATCTGTGTGATGGAATGCGTGCGTGCACAGATTAGACTTTGGATTATACTCTCATTCGAAGAAGTGATCATACCAGAACAATACTGGATGCTATTAGTGCCTTATTATTTACTACTAAACAGATTCACACCGCTGCTATCTGCAATGAACATACATGCTCACGTTACCTACACTCTTACACACAACAAACATACATTCATCATTCAAACGTGCGTAAAGGCAAGTCGCTATAAGAAGATGGAAAGGAAATAAAAAAAATGTATTTGTGGAATTTTAGATTGACTGCATCCAATGCCATGATAGAAGATATTATATATTAAAAAAAGATGCAAGAACATTTTAAAATATATATATTGATATGTATAATTTTGTAAGAGACATGTATAGATCGAAGTAGAAAGAATTTATGAGAAGAACCTCACTTAGCGTTGAGCTTGCGGGAAAAAAAACCCACAAAGACCAACATAGGGATACAGCATGTAAAAACTTACCTGTCTCTAACATGAGAATATTAATCTCTGTCAAAACCACCTCATCTTCTTTTATAGTCTCCGTCAAAGCCATCTCACCTTCTATTTACTTATGTCTTGTTGGTCTATTGATGTGTGAGTGTACGTGGGGCAGGTGTAGGTATGGGCTTACTGTAGGCCGTTTTGCAGAATATGGGCAGGCATAATGTATTATTACAGCGTGAAGAATGGGGAAAAAACTGACCTCTCGTATAAGAAACTCTTCGTCTAGTAGTTCTGGTGGCATCTGCCTCAGCCTCAACTTCTCCACAGTTTCGTAGAAAGCGGGGCAATCGGCCATCTTCTCCGAGGACCCTAGCACCGTTTTCATCACCAAAAGGGCTGTGCGGAATAGCACCTTCACACCTGTCAATCGGTACATGATGTTAGGACAAGGAAGACAAGACGGCTGAAGGGCAAAAGAAGATAAAACACAGCAGATAAGGTTCTCTATACAATAATTTCGCTAAAACCTTCTTCAGTAGTTAAAAGCCAACTTAAAAATGAATTTATTTTTAGAAGGAAACGTTATAACAGTGCCCCAGTCAACGTCCCCCTACCCCCCCTCCCCCCATTCACTTCCCCAATGAAAACTGACAATACCTACAAGCATTTGTATTGAAATAGTGTAGGCGATTGTCTCTTTGCTCTCAAGTTGTTATTTAATCCTCTGTTATACTTGTTTGTGTGTTTATGCTTTGTTTAGCTGTGTGAATTGCTCATTGTGTGCCGCGTGCGCATGTTGTAAGCGCGTGTTGAGTGTGTGCGTATGAATGCTAGCATGAGAATGTGTCAGACGTTGTTGCGTATTGTGTGTTATGGTTTATGTCAACCAACGTGCCAAATTTGTAGTGTGTTTTTGTGAACAAAGATTTCTCAACTTGACTTCACCCTGTGTTAAGAAGACCGCAGTTAAGACATAACAAAAAGAAAAACAGGAGCACTAATACGAACAGCAATGAGTCAACAAACAAATCTTTACTAACCACAATGGAGAATTATTAAAGAAAAGATGGCCATTAAAAATATACAGATGCACTTTCTCCAAGTAAGCGACTGACAATTATGACTTATGTCTTCCATGAAATAAATGAACAGTATCAACCACCCTCACCTCAAGCAAAGTTAATAACAACAGTAAAGAAAACTCACACTCACCTTCACACAAGAAAACATCCCATAATCTCAGCACACAGCCCCAGGACAAATTGCGAGTAAATATACACATGAACCACTCCGTCATGTACATGATAGGTTCCACGCATTGCTTTTTCTGAAAACAAGACAAGAGAAAACATGTCACTCTTATGGAATTTTTTTGCACCTTGTATCTGTTACTAACGTTTCTTGCTCTTTCCCATGTCAATAAGACTTCGTCAATAACTTGCACTATTCAGTGAGGGTCTTTTTAAAAAATTATTTAGCCATACTGTAGAAACATGTATGATGAATACAAAATTTTAAAATCTCAGAAAAAATTGCATGGAAATCAGACCTAAGAAAACATGACAAAAATAACACAATAAAAAAGGCTTCTCAGCACGTTTTTTCCTTGTCCTAATGTTTTTTTTCATAATTAAACTCTGTTCTTTTCTGTATGTCACAAATATTGTGGTTATAGCCGAAATGTTTTCCTTGATTAAACTGTTCCTTCACACAGTCAATTGTTGGCGTTTGTATCTGAGTTGTTTTGTTGTTAGTGGAATTTCTTTTCTAATGCGTGCGACACTTGCAGCTAGTTCTGTGCACTCTGACCAGAGTCGGAGTGTGTGAATGGTTGTTTCATATTTTTTACTGCTTTCTGGGTTTAGCGGAGAATTCGTAGACGAGTGGTATTTGAAATTTCGAAGAGGAAAGACTTAGTCTTTTGCTGAGTTCTGATCGTTGGCGATCAGTGTCTATCCTAGCAAGTGCAAAATGAAGAGAATTCTTAGGAGAGGTTTCCCTAGTTTAGGTGCCTGTCTTGAGTCTCAGAGGAGGTTTCCCTGTTTTATTCTTTGGAGGTGACGCTGATGTATGGGTTGTCGAAGAGACAACTGGATCCTTGGTGCAACTGTTGAAGATGTAAGGAGGCGAGGCACCCATCTAAACCATCTTAACTCTTAGTCTCATATAGCAAAACAGCACGTTATTCTTCTCCTTCATGTAAGGATTTGACAAAAAAAGCCAAAAATAGGTGCATGTGTTTAAAATGCTATATCTACTGAACGGTTGGTCAGAGCTTCATGGGATGTGTAGATAATTGGTAACTATGCAAGTATTGAGTAAGCTTTAGTTCTGTCAGTGTCATCTGTCTGTGTTACCTGCTATTTTACCTGTGATTATAGGTAATTTCACAACCAATTCTTCGGATGATGAAAGGTCCAATCTGTAGTCGGAAAGATCGCTAGTGTGCACGCTAGACACTGACAAATCACTCTGATTTTCATTCCCTAACTGATCAGCCCTTTCATCTACTAATTGCTGCCACAACTGCTCAAATCATGTAGACTCATTGTCGGAATCAGATTCTGCCATTTTTAGAGTATCCCTGCTCTCAAAAACGCGACCAAAAACTAAACAAAAACTTCGATTAAAACGTGTTGTTGACACAACTGCAGTTGACAGGAAGGAAGTACACTGCTTTTAGAATCAGCTAGTGAGCATACGCAATTGGAACTGGTTTCCGTTAAGCGGGAGAGAGGTGTTAAAAGTAGACGGTAACTAGGCGCGCTTTACCGCGCTTCATGAGCCGTGACGAACCGCGCTTTACCGCGCTTCATGAGACTAAGAGTTAATGATCTGATCTAAGAGCTAGGCCGTGTCAGATCAGATTAAGCTCAACTGATATCACTCGATCCGATCCAAGGGTTAGGCCGTGCAGGATCGGATTGATGTCGTCAATCATCAGTCAACCGAGGTGACGCTGCGCAAGTGAGGACGTCCTGCGTTAACTTACCGCACGTTCCGCGGCAGCGATTTGAGGACTCGAACCCTATAGGTTTTATACTTGATGGCGGAAATTACCCACTGGGCATAGCACTACCTGAACTCTGTTGGACGGTGCATTGGTCCTTTGGCTCTGTACACTAGCTCTTCTAGAGAATGTGAACCGTTTGTCTTGTGTGATGGGATACTATTTGTATTTGTAGACTCGTTCTAAACTTCATTGTTGTTTATTACAGTTTTGGGTACGGGATAGTTAAAAGGGGAGTGTCGGGAGTAGGGGAAGGGGTTTACCTTAGGTGGCAGGTATTAGCTAGTGGGTGATTATGGTTTATTTGTCTTAGATTTAATAAATTCTTGTTAATTGTACACTGGACTGGCTTGTCTATTAGACTTCAAAGGAATCTTTATTCTTATTCTGTCTGTCGTCTACCTTTATGGTCATTCTGTCTTAGCATTCCTTTAAATCGTGACACTGTACATAATCTTTAAGCCCATATGACACACATGCTCCTTATAAAACTCGCAATATTTAACATGAAAATGAGTGCCCATATAAAAACAAAATGAAATGATGGTATTAAAGTGCGAAGTAATACCGACCTTGATCTTTCTGTGCTATTGACCAGGAGATGACCTTGACCTTTGGCCTCAAATACACTCATGTACTATCAAATAAAGTACAGCAAAAGTTGTATTAGGCCAAAAAGATGTGACCTTGGGATGACCTTGACCTTCAGTGACCTTGACATGACCTGGATCTTCAGTGACCTTCACCTCACATGACCTCTTATGTATGTTTGATCAAATAACCCAATTACTATGGGGTTAAATAAACAGCCATTCCACTGTGCGATTATCTATTTTCTTTATGTGTTTGCAAGGCATAAAATGACCAAGATAAACGTAAAAATGAAACATACGAAAGATCAATCTATCAACTCTAAATACAACTAGGACTTTATATCTCTGATAGTTTAGGATCAAGGTCACTTTAAAGTACCTATACTAACCGAATTTGGAAAGCTCCTATGACCTTGACCTTGGAGTGAGGTTGACCAAATTTGAATAGAATGTGTGTCTCATTGATATTTATCATGTAAAAAAAAAAAAGTTCAATATTAATAACCTATACAAAAAGTGAAATTTTGTGACAAATTTTCAGTTTTTGACTAACAGTTAATGACCCTGTGACCTTGACCTTGAAGTGAAGTCATTCATCCACTGATCCTTTATGAGATCTCACGGGTATACACCATCTTACCAAGTTTGGTTGTGATAGTTAAATAGGTTCTGAGTACTTAGCCATTTTAAAGTTTTTGCACAGACAGACGGAAGGATGGACAATGGTTTTTTATGTCATTTTTGGACTATTTAGGACTCCTCTTACACAGATTTGCTAAAATCGGGATTTAGTTTTTTTTTGGTGAGTACATAGACTACATTGCTAAGCATATGAGTCAAAATTGAATATTAAAAAAACAGGTCTTACCAAATGTTTGTAGATGGAAGGGAATGTTTTCTTTATGAGACCAAAAAGAACCTCTCCGTCTAACTGGATGGCTTCCTATGAAAAACACAACAAGCCATATTGGTATGTACTGCCAATTTCACTCAGTAATAATGAAACACTGCAGTGCTCTTTGTATAACTCAGCAGGTTCAATATGTTGAGGTCACACAAAAATTGCTCGCTAAGTGGGCATTATTCACAACCCACTTTCAATTGCCCCAAAGCGGCAAATTGTCTCTCATTTTTGACATGGTAGCTTGATACAACCCTAGAGAGTCGCAATGAAGAATTTGTACCAAAGCTACAGCACAAAAGTAAATATATTGAACACTTTATCATAGCAACCTCAAAATGAATACAAGTGTATTGGAAAATTCATGTTCAATAATTGTAAAATTTAACAAATATGACAGAGAGCAAAGAGAGAAGAAAGGAAGGCACCTTGCCGCAAAGTGGTAAAGAGAGAATAAATAGAAAAATGAGAGAGAGAGAGAGAGAGAGAGAGAGAGAGAGAGAGAGAGGGAGAGAGAGAGAGAGAGAGAGAGAGAGAGAGAGAGAGAGAGAGAGAGAGAGAGAGAGAGAGAGAGAGACTATACAATGCCAGAGATAGAAAAAAAAAAAGACAGAAAAACAAAGACAAGAGGCGTGGAACTGACCAGTCCAGGACTGAAGTAGCCAGTGAGGTATTTATCACAGATGGCAACGAGACACCAGAAGGCCTGCTCAGCAGGCATGTGCATCAAGAGCACCGCAGCGATAGGGGCCTGTGCCTGACAGTAACCATCAGCTGGGTTGTGGATAGTGTAGGCCTTCAGAACGTTGAACAAGTCCGTTTGGCTGGGCAAACACAGAGACGAGACAATACAGTACAATTTTCTTGTCCAATAAAATAACATTTGGGAGAGTGCTGAAAAGCCAAAAATTGGAACTTGTCCACTGAACTTGGGCAAGATTACTCACTTGCAACATTTCCCACTAGTCCTTAAATGGTTTAGTGCAACTTGAAAGGCGTCTTAGAAGTAGATGTTTGGCCAGACAACAGTAACTACTAACCAGGTCGTCAGTCAAGCAAACTACCTATGAGGCGTTGGTCGCCCCGAGGTACTTGTTTTTTACTCGCGTTTCAGACTTTAATCATGTAAGCAATCTATTTATTAAATTAATTTATTTAATATCTATTCATGATGTTAGACAATGTAAGCAGTATATTTACCCATAGATTCCCCCTCCCCTTCCCCACTTTGGAAAACATTTTTTCTTACTCGCATAAGCAGTATACTACTTACCCATATCCCCCTTTGGACAAGAACATCTCATGATTCGGGAACTGGCGATGAAGGTCTTTGGTAATGTCGTCCATGTATTTAGGATCCCCTGTCTGACTCAGATACTCCTGAATGCAAGAAAAAATCACAAGCATAAAGCGTGGGGGGAAAAATAACCAAAAAAAGTCACTGTATTGAGCATTTTTAGAATGGAATTATGCGCTATACAAGTGGACATGTTTGCTTTACTAACCAAACTGAGAATGCTACTTTATCATGGATGCATACATTGAAATAAGACCCCAACAACCATTGTCATCATCAGAGTTCATTATCAACAGTTCTCCGCCCCGCCCCCCCCCCCCCCCCCCCCCAATAAAAAGGGACACACACACAATGTTAAAGAGTTCAGATCCCGATTTAAGCCAGCACATGAATATCTCCCTTAGCCTTTAAGTCTGCTGCATAAGAACAATTACTTAAATCATTTGCATCATCAATGACCTCAAATTTTCCAGGGTTTATTTCCAACTGAAATTTGCCACCGCACAAATACTGCCACGCCTTGGCTCTCACACCTGGTGGAATGCCCTTTCGACACCTGTCCTTCACCTGAAAAAAAGTGCAAATAAAAATTAGATGGCAAGCCATTCAAATGTATTTCCAGACATTCACACACCTCGCTGAAAAATAAGCATTTTTCTATCCTATCCTATCCCGTAAATCGAAGGTTGTAGGGGCATCACAGATGACCGTTTAACCAGCATACTCCAACTTTCTCTGTCCTCAGCAACCCTCATGGCTTTGCTCAATGTCAAGCCAGTCCATTCTCGAATGTTGTCCTCCCACCTCTTTTTCTGTCTCCATCTTCTTCTGCCTCCTTGCACAGTGCCTTGCAGGACTGTCTTTGCAAGGCCTGATGCTCTGGTGATGTGGCCATACCATCGGAGTTTTCGTTTCTTCACCACTGTGAGCATGTCATCGTGTTGCCCAATGGCTTGTGTGATGGTCTGTCGGATTTCGTTGTTGGTGATGTGCTGGGTATAGGAAATGCCCAGAAGTCTTCTGTAGCCTCTCATCTCCGTGCTTTGTATTTTTCGTTGTAGATCTGCTGTCAGGGTCCATGTTTCGCAAGCGTATAGAAAGATGGATATGACAAGGGAGCGCAGCAGCCTTACCTTGGAATGTAGACTGATGGTCCTGTCTTTCCAAATGGGCTTCAACTTGTCAGGACAGCGGTTGTTTGTGATATTACCTGGAAAGGACTTCCTGTCGGGACCCATTGTCTGATACAATGGCTCCTAAATATTTGAAGCTGCTATGCACTGTGTTGAGGGATTGGCCTTGGACTTTGATGTCCATGTTGATGCCATTGGTGTTGTTGGTCATCATTTTGGTCTTCTCTGCACTTACTTCCATTCCATAGGCTCTGGAGGTGGTGTCCTCTGTATAAGCTGTTCAAGTTCTTGTTTCTCTCCAGCCAATCCATCAATGTCATCCTCAAAACGGAGGTTGGCGATTGCTCTATCCCCTATGTTGACTGTACCTTCGTGATCTGCAAGGACATCTGACATGATGCGCTCTAGGAAGATCTTAAAAGTGTTGGAGAGGGTACTGAATACAAACATTTTCAAAAGTGTTAATTTTCTGGACAGTGTTGTGACTCGAATTTATCCCAACGAAGCAAAGGGAAAACATGGAACTACAGGCTACAATCTGAACTATCTGCAACTATCTAAATTGGATCCAGCACAAAACATGTTTAGAAAATTGTGAGGTACAATTGAAAGACCTTGACAAAGTACAAATATGAATGATCTACAGGCTGGGGAAGAGTTGAAAGCAAAAATCTCTGACATCCGGCCGGTGTCCAGGGGCCGCCGTAAGGCCCCTGGTCAGGTCCAGGGGCGAAGATCAGGAGGGCTTCGTCCCCCAAAAGCTGAACGTTTCATAGCATGTACACCCAAAAAGAATGCTTTTTGTGAGAGATAAACGTGGATGTTTTTCATAATATTCATCATGTGTTCATAAGGACATTATCATTAGTAGTAGTATAAGTAGTAGTAGTAGTTACCCATGACATGGAATGCAGTTCTACTTTCGCCATCTTTTCAAGCCATTCCCATTTCCACTTGTTGTTGATTTCCCCTTCTTCAAAAGGATCTTCGCAGTTAATAATACGTGAAACATACGACTTGACCATGATAGTATAGTGATTATAAACTAACAATGGCGGACAGTGACAAAGGACTGAACTTCACGTGAACTGCCAAACATTCAACATCGCCTTCGCCCGCTGTAATCAAGTGATGCTAGTAAGCCTTATTGGGCAGTGAATTCGATGTAACTATAGCGGGCGCGGGCGGCACTTTTAGTGACGAGAAAAAAAAAAAGCTGGACACGGACATGGATCGAGACTTGGACAGATTGCGTTTTGTGATATTTTTTTTCTCGGAGCGATTTGTTTTTTAGGACCTTTATTTAATTTTCTCGGGAGTGACGGTACCTTTTCTCGGGAAAATCGCGGATCCGAAGAGAGTTCCCCAGCCTGGATCTAACATGCTTAGTATTGGGTACAGTATCCACAAAGTAAAAATGATTAATTTTGGTTCAGTTATTTTGGAGATAAGGCCAAAAGTGTGTTGTGAACAAAAAAGTAAATTTTGGAGCAATGGACCGACCAACTAACCAATAACTGGACTGCTACTGAAAGTAGGCTCATGAACTGAAGTATTTGTATACCCAAACTCAACAAATTCGCTTTAGCTGTTTTGTTTTTTTAACAAAACGTGTTTAACAACAAACTGACTCCAATGACCTTGACCTTTAGGCTTTTCAATTCACACTTTTCTGCTATCCTATGCACCAACGGGAATCCCCTCAATGAAACATACTTCCGGTTTGCAAACTTGTTTTTTCCAACTTAGTTCCAGTCATTCGCCCAAAAAGGCAATCACCGAAGTCGAACGAAGCTCTCCGATGTGTTACGAAATGATGCTTGCATGGCTACGACTAGCTGACATTACAAATGATCGCTGTTGCTTCTAATTCTGTTCGATTTACACAGATTTAGCA
This sequence comes from Oncomelania hupensis, assembly GCA_036898135.1. Classification (NCBI taxonomy): domain Eukaryota; kingdom Metazoa; phylum Mollusca; class Gastropoda; order Littorinimorpha; family Pomatiopsidae; genus Oncomelania; species Oncomelania hupensis. Next base: position 35,754,605 of record CM072521.1, on the reverse strand, counting down.
TTTCGCAACGGTATACTTTGTTAATATGAGCATAATATGAGCACAATTATTATCGACCATACTTAATAGTTGCGTTCCTTGATTTGCATTTTGTTAGTTCTCAGCAGTAAAGGCTAATAATAGCATTGCCCATTTCCTGCCTAGAACCAAGTAGACACTGTTATACAGTATACATAGGCTTAATCTACATTATCATATTATAAGTCAGTCTCCGCGCAGCGAGGAAGCTCACTAGCTGAATATAATTATTAGACTTGTATTGTTTGTTTTATTCGTAAATAAATGTATAAAGTATATCTATTCTAATTAATAATATTTAGGCCTATACTTTATAATATTCGAATCTTGAAATTTCCGGAGAAGGACGAGTAGGCTAAGCGAATTTTTTTTTTAATAACTCGAGATCAGAGTTAAAGTAATAGTTAGTTATTCATTGCTTACAGGGTCCAGCGGACTGCAAAGAGCCGAATCAGAACCACAAAATCAAGACAACTCGAGATCAGAGTTAAATTAAAAGCTTAATAGTTATTCATTGCTTACAGAGTCCAGCGGACTGCAAAGAGCCGAATCAGGACCACAAAATCGAGACCACAACTTCGCAAGTAGTAGTAGTAGTAGTAGTAGTAGTAGTAGTAGTAGTAGTAGTAGCATAGTTATTTAGTTAAATCTTTAATTTATTTATTTGTTTTGTTTGTGTGTTATTATTATTATTATTATTATTATTTGTTTCTTTTTATTATTATTATTATTATTGTTATTATTATTATTATTATTATTTGTTTCTTTTTATTATTATTATTGTTATTATTATTATTATTATTATTATCATTATTATTATTATTATTATTATTATTCCTACTTAAAAAAAAAAGAATAGTGTGCTGCTGTGCGAGCTCAATGGTGTAAATATGGTCAGTGACGTTTTGTTTGTTTTTGCTGAAGTTGGGTGTAACCCGAAATATTCAGATAGTGTTACTGGTTATTTTTTCATATAGATTTACAAAAGTTTTCAGATGATTTATAGAAATTTCCGCCCGCCACGCAACATGTTTTTAATACGTGTTTCTCATTAAAATACATATCATTGAGCTACATATAACAAATGTACTGTATCAGTTAAAAAGAATAATATTAGTTAAATAAATAATTGCTTTGGTGCTTGCAATAAAAATGTCACTGTTTTTTTAGACCATTATAAACTTGCTTTGCCTTGTTGTGCTGAAGTGACATCAACATATCCATAGAGCTTTGAAGTTTTGTCATGGTTTTATTGTTGATATAGATGTGAAACCGTTGTATGTGTGCTTTATGTGTTATGTATTACTTTTACTCCTTATTACTAATTATGTCAGTATATTATTCATCATAAAATAATACTAATAATACTAACTGCTTCAAAATGCAAATCTCGACTTGAGCTTGAAGCTGTGCAGATCGAAATAGAATGAGATCTAGCAGCGGCTATTTTTATGCACGGATGTTTCACCACAGGCTCTGAAGTCTTTTCTTTTGTCTTTGTAAACTCCTAAATACGTACGTAGTATAGTATGTAATTGAGGCCTACGAAAGACGAGAATTCCCAGCCTGTGGTTTCACGTAGTCCTGCCAGCATTCGTTCGTAAAACATCGGATAGCTCCGCTCGACTCGGAGAGCTTCGTTCGACTTCGGTAATTGCCTTTTTCGGGAAAGTGACTGGAACTAGGTTGGAAAAAACAAGTTCGCTTCCGGTTTCTTTCTCCGCATGTTTTAGTGAGTTATTTCCAAATATTCAAAAATAATAACATGTGTCACTGGTCACCAGTATCGTACCCTCACATTTTTTTTTTTTGTTGGCTGCAGTTTATTATCCCTTTCTATCGCCAGTGACGCGCCTAAACCCTACCTACCAAACATTATTTGTGAATTTTTGAAAAATATTCGGAAAAACATAACGCCCAGATGCTGGCTCGAACCCACACCTGTCAGGCGCCATTGGTTTCTGGCTTGTGGACAAGGCAAGTTAGTCCCGCCTTAGCCCACTTGGCGCCCATGGCCACAACGCTCGCCTAACATAGTCAACTACTTCGTGTTTTGTGAAGGTTGCGACGGCGAAGCTATGGAAAACTACAAGAGTTTTCAGGTCCTGTTTCACTTTCTGTCGATGATCGACGCACCTCCGAAGTCGCCACAAATACAGGCCTCTACGATTGTTTTTTGCATCCTTTCACTGAGCATGTACTTCCTCCACCGTTTTTATACTTATCCCACTCGTTTTCTGGCTCTAACAATCGTTGTTTTCGACAATTTGCCATATTTAAAAGTCACGCATCAAGCTTTGATAAAAGCAAAACAAGCCAGACCAGAACTTGGTTTCATTCTAACCTCGTTTTAATTTATAATGGCGATACCCACAAGTTTCTATGAGAGGTGCCGGAAAGTTGTGAATAGAGCAGATATGATGGCTCTGTAACCAGGCCAATACCCTAGATGAAGCTTCTATGAAGTCTGGTCAAAATCGGTTCAGTGGTTCTTGAGATATGGTGTCCAACTGATCGAGGGACAGTGGGCTAGTACTCATTTCACACAACAATTTTGCAAAGTATTTCCAGGTAAGTTCCAATCCTGACTTTAGCAAACTATTTTGTGATTGCTGGATATTACGGGCCAGCGCCTTGAGAAGCTCTTTGAGCTTGGAAGTGCGCTATATAAGAGAAATCTCTTTTAAGTCTGGAAACACAAAAATAAACAGAGAAGTGAAAACAATGACATAGGCATAATGCATCATTCAAAGAAGCATAGAATAAATTACAAGCAAATATTTGGACAAATCACAGTTACACACTAGCATTATTGAGTTTCTACATTCAAGTCTTTGAGTAAGCTGATAACTTTCTTCAATAAATGGATGAATAGGCCTTTATTAGCTTTGAACTTCCATAACAAGCATTGGATAAATCACAAGTAACTATTGGTCACATTCCGAAGTCTTGATTTTTCTTTTACAGAGGACTTCAATATTATAATGATTTTGCAGTAAATAAGAAAGATGCAAATTGTACAGAAACGGGGATCTTTCAGTAGCAAAGGATTTTTGTTGTGATAGTGATTTGGGATATTTCTACGAGTTACATCGTCATCAGTATGAAAAGGTAAAAGTTCACGAACTTCCTCCAAGTGATTTTGTCAAAACGGACTTATTTTGTTTATTAGGTCTTTTCATGATATATTATATCCAAATTGATGTAATTTTGTGACTTAGAACATAGTGTCAAAAGAGGAAGTGGAAGTAGGTCAAGTTCACCTGCTACGCCCTTGAGTAGCATAAGAAATTGCCCTCGCCGCTACCATGAAAAGAGAAATCACCATGAAGTGCAGAATTCGAAAGAAGCCTATTAGTATGCAAAGGTGAGAGTTCAGGAAAAATTTAGATGAGAGTTCACAAAATAGACATTTCCACAAAACTGACTTTATATATGTTTTTATTACATAGTTTGTACAACATCCAAAATAATATGATTTTGTGTAAGGGATCTGTATGGCCTTGTCACTAATAAACTATGGTACCTTTTTAAATCTTTTGCTCATCCACTTTTCCCAGTTTTCAAACATGTCCAGCCATTTTATCTCACGTTTTCTCAGCACCTCTGGTGGAATTCTTCGGTCACTGAAACAATATGCAAATTATATTATATACATTCATGCTGATCAATTGTGTAGAGAAACAAAACACTGCACAACAATAGAACATGGCACAAAATTCACCTTAGTCCACCTAGTATAGTATACTCTCAGGGTCTGTGGTCTAATGGTAGTGCTTCGGCTTGCGGATCTAAAGGTCCCGGGTTCGAGCCCTGGCCGGGCCATTGTGTTGTGTCCCTGGGAAAGACACTTTACTCCTGTTTTCCTACTCCTTCGGATGAGAATATAAACCGAGGTCTAGTCTGTGTCGCATACATTCCATCATAACGGACTTTAAAGATCCTGACGCTCATGTCCTAGACGGGTGAGTGCGGGTGACAAGAACACATCCAGCATGCACCTAGGTCCTTCTCCCCCATCCCTGGCTGCCCTGGATTGTGCTCAGTTGTCCGGGCGTCAGACCATGCGCCCAAAGGCTGCGGGTGGGCGTCTCGGGCGGCTTGAGTTAGATCCTGTATAGGCCAGTGCCTTGAGCAGCTCTTGAGCTGGAAAAGCGCTATATAAGAACGATTAAATAAAATAAATAAATATACCTAGCTCTATGTAGAACAGGGAAAGTAAAACAGTGAGGAACAGGAGATGGGTACCACCCTCTCACCCTTGGCCTTTCACTCCCCTACCCCCTTCCTCTTCCTCCACACCCCTTTCACAATGAAAACGTTCTAAGTTTGTTCTATGTTAATATGCTACATTACTCCACCCCTTTCACAATGGAAACGTTGTAGTAGTTTGTTCTATGTTATGCTACATTACTCCACCCCTTTCGCAATGGAAACGTTGTAGTAGTTTGTTCTATGTTATTCTACATTACTCCACCCCTTTCACAATGGAAACGTTGTAGTAGTTTGTTCTATGTTATGCTGCATTACTCCACCCCTTTCACAATGGAAACGTTGTAGTAGTTTGTTCTATTTTATATGCTACATTACTCCACCCCTTTCACAATGGAAACGTTGTAGTAGTTTGTTCTATGTTATGCTACATTACTCCACCCCTTTCGCAATGGAAACGTTGTAGTAGTTTGTTCTATGTTATGCTACATTACTCCACCCCTTTCCCAATGGAAACGTTGTAGTAGTTTGTTCTATGTTATGCTACATTACTCCACCCCTTTCACAATGGAAACGTTGTAGTACTAGTAGTTAAGGATTTAGAAGCTGTATATGGTTTTTATGTTAGCACAATCCCTTGATTCATTCTGTATGTTTTCTGTGGACCAATTGCAGTGTATGAATAATAGGACCACTGGTAAACGCAATTTGAGGAGAGTTTGTGGTGCACTTTCAAGGGTGGTAATGATGAAGCGGTCTTGATTGGATGCCTGTATCGCAGTCCAAGTTCATCCATAAATAACACTCAAGAGTTATTCAATCTGTTGAAACATGATGAAATATCAAAGTACGATAAAGTTTGTATAATGGGTGACTTCAATTTTCCAGGTATATGTTGGGAGGGAGCTTGGGAAGGAGATACCAATAATGACTTTGTTGAATGTGTAAGGGATGCATAAACAGAAGGTTTCCTCTCCCACTAGACACAGGGCAGGACAACAGTCTACAAGAGATGACTTGGTGTTTGTACTTGTGAAGAACATTTGGTGCCCGACATAGAGCACATAGATCCTTTGGGGAAAAGTGATCATGACGTACTACTCTTTTAGTTTTATCTGTATGTTCCCAGAGTCAAAGGCAGTAAAGAAAGCAGTAAGTACAGGTTTAATTTAAACAAGGGGGATTATCGTAGTCTACGTAACATGATCTCTGCACATGACTTTTCTACGCTTCCACAGGAGGATGTACACGAAATGTGGCAAGGTATAACTAGAAAGCATGGATATACTTATTCCAAAAGTAAAGGCTGGAAACAAGAAGAGGGTTACTCCACCATGGATGAATGAGAAGATAATTAAAACAATAAAAAAGAAGTATAACCTATACAAACGATACTTACAGACTAAACAGGGGAGAGATTACGAGAAATATAAACAAGTGCGTAACAAATGTGCTACACGTCTTATGAAAGCAGGAAGAAAGCGTCACGAGAAGAACATTGCAAATGAATGTAAGATAAATCCAAAGAAATTTTGGAAATATGTCCAAGAAAAAAGTAAAGGAAATAGTGGTATTAGTGCGTTGAAAAAGGAAAATGGTGAGTTCGCTACAACTGACAGGGAGAAAGCTGAGACACTAAACTCTTTCTTTGCCAGTGTATTTACAGTGGAAAATAAGAATAATGTACCTGAAATGACAGAAGGTCAGTACTCTGATGGTAAGTTTCTAGCTGATGTTATTGTTACTACCGAAGCAGTAGAAAAGAAATTAGCTAATCTTGATTCTTCCAAAGCACAGGGTCCTGATGGTGTTCCCCCTAGGGTACTGAAGGAGTTATCCAAGGAATTAGCAAAGCCCTTAAGTATTCTATTTAATAAGTCCATTGAGAGCGGAGTTGTACCCAGTGACTGGAAAGAAGCCGATGTGACTGCCATCTTTAAGAAGGGTAACAAGTCGGAACCCGGTAACTACAGACCAGTAAGTTTGACATGTATTGTATGCAAAGTCTTTGAGTCATTAATCCGAGATGTAATAAAATCACATTTTAAGGATAATAATCTGTTCGCTTCTTGTCAACACGGTTTTAGGTCTAAGCGTTCATGCATGACCCAGTTAATGGAAGTGATGGAAGATTTAACACAAATTCTAGATAGGCATGAACCTGTAGACATCATATACCTGGATTTTCGCAAAGCGTTCGATAGTGTTCCACATGAACGACTACTACAAAAAATGAAGGCATACGGAGTAACAGGTAAAGTGTTAGAATGGACCAGATCCTTTCTTTCAGGCAGGACACAGAGAGTTCGGGTTGGAGAAGCCTTATCGTCTAGCGCCAATGTATTAAGTGGCATCCCCCAAGGTAGTATTTTGGGCCCTATTTTGTTCACAATTTACATAAATGATTTACCTGATTGTGTCAAAACCTCATGTAAAATATTTGCAGACGATACTAAAATATACGACAGAGCTTCAAATAGTACTCATATGCAGGAGGACCTCGACAGACTTCAACATTGGACTGATGAGTGGAATTTGTACTTCAACGTTGAAAAATGCAAAGTAATGCATATGGGGCATAATAATCCCAATGCTGAATATTCCATGAGTGTAAATGGCACTGCCAGAAAAATTACTACTTGTGTAGAAGAAAAAGACCTGGGGGTGACGTTTGATACAGGATTAAAATTTGATGTGCATATTCAAAATGCTATAAGTAAAGCTAACAAGATGGTTGGGCTGATTAAAAGGACCTTCACGTTTATTGATAGAGATGTATTTGTCAAGCTAAAGCTTTGGTCAGACAACATCTAGAATATGGTAACGTCATTTGGCACGCTCAATTAATACGTCAATCAGTGGCAATAGCAAAAGTGCAACGTAGAGCCACGAAGCTCGTAAAGGAGTGTAGTAACATGTCGTACAGTGAGCGTTTACAGTTCTTAAAGTTGCATTCTCTAAAAGGTAGACGTGTGCGTGGTGACCTCATCGCGACATACCAAATTTATCATAACCATGTAGACCTGAGATGGGATTATTTCTTTGAGAGTACACACAGTTCAAAAACAAGAAACGCTGAGGGAAATGTCTTTATTAAACAATGTGATACTAACTTAAGGAAATATTGCTTTAGCTATCGGGTTGCTAATTTTTGGAATAACCTACCACCAAATTTAAAAAATGCACACTCAACTAACATCTTCAAAAATCTGCTTGATGCCAATGCTAAATTTGTTGATCTATTTATCGAATTCGATTGAATTCAAGAGAGGAAAATTTTAGCACCGAATGACCATGACTGCTTTAAGAATGTAAAATACAAAGATGGGGCGTACACAGGCTTCACAGCCTATACCCAGCCTCTACTACTACTACTACTAATGACTAATGATGATTGCCCATAAGTTATAACGTCAGACTGTTAAGAAAAATTGTAAAATCCCACATTTTATCTGTAAAAATAGTAAGTAGTTTATGATTTGGACAGATGAAAATAAAATTCTACAAAAATTAGCCAACTAGTTGGTCAACCGGCCAGGTGTGTGAGTGTGAGTGTGTATGTGCGTTGTTTTTTTTAAACCATACATAAACTTACCTTTCTGGATTTGTATACTGATTTCCTCCAAGAAATCCATATCGATCTGCTTGGGTTGACACAGACAATCCATTTGGTGCATTTTTATCGCTGTGGGTGTGGTCACTGTAATCATTGTCTTCTTCCAAATCCATGCTGTCATCAGGCTGAGCTCTGGCCATTAAATTGAAAATTCTATATCATCTGTAACTCTAAAAGATGTTGTTCACTGCACATTTCCTATGATCCTTTCCCCTTGTATTCAATTTTGTCTGTTGGAAGTCAATGGTTTGTTTTTTACAATTCTTCACATCCCAGTCATCGAATACTTAACTGAGTAGAGCTCAGTTCTTGACGATTGTTTATTTTTTTGTCCATCCAGTCACAAGCTTCTTGCGTTGCCTTATGAGTATCTGATGCCAAATTGTAATTAATACAGTAAAATCAAAATAGGCAGTGTGTTTTGTTTGCACTCTAGAAAACTGAACCAATTTCTTGTCGCCTCCATTTCACCGGAAGTAGGCTAGATGTGATCACGGAAGCACTTCACGGTCTAGCTAATTTTCAAGAAGAATTTTAATCGATTATTATAATACCAGTGCACATAATGATAAACCGTTATAAAATAATAGGCATCATAAAAAATAATTCTGATAAATAAATTATCTTAAATAATTGCGACACGTCGCGAGTAGATGCGAGAAGTTTTTTTTTCTCTCTTTCACATCAAGAGAAGTAGTTTACATAAAAAGTAGTCCTGCGAGGAAATCTGGACTTTTAACGTTTTAGTTTATTATTGGTTATACCCATACCCTGAAGTGAAGCATAGTATACTATTCAAATCATGTTTTATTGAGTAAAATGAGTCTTAGATTGAGACTGTCTACATTATTTCCAAGTACATGACCCTTCGCGTAATGATACAGTCTTTGCTACCTTCAACATGGTGAGATTGTTGTTGCAAGGCAGAGTACACTCGTGAAAATTTTCTCGGTGTGCAGGTTCTTAGGGCTGGTTTGTTCCAAAAACTTTGCCTACCTGGTTGTATGCAATCCTACTTTGCTAAAATACTACTCTCACTGCGGTGGTGAGAACTGAAGAGTTGATAGGACCCTTTCTTGTACGATATCGGAGCAGTCAGACTTGCCAAAATGGCGTCTATGACAGGTCCGTATCGCGATCAGAGAAGGACAACCCAAGGAAGACAGAACAGCAATGTTCGACAGAATAATTACTCCAGGTATGAGATTTTACATGTTCAAACCGTTTTATGTATTTGTTGTTTTCGAAACATATTCACTGGTCGGATTATGTGTAAAAACATGGTCAGTGACATTGGCTTTGTCGTGCTGATGTGGGCCTTTCAGGCCACTACCAGCCACACTTCGCTAAAAATGACCGGTTGTTCCATGTGAATACTGTATGTCGTTGGTTTATAACATTTGTTGTTTGAATATCAAGGATCTAACAGTGATATTAGTTTTAAAGTAGATGATCATCTCAGCGCAAATGCCCTTTAATTGACGCTTGTTTTGGTTGTCAAGATTTTGTGATGGGTGGAGGGAGTTGCATTGACAAGTGGAGGGAGTCACGGACACTGACAGTGACGGTGGTTTCAGGGAATGGATCCACATAATCTTTTGCTCTATCGTAGGCCTAGCTGTATTTCACGGAGAGAGAGAGAGAGAGAGAGAGAGAGAGAGAGAGAGGTGTTTACTGCGTATGCACATTGCATGTAACTTGTAAGAGGCAGAGAGAGAGAGTGTTACACTCAGTTTGATGTTGGTGTTTTTCTATCAGTATCTGATTCAGCCCCGATGCTTGAATTCCTGATAGTTGTGTAACTCAGATTCGTTTATCCACGCAACCCGTCCAAACAGCATACAAGTCACAAAGTCGACGTATGAAGTTTTCCACTTTTATTCAGCACACACCAACAACTGCATACAATTCTCAACTCAACTCAACAACTTTCACAGCAACTCTCCAAATCACTATCAACAACTTTACTATCTCAACAGCAACTCGGCACACGATTAAATAACCTCTCTCTTTTCTGGAACAATTTGGTACATGGTAGAAATGACGTACTGCCACCAATCGAATAAAAGATCGTCATCACTGACTTACGTCATTCATCTCTCCACACATACCCCGAACCTTCTCTTACTTCGACAATCGTCCCGAACCTTCGATCGATGGTAAACAAGGAAATCCAGAGTATTCTCCGACAATATCGACCAACGAAAATTATCAACGTTATACAAAGCCTCTCCTAACAACAATGCAAACTCAAATCAAAGGTAAATAAACTCCATTATTGAATACTTTGCAAATCGAAACGATTAGATCTATCGTACACGCTTCCGACATACTTTCGTTCGCGTTTCAACGTAACATAACCCCCCACTCAAGAAGAAATTTACCCAATTTCTTTCAACAACGTTGAAACGTAATGCACAAAACAAAATTCAGAATTAAAACTTATTTCAGACTGTCTCATTTACTGTCAATGTTAATAATAATAATAATAATGAATGGTACTTATATCGCGCAAATCTCACATTGTGACTCATTGCGCACCCACTCGCATTCATCCATTGTACATCCTGTCATTACAACACACATGGCATAATATTACAATGAAATAAAAACAAAACTAATAATAATAATTATTTGAACGCAAGCTTGAACAAATACGTTTTCAGTTGCGATTTGAATGTTGCCAAGTCAGATACCCCTCTCATGTTTGCCGGCAGCGAATTCCAGAGAGTAGGCGCAGCAAAAGAAAATGCACGTTCTCCGAAAGTTTTCATATTTCGGAGTGGCACTGTTAAAAGACGTTCAGACGAAGAACGTAGTGCCCGAGTTGGTTTATAGGCTACAAGTGCATTGGCTAGGTAGGATGGTAGTGTGCCTTCAAAGAACCGAAATGCCAAAATGCAGACCTTGAATTGAATGCGAAACTTCACCGGCAGCCAGTGAAGCTTGCATAGTAAGGGAGTGGTGTGATCCCTTTTCTTCCGTTTCAAAATAAGACGTGCTGCGTTGTTTTGTACGCGTTGAAGGCGATTTATTTGTTCAGTTGGAAGACCCACCAGAACAGAATTGCAGAAGTCAAGCCGTGATGTCACAAAAGCATTGACAAGAGCTGCACACGCTGACTCGGTTAAAAACGGTCGAATAGAGGCAATGCGCCTCATCTCGAGAAAAGTAGCACGACAAATAGTACCAATTTGATCTTGCATTGACAAGGTTTGGTCAATTTTGACTCCAAGATAGCGCACGGAGTCTTGGTACGGAATGCTGCTGCCATTTACAACTAGGGAGTCGCTGCCGACCTGCCTGAGACACGAGCCTTTGCCTACTGGCATGATTTCAGTTTTTTCAGTGTTCAATTTAAGCTTATTGTTATCCATCCAGGAAAGAACATCATGGATGCAAGTTTGAATGTCTGACTGCACAGTCTCTGTTCTCAGTTTATATACACAAAGTCCATGTTTTTCATCCGCAAGTCTTTCTGGATACTGTCAATGTTCACAGTTCATTCACACAAGGTCAATGTTTCTCATCTGCAAGTCTGTTTAGATATTGCCAATGTTCTCCACACAGTCAATGTTCTTTCAACCGCAAGGAAACGACGCCCTCGTCAGTTGCGGTCGTCATCGGCCCAGGGTCAAAGACAGTGATCTCATGGGCTTTCCTGGAGTCAGTGCATCCTCCGTTGTCTTCCTCTCCCGTCGGATGTCCGACGCAGTCGACGTTGTCAGCTCCCAGAATGCATTCACTGGGTCTCACGGTCAGGTTGGCTTCTGCGGGACGGTGGAACAGCTCCCTCAAGGTCTGCAGATGCTCCTTCCAGGTCTGGGTGTGGACTTCATGTTCGACCAAAGTCGTAGAGCCTGGGACATCACTGAAGCTATGGGGAAATTCGCCCATAAGGTCCTTGAGCTCAATCTTTTGACCTTCCGCCAAGCGTGGTCTTAGCTTAACATCATTGATGCCTTCTTTGCTATGGAAGTCTCCCAGTTCCAACAGTTCCTCGCTGTCAAAGCTGTTGTCGATCTCAGCTGCTGTTGCCACATGCACAGTCTCTGATGGCCTTTCCACGTACAGCTTAAGGAGGTTGGCGTGGTATATCTTGGAATGCTGGCCGACCTTCACCTTGTAGTCGTTGATCCCCACCACAGTCTCCACTTCGTACGGGCCTTTCCACTGCATCAGCAACTTATTGTGGTCGGTAGGTAGCAGCACCAGCACTTTGTTGCCAGGTTTAAACTTCCTGTTCACAGCCCTACGATCGTAGTAGTGCTTTCCGCAGTCTTGGGACTTCTCCAGGTTTTCTCTGGCTATATCGAGAGTCTGCTCAAGCTTCTCCCGTAGCTCAAACACGTACTGGTAGCTGTTCTTCACCTCTGGGGTGTCTACTTCTTTCGTCCACAGTTCTTTTAGGATGTGCATCGGCCCTCGGATGGTTCTCCCGTACAGCAGCTCGAACGGAGAAAAGCCGGTGGACTCCTGCGGTACTTCTCTGTAGGCGAAAAGTAAGGCGTTGATATAGCGATGCCATTGTCTGGGCTGCTCGCTGCACAGTTTCTTCAAGGTGGACTTCAGCGTAGCATTGAACTTCTCGACAAGCCCGTTGCACATTGGATGGTAGGGTGTCGTAGTTAAATGCCGGATGCTCAGCAGTCTGTTGACCTCCTTCATGCAGTCAGAGACGAACTGCGTCCCGAGGTCTGTCAGAATTTCTTCAGGCATTCCAAGTCTACTGAACATGTCCACTAGTGCCTCTGCTACAGATTCAGTGTCAATCTTCTTCAGTGGCACTGCTTCTGGGTACCGAGTCGCATAGTCTACTAAAGTCAGTACCCACCGATGACCTTCTTCACTCGGAGGTCTTATTTCGCCGATTAAGTCTAAGGCCACTCTCTTGAAAGGTCGGTCGATCAAAGGCATCCTCTGCATAGGTACTTTCGGGACCCTTCCTCGAGGTATGGTCTTCTGGCAAATGTCACACGATCGGCAGAAACGGCTGACGTCCGCATGAAGTCCTGGCCAGTAGAACACTGCCTGGATTCTATCCGACGTCTTCTTGATACCCAGGTGACCTCCCATGATTGAGTCATGCGCTACTTCCATCACCTGGCGCCTTAGGGGTAACGGTACCAATACCTGATGTAGTGGTTTCCCTCCGTTGACCCTCGGGTGCTGGAAGATTCGGTACAGGATCTTGGCCTTCACCTCAAAATAGACCGTACCACTGCCTTTGGTCACGTGGTCTTGGCGGTTCCTGTACTTGTTTAAAGTGCTATCAGCTTCCTGGAGCTGGATCAGTTTATCTCTGTCCACGATGGCAGCTTTGGAGTTGTCGGCGACCTTCAGTGGCGTAGACATCTTGTCTCTCTTGGCCTGGGCCCTGGTAGTAACAGCACCGACGATCTCTGCTCGGCAGGGCTGAGCCGGAGTAACCACATTGTCCCGTAGCAGCTCTGTAAGGTCTCCATCGGGAAACGGCAATGGATCCTCCTCCACAACTTCGACGTGTTGAGTTGAGGCAGGACTCCACTCTGGATCGGGGTCGTCGGGTCGTCTCGAGCCGTCGATATTCCCGATCATCAAATCATACAGCGGCTTCTTCAGGCAAACCGCTTCGACTTCGCCTATGTAGAAAGGGGTGTTGACATGAATCTTCGCAACTGGCGCTCTCACACATTTGCTGTCGGCCATAAGTGTCCATTTTGAATCGCCAGTGAACTGTTCTTTAGCGATTAGGTCTTCTCTGACGATGACCCCACTGCAGCCAGTCTCTTAAAACAGTCACTTCATGATTTCCGACGCGTCCCTTAGAAACAGGCATGTTCTGGACGGTCACAGCTGCGCTGGCGACGACGGGGATGGATTTTCCGTTGGCAAGGAGAAGTTGGCCATCGGTCATGCACTCTTGCACGTCCGCAGGGGTAGCTGTGCGCTTGGTCTCACTCGGAAGAATGACGCTCCCGCCGCACACTTGATGGTCAGATCTACTGTTTTGCCGTTGATTGGAGAAACGTCTCTGTCGGTTGCCCGCCGCTGCGTTGTCCGTATTGCTCTGCTGTCCGCTATTTCTGCTTTGAGGACAGTTAGCCACTCTGTGGTCTGTAGCGTTGCAGGTGAAACAGCCTCTTGAATGCCCTTCCCTGGGAGGAGGCGTGGAGTCAGTGTGTCTCTGGCTCGTCTGGCTCCCCTGGATCTGGTTCCCATGTCTTGCCGTCTTCTGAAAGTGTTTCGTCGCGCTGGGTGGCCCCAACGTTTTCTCATGAGCGATGAGATATCTTTCAGCAGCCTCAGCCACGTCTTTTAGCGTCTGCAACTTTTGTATGTCCAGGTGGATCGCGAGGTCCTTAGGGCAGGCGTTGAGTAATTGTTCCCTCACGATCAGCTCATGGAGACTCTCGTAAGTCTTCCCTTTGCCTGATAATTCCACCCACTTGTGTAGATATGATGACAGGCGCTCCACAAATTGCTTTGGTGTCTCGTCTGACAAAGGCCGGCATTCACGAAAGCGTTGACGGTAGCCCTTTTCTGTAAAGTTGTAGCACTGCAATAGGGCCGCTTTCAAAACGTCGTAGTCTTTGGCGTCATTATTCGACAGTCTACTGTAGACATCGAGCGCCTTCCCCGTCAGTAGTGCGCTGAGTATGATCGCCCAGTCTTGACGTTGCCATTTAGCGCTTTCGGCGAACCTTTCGAACCTCGCCAGATAGCTGTCGATCTGGTCCTTTTCGTCGACGAACACTGGCAATTTTGGAGCCTTGAAGTCACTGATAACTTGTGGCGCATGCTGCTGTTGCTGGATGCGCGCCAACTCTAGTTGGTGCTGACGCTCAGCTTCTCTTTCTTGCCGCTGCTCTTCTCTTTCTTCACGGCGACGTTGCTCTTCTCTCTCTTGACGCCGCTGTTCAATTTCCAGACGCTTCAATTCTAATTCTCTTTCTTCACAACGACGCTGCTCTTCTAATTCTCTTTCTTGTATTCTCTCCTGGGATTTGACGTACTCCGTCAGCTGTTTGCCTTTGAGATTCAGTGCAATCCCTTTCTGCCAGAAGTCAGCCATCTTGATGCTTCTGGAAAGTTCTTTTCGGGAAAGTTCTTTTTCTAGAAAGTTCTTGACTGTGCTGTACCTTTCTAGACTGTTCTAGAACAGCACGCTTTCTGCAGTAGCGCTGATGCTTGTCACTAGTCGCCTTCGCTGACGCAGGCCCCGCTGTCCTCGTCGTATGCGACGCTGCACCACGCTGGTGTTGATGTACACGCTCCTGTGCTGAAGTAGACGCGACGTCCGCTCGCCGCTCTCTGTAACACTGGCGATGTAGCTCCGAGACTGTCCCTCGACGTAGTCTTACGGCAACCACGTAGTCCCGATCTGTTGTTCGCTCACGAAGCAACTCTTCAGCGACTACACGCCCTTGCAGTCAACCCGAACCTATCGGTGATGTAGCCCCAGTATGTTGGCCCCTCTCGACGCAACTCGTTGGCGGCTACCCTCGATGACTGCCTCTCGTAACGTTGACTCGCTTGTTGTAGCAGTTGAACCCTTGGCTATGGCGTGAATCCCGGCTTGGCCCCCAAAATGTTACACTCAGTTTGATGTTGGTGTTTTTCTATCAGTATCTGATTCAGCCCCGATGCTTGAATTCCTGATAGTTGTGTAACTCGGATTCGTTTATCCACGCAACCCGTCCAAACAGCATACAAGTCACAAAGTCGACGTATGAAGTTTTCCACTTTTATTCAGCACACACCAACAACTGCATACAATTCTCAACTCAGCTCAACAACTTTCACAGCAACTCTCCAAATCACTATCAACAACTTTACTATCTCAACAGCAACTCGGCACACGATTAAATAACCTCTCTCTTTTCTGGAACAATTTGGTACATGGTAGAAATGACGTACTGCCACCAATCGAATAAAAGATCGTCATCACTGACTTACGTCATTCATCTCTCCACACATACCCCGAACCTTCTCTTACTTCGACAATCGTCCCGAACCTTCGATCGATGGTAAACAAGGAAATCCAGAGTATTCTCCGACAATATCGACCAACGAAAATTATCAACGTTATACAAAGCCTCTCCTAACAACAATGCAAACTCAAATCAAAGGTAAATAAACTCCATTATTGAATACTTTGCAAATCGAAACGATTAGATCTATCGTACACGCTTCCGACATACTTTCGTTCGCGTTTCAACGTAACAGAGAGAGAGAGAGAGAGAGAGAGAAAGGTAGAGATTGTATGCATGTGTAATCTTAGCTCACCTTGTATAAAGTGTTCCAATTTTGATTAAATTTGTTACCCCAGCACTTTGATCATGCTTTTTGTGTGGAAATGTTAATGCGCATAATAAATTTTCATTAATGACTGAGTGCCAAAAGGTGCACATGGAATGGGTTGGTTCAAAGTTTTGTGAATAAAATTGCTGATGGTGGATTGTGTGAATGGAAGAATGGTTGGAGAGATAACTGAGATAAATTCAGACTCAAACTGCCAATAGTTTGAGCGCTGTCGGTTTTTGATGACAAAATCTGGTTGTAAAACCAGCCCTCAAAAACGGACAAGTCGACCCCATGTTCAGCAAACTTGACAGCACAGAACACTGTCACTATAAAACGTTTAATAATTACTGCCAATATGCAGTAAAAACACTAGTGCACACGTCATATCAACCTCAAAAGCCACACTTCATAATTTAATGAAAACTGGACAGGTCAATTCCGATGTGTTGCTCGTTGTTTGTGTCGTAAGAGAAACGACAACACTTTTCGTCTGCTTCGCTGTTATTCTATTTTACACCGAGACGTGAAACTGCGAGATTTGCTTAGTCTCAAACCCAGTTTGAACACGGTAATATTTAATTGTAACGGTCGAGCCGATTTACTGAATAATATAGGTTGAACATCACAGTCAGAAATTGGCGTAAGATCTTACGAGCGACTAAATCTACCATATTTTCGGTTTAAAATTAAAATTGAATATTTTCACTTCTAAATCTCGTTAAGTGCATCACATGACACGTTCTTCCTGTTCAATCGCCATTGTTTTACCACGGGGTTAAGTGCGCGAAGACACGAAAGTTATGTCGTCACTTTTTTCATTTTCTTACGAGAGACACAACCAATATTCGAATCTGACGAGGGACGCAAACTTTTGACATGTTTGTGTAATTTAATACAATAAAGAAGGCTCGTTTATCGTTTTCTTTTGAGAAACAGATGATTAACTCTTAGTATCCTGAACCGTGGTAATCCGTGGTTGCTTCCCTTTCCCAGACCGTGGTAAACCGTGACTGACGGTGACCAAAATAGAAACTGACATCACCGGAAAAGAGAGCTCTTATGTGTGAGAAACCAGGTTTATTTACATCCGGGCAACGTTCTACTTGCGTTCTCTAATCGCGCCGGTTTCAGTTGTTGCTTTGTGGCTAAGTTTGGGCTTAGTTTCTGACGAAATAAATTGCTGCCTTCGATGGCCATTATGGCGACTCGTGACTCCGACAGTGACTCGGAATTTGGTGATTATATGGAAGGATTAATGCGTGATAGAGATAATGCTTTGGGCGTGGATGATCAAAGTGATATTTCTTAGTCTTCTGTGCACACTAGTGATCTAAGTGACTTCGATTCCCACGTGTCATTTTCAAGTGACGACGACAAGGATTTTGTCGATTCTGACGCAGAGTGGGTTGACGTTGTTGAGGATTTTGAACATTTTGTTTTTGCTAGTGATGTAGGCCCTAGTAAACCACTCCCTCTTGATTATTTTCTTCAACTTTTTGCTGAGAGTGTCTTTGACAAAATCCGGGATGAGACCATTTTGTATGCTCACCAAAACAAAAATATTTTTGAAACATTTTATTGAAATACCTGTGTTTTTTAAAATTAATTATACAAAATACAGGTAAAACTTGTAAACAAATATAAAACAACACTTTCACTGTGCACCCCAACCATTCAACAATAATATCCCAAGTTTTCTTTTAAATTGGTTTAGGCATAATTTTTTTATAATTTTTTGAACAGAACAACCCAAAACTAGGCTTTTTGCTCAAACTCTTCTGGGAATGAAGTCTTTAACCACAGAAACCCTTAAAGGATGCTAAGAGTTAAAGTGTAAGACAGTAGGGGGCCACTATCACTGAAGATTAAAAGTCAACAACGGGACTGAGAAAAGTTTGAAAGAAGGTTTTCATCTCCACATGACTTTGTAGCAATATTACGAGCGACATTGAGGGCAAACTTTTGCGGCTTTTCTGGGTACTATTCCAAGTTATTTCGTCTGTTGATCGAGCAATACATGACCAGAAAGGAAAAACATTCGTTTTCAATAAGGTGTAATACAGTAAAGGACAGTGGCGTGATATTTCAGTACACAATCCACATCATTAGCGTCTTCCACTAGATTTTTCACAGGTACATTGTGTAATTCTTATGAGCGACACTTTTGACATTGTCTGTTGTATAATGTAAATAAAATTAAAAAATCCTTATATAATGATAATAATAAATAAATATTTGTTTTCTGTGCATTCCCTGTGTATGGTTGACTTTTGAGTCATTCAGCATCATAAAACTCTGCCCTGCTTCAGTTGTGAATTTACAGCAAAATCTGAAAAGTTTTGTTTGTGTCGCTCATCAGGTATTACAACACGAAGCACTGCTCACTGCATTGGAAAACAATATTTGAAAGAAAGAAATTCTATGGTACAAAGAGGTGGTCTAGACACACATTTGTCATAGTAGTAATCAGTCCTAGTCATTTGATTTATATAGCACATTCCTTGTTCATGTCGTAATACCTGATGAGCGACATACCGCACATTTTCATGTTCAAAGCCTATTTTCTCAATAATTAGTTTTGTTATTATATTTTAATTTGGCACACACATGACAGACACTGAAAGCAATCTGACAGCACAAAAAGAATGGACAAAATACATGATTGATTTTTAAGGCCCACTGTCCACTTTCTGAGCTCACCTTTTGGCATATTTAGCCAGATACTTGGTCATTAGAATTCATGCCTGTTTTAAGTATTTGAATTTTTAATGAAATTTTTTAACTTGTTTTTACCAGGTAAATTGCGCAATAGTGCTTTCTCCTACCCAATCAAAATTGCAAACAATGAAAAATGGGTAACATTGGTTATTAAAAATACATTTTAAAAATCTAGTTGATTTTAATTTTGTTAGAGCAGGAGTGAGATTTAGCGGTCGCCCGGTCGCCCGACGCGACTTAAAACTGGCTCGGGCGACCTCACTTTATAATTGAGCCAGCCCGCCTGGCGACCTAAAAAAAATATACTACTTGCAGACTTTTAGAGGCTCGGTCCGAAGCGAGAGCGTTCTTAGGTCACTGTTCGTCTGCTACGAGTATGAAGCATTCGCGAGCGTTATTTCCCTTTGCTTACTTCCCTTTCGCGCCAAGCGCGTTGTGTGCTTTGTTTGTGAAAAAGACACTCGCAACAAATTACGTGTATTGTCAAAATTTGTGTTTTATATGTGAACGATTGTCGGGCTGCCTAAAAACCATGCGGGCTACCTCACTTTACTTACTACTTACTAGCTAGCCCGGCGGTCTAGTTAGTCTCCTGGGTTAAATCTCACCCCTGTAGAGTCCTAAATTTTGTGTAAAGACTTATTATTTCTATGCTTAGAATTTAGGAGTATTGAAAGGAAATACAAGAAAAGGTAAGGGTTTTCCAGTAAAACCTTTTGATGGTAGTGGAGGGGAGGCATTTGGCACTTCCCTTTTTTCACAGGCTTATGAAGTCTTTTCTTTCAATATCACTACTATACATTCGCAAGGTCTGAAACTCACCATTTCTGTTTCACTCACTTTCAGTGACTGCCTTCACCCCCTTACCTCCACCTCCACAAAAATAACTCAACAAAAACTACCTTTCTTGTCCTCTTCAAACTAGGACTAGGAGTGTGCCGACGAATTACAAACACTCGTAGCAACGCATTTGTACCACTTCAACCGATGTTAGTGCCAAAACCACTGCAAATTTATAAACAAAATAACTAAACACAGGCACAAAGCTGGCCTGACATCTTTATCCCAATTTGCCATAGCGGGGATCGGCTCTCTTCAAATTGCTGCTGGTACGTTCATTTGTCGAAATACACGCTAATGGAAATAAGTTTCTAAATTTGTGATTGGTTGTTGGGACTCTCAGAATGTTCATTTGTTGATATCATTAGAGTAGTTGGCCCTTCAATAGGCGCCCAGTGAGAGCGCATTAGTCAGTGGGTAGGTATCCAGTGTGACACAGACATTGGTGGCAAAATTCTAGCTAGGTTTTGTGTCTGCAATTTTCGCTGTGAATTTGGATCTGACATCGTTTAATTAAAGTGATAAGAATGTGTGTGTTGCTAATATGAGTGTTTGTGATTTGTCGACACTCTCCGTTTGAGTTTAAAGTGGACACGAAAGGGGGGAAGGGGGACAGTCGCTGAAACGGAAGTGGGAGAGTGGAAGACCTTGTAGAATATATCTATAGTGATATTGAAAGTAAGAAGATACTTAAGAGCCTGTGCTTTTCTCAGGGCTAGCATGAAGGCGATGCCCATCTCCTCTCTCTTGATGCGTTTTAATTCCTGGTTCTACACTGAACCTGGTGGACATTCACAGGTGGGTGCACCAGGGTGTATTGCAAAATATTATTTTAAATTTAACAAAAATTCTTTGTGCCCATTAGTGCTTGCATAAAAATATTTACCTCTACTCTTCATGTTGCCTTGAGGATGTTTGTTGACAAAATGTCTGTTACATTGTCGTTTTTTTAAATCAGTAGTTGATTCAACCCCGATGCTTGAATCCTGATAAGTGTAATTTAGATTCGTTTATCCACGCAACCTGTTCACTCAGCAACAAAGCAGGAGTCGTCGTATGAAGTTTTCCAACTTTAATCAGCATACATCAACAACTGCATACAAGATCGCTCTGAAATCGTTTTTTTTCACTCTTTCTTCACAGACATGGTGCATTACCTATATAGTCCCTCTATAATCGAGAGAATGTTTGAACATTCCAGTGTGACGCAATATCAGCCAATCAGAATAAAATTCGTCATCAGAACTATTGACTGTCTTAACAGTTTTTTCGTACATGTCTCCGGATTTCAGTTAGCGGTCGATGTGTGAAAATCATTAACTCTTAGCGTCCTATAAGGTTTTCTGTACATTGCGCCTATATCCTGTAAGGATTTCAAGTTTATTGCAATAAATTGGGTTATGAATTTGAAAAAATTGTTAAAAATTTATTTATTGTCACATTAACTTCATATTTTAAGATATGTTTACAAAATGGTTATTCTATGTACCCAAAGAACCATTTTGAATTTAGTACTATTTTTACCTGTTGGAATCTTGTAATTAATTCATAATTACAGGTATTTTATGGACTATGTTAATAAAACAACAAGACAGTGTGGATTGCATGTGAATGTGTGCACAGTCAGTCAACACAGACAAGAAAACTCACTCTGGTTGTCTACACCAAGTCCTTGTGCTCTTTCAGCAATAAGCTCATCAATAACTGAATAAGTAGCTACCGGCAGCCTCTTATTACGCTATGCGGGAAAGGTCTAAATGTGGTGAAAATGGCATATTTTGAATTAATTTTTGTGTTGCGATTTAATTCAATTTTTGTAAAAAAAAACTATGAATAAGAAAGAATAAAACCCGAACGTTTTACTTATCTACTTTTTGTGTGTTCTTGTTGATGGGTTGTGTTGAGGGAGAAGGGAGAACGATCGCAATCGGCAGCGAAAAGCTGCTCCGCACGTCGCCATTTTCAACCTGCCAGTGAAGGCAGCGCAAGCGACAAACACACATACCTCACGAAACGTCTGCTCGCGGGCTGTATAGTTCATTCATAATATGCAAATTAGGTCAGGTTAAAAGACGAAAAGCCAACGATTCGTTTCGTATAAATATTGTTTTAGTCGTTATTTTTTTTCTCGTTGAAATTCACAGTCAAAGTTTAGGAACGACTTCAACTGCAAATATCTTTTAATCGGGTGGAAAAAATGCCAACAATATTAGATGATTCGGAAAGCTGGGTTTTCGACCTTTTCAATGGTGTACGCAACTTAGTCACATGATCCACGTCCCGTTGACGCGAGCCAGTAAAAGACGAGTACCCATTCAAGCGTGCTTTGTGGTTGACCCGAACTGTCATGGCGGACGATCTGAAAATGTCAGCTTCTAACGATGTGTGTTTGTCGCCATTTCTTCGCGAAATCGGATAATCAATTGGTAAGTACACTTGATAATTACAGATGGTTTTCGGATAAAATTATTATTGCCCATAGTTTTGTTTAATGTATACCTCGAAACGTGGTTTTTTTTTTTTTGAAAGTTCGACCGATGTAGTGTTAGATTAGTCTTAGAAGTGTTCAAACATCGAGTGATTGTTCAGATACGACCATCGGCTAATTTTAGTGCAAACATTTAGCCGTTACATATAGTCACACAATTCTTTCTCAGGTTTCGCAAAACCATAATTCACGCATAGTTGTGTAGTTTTCTTGTGGGATTATCGATGATTGATGTAATATTTATACGTGTAGGCCTATAGAAACCGAAAGTAGCGTTCAGCAACAAACGCTGTTCTTCTAGAGACTAGAATTGGTAGGCCTACGCACTGCTTTTTTAGTTTTAAAATTTTATTAGCACTCACGTTACTGTTTACATGTGTTAAAATTAATTATTATTAGTAATTATTATTAATTTAAATGCGTGTTACATGTCATGTTTATTACAGGATGATGGATCTCAAGTATTTTATCATAAATGTCATGTGTTGAGATCAGCATTGTTGCACTTGCACTTATTTTTTCCTTTCATATTCATTGTTGTAGGCACACTCACAAATGGAGTTGTTGTGGATCTTGTGAGGTTTGTGAAGACTGAGAGAAAATCCTAAACCACCTGCCAGCCTGTCCTTACTTTCCTAGGAGCCAATGCCAAGCAGCTAGACAAGAAAAGCATGGATAAAATCTATGAGAAGTACTGTTCCCTGCAGAAGTCCATTAAAAGACCAAATGGCAAGGAGAAGTTGGACTCCTTTGTAAATGCTACTGCTAGTTAAGGTCCACAAACTGTTGTCTGCACTATTGTGTATCACATCTCAGAAAATATGTTAAATAATAGTTGCCAACATACGCATAAGAACAAATTCACGCGGAGGTGGGGGTCTTGCAAGAGAGGGGGGGGGGGGTACAAAAAGAAAAAAAATCTATTTTAATTTTCACTGTACCTTCATACATATCAATTAAAAGATCTCTATATAACAAGACAAATGCAGTTTAAATCAATGAAATCAGATAAAAAATGATCAAATAGCATGCGTTTGAAGTTATTAGCTATTTGCTTCTGAATCTTTCCACGGGGAAAATTTTTTGGGGGGGCATTTTTGGAGTTCAGCAGTTCATTCTATTGACAACTGCCAGGTCCCCAAAAAAATAGGCTATTTTGTCACTACCAGGACTCTACTTACTCCAAAAATGAGGCTCATGGGCTTTATAAATTTTAAGTTATGAACATCTAAACTTTGCAAAATATCAATTTTGGCAAAATTACGCAATTTGCGGCACAAAAACTCGTTACGAAAATAGCTGTATCTCTGGTTCTAATTGAGATAGACCCATAATTTTTTTTTTGTTTTCTTATTTCTACCCCAATCTATAACTCTGTACCATTCACTTGTGTGAAAACTTAAAACCAAATTTTACCCTGCCGGTACCTAGAATAAGGTTACAAAACTCACTATTACTGTCGGAGCTATCCCCTGCCATCATGGACGAAAATTTCGTAAACTCAAACCTCAAACAAAATCGTTTAAAAAGTACACAAAACCACGTCAAACTTGCGAAAATGATAGCGGAAAACACACGGGAACCTTTCCGGAAGTTGACTAAACCTTCTCTCACGCACAGGAGACAGGGTTCGTACGCTCCTTGAATCTCCTTGAATTTTCGATGTCTTGTTCAAGGGCCCTTGAATCTCCTTGAAAAATGCCAAATTGCCTGACTTCCTTGAAAACTCCTTGAAATTTCAACCAGTGTATCTATCCATTGCTTGACCTAGAGATTTTATTGTCAATTGTTTAAAAAAGGCCATTGAAAAATAAAAATTTATAAAACAAAAATTATAATATTATTTGTGTTGTCAACTGTTGGACGATCGTAACTTTTGTTGTCTGCTAATGATAAGGGAAGTAACCACCACTGGAAATTGTTGATTTCCTTGCTGTCGCGCGTGCGCAGTTGTTGGTTTCCGTACATTTTTCGTTCTAACGTGCGATGTACAGAAAGTACGAAAACAGTGAAAAGGACAGCGAAACCGCGTGTTTTTGTTTACTGAATTCGTAAAATTCACTGGAGGCGATTGTGTGTTGAATCCTTGGTGGTTATCGAAATCTGAATATGCAGGGTGGCTGCTTGAATAGAAAGGGAACAAGCATACATGTTTCTGCCGCGTCTGCTAGAAAATTATCAACGTGAAAGTGATGTGTTACTGTTAGACCAGCTGTTCAGCACACACTCATGAAAGCAAAAAAGGACTATCAAGATCTTTGGGCTGTTGTCAGGCAGTTGTTACTTTTGTCCCATGGGCAAGCAACTGTCGAGAGAAGATTCTCAACCAACTAAGAGATCAGCAATGAAAATCTCTCCTAGCAGCCCTTGGTTGCTCGCAGACAAGTGCTGAACGGTATCAGGAAAATTGGTGGAATCGACAAGGTGGACATCACCAAGGAGCTGCTATTATCAGCATCTTCTGCAAGGAGAAAGTACCACAACTACCTTGATCAACAAAAGAAAGACCAGGAACAGGCACAAGCGACAAAGAAGAGGAAGGCACAGGAAGACTCTGTTGCTGATTTAAGAGAGAAAAAAAGAAGAATGGAGAAGGATGCTCAGCACCTGACTCAAAAGGCAGACAAGCTTGCTGAACAAGAGGGTGCGCTGAGACTCTTGACTCAGTCAAATGCGCTGAGGAGCAAACCCAAGGAAATAAAGATCCAGCTAGAGATTTCCTTTCAGATTGGTGAAAAAATGGAAAAACTGAAATATTATAACTGAAAACTCATTCATCTGTATGAAGTGTATTATTATATATTAGCCGGTGGTGGTACCTCTTTCTGACTTTTTACAGTTCTCTAACTTGTGTCTAAGGACAACATGCTTCACAATTATTGTTTCAATGGGTATAGACTCCGTAATCTGCATCATCATTATAACTGCAACTTTATGGACATGCAATATTTATGCGTGTAGATTTCATAATCAATATCAACATCAGTATCACCATCAGATTCATGACTGCAAACAATTTATGGATATCACTGGGTTAGAGATTTTATCCTTTATTTTGACTACTTATCAATTCTTATGTGCGTTTACAATTTAAAAAAAAAACTCCTTGAATTTTTGGAAAAACTCCTTGAAATCTCCTTGAAAACTCCTTGAATTTTTTACAACAATTTGAGTATGAACCATGAGGAGAGTTCCTATTTCCTGTGATTTCATGACTAAAAGGTGCACTAACGAGGCGCGCATTACCGCGCTTCAGGATTACGGGCGAGGCGCGCATTACCGCGCTATAGGACGCTAAGAGTTAAAGATCGTCATAATTTACAGACAATGAGTCTAAGCCATCAGAAATAGCCTACATTGGCTCAGAAGCAGCATTTGAAACCAAGCCTGAAGCGTCAAACATTGTGTTGCCGAAATGCTTCCGACTTCTAAATATAACAACCCAGAAAATTATTTTAATACCCTTTATTGGCTTTTGTTACCCATATATGGCATACAGTGCATCGAATAGGTACTATCTGTGATTCTAATTTAATTATAATAATTTATTTTTTATAGCACAAAACCAAGCTTAAAGCTTGCTCTAAATGTTCGCCCACATACATATGCACGCAGGGATAAAGATCTAAGCAATGTAGTAAAACATGAGAAAAAACAGTTGAACAATGTAAGAAATAATACAAACATCACTTAGCATATATTCGTTTATTGAAACATGTAATTTTTGAAAGTCTGCGTGCATTATTAGCAATACAGTTTTGAAAATGGGTAAAATCAAGTTTTAAGCTGTTGTCACCATTGTGTTCATAGTGGGTGGTCTTACCTAGTCTGTGCACACATGCATTCCATCACTTGGACTTTTCTCATTTTTTTAACGCAAACTGAGGATCCCCATTCTTAAAGCTCTGCAATGACTGCCAGCGAACGAGGAATCTTCGCAAGGACGAATATTTTCTGTTCAGCCAGTACTACTATTCCGAGTAACCTCCCTTACAGAAAAAAAACAAAGGGAGTGACTCTAGTTAGATCTTTCTTATTAGGGTAGCTACGATATGAAATTATTCCTTGTAGTTTTGGGGAATGTTCAAATTGAGAAATACCACGATGGATTGGCAGTGTAATGTGCTGTTCATGGACTCTGATAGCAAGCAGGATAAAATGCATGAAATGAAAGTGATACTGATAGTTCGGATTATGAATCGGAAAATGTGTGTGCATGTAGTGAATGTAGTAATATTACTAATAACAAAATAATTCACGATGCCATCACACGCTTCTTCCTCATTTGAATTCAGAGCGCTGCGATCTGGAAAGAAAGCTGTTACATAAGTCACAAGTTGGAATAGAAACCAATTTTTTGACTCACATGCATTGCAGTATAAGTCTATGTACTCGCACTTCCCTTCCCCATCTTCCCTCCCGTAAAAAACAAAACTTTTTTCAGATTTTTGCAACTCTGTGCGAAAACGAGTCCTAAATAGTTCAAATATACATTTGATAAAATCTCTGTTCCGTTGTCTATTCAAATCTTGCACGTGAATTAATATTTCAGAACCTATTTCAACGATCACAACCAAACTTTACGAGACTTTATAAATGATCAGTGAATGAGTGACTTCACGTCAATGTCACTGGGTCAACAAATGTTAGTAAAAATAAGACAATTCGCAAAATTTGTTGTTTTTTTTAATTTCTAGGTTATTAATATTGAACTTAAAATTGTTTGTGGCATTATAGATATATATCACTCATTCACTGAGACACATGTACTATACAAATTTGGTCAACTTCAATCCAAGGTCAATGGAGCTGTCAAAAGTTAGACAGTATAGGTAATTTGAAATGACCATAATTTCAAACTTGAGATGCGAAGTCCATACTTGTTGTATTTGGAGATGATAGATTTTTCTTTCATTTATATGTTCCATTTTTTAGTTGATATTGAATGTTAAGGTCATTTTAGGCCTTGTAAAAATATAAAAAGAAATATGTCATTGTGCAGTGGAATGGCTGTTTATTTACCCCATATTATGCAAATACATTGGGTTATTTGATCAGAGAAGTCACGTGAGGGCCAAGGTCACCATTGTTTAGCATAATACATTTGCTGTAGTATTTATTATCATACATGAGTGTATTTGGAGCCAGAGGTCAATTTTCATCTCGAGGTCAACAGCATAGAAAGTTCAAAGTCGATATTTGCTTTTTAACGAAGCCGTTTCTTTTTTTTTGGACACTAATTTTCATGTTAAATGTTACAATTCCCTAAGAAGCTTGCGAGTTGTATGGGCTTTGCCCTTCTAGTTTCTTTTCTTGCGAATTGACACAACAACCATGCTAGTTTCATTCGCCAAAGTTGCAATCTTTTCTGGCCGGTTTCTCTGTTGATTGTGTTTGTGCAAAAGATTACTCCATTAATGGCAGATGAAGATGAAAAAAATTAAAGTAAGTTTTGTTATGAATCATTTGTCTGAAATAAATATGACGATCTTTTTTCTATTGTTTCCACTTTTTACTTTTCATTTGTTCGTTTGAATGTAAAGGATGATATTTTCTTGTTCTTGAATTGTAAATTGCTTTAATCGTGTTGATTCTGGATAGCAGTGTGAGTCTATGTTCCCACCAGAAATGTTTTTCCCTGATTTTTGCATGATCACACTGATCAGCCCTAAATAGTCCAAAGGTGACATTTGAAAAAAAAAATTCCTCCCTGCATCCATCTGTGCAAAAAAAATTGCAAATGGCATTAATTAATATCTCCGAACCTTTTTTTAATTTTAATTTTTATTTTTTGTATATCTGTGAACCTATTTTAACTACAATATCATAACCAAATCTAGTAAGATGGTGTATATTTCCACGAGTCCTTGAAAATTATCAAAATGAATTTCAGGTCAGTCACAAGATAAAAAATGTTTAACTTTTCGAAATATTTCACTTTTTCTAAATTATTTATATTGAGCTTATGATTCTGTGATGATAGATATCTATGGGACAAGCTTGATATGCAAATTTGGTCAACCTGTCTTAACAGGTTAGGGTCAATGGAGCTGTCCAAAGTCGGTTCATATAGGTACTTTGAAATGACCTTGTCTCTATATAAGTATGAGTGCCAACAAATGTTTGTCAAAAATAATAAAAAAATTCTCAAAATTTCCTTTTTTTTAAAATCTATTATTAGTATTAATATTGAACTTTTGATTCTTTGATGCATGATAATGTATACATGTTATAAAATGAGACAAACTTTCTATGTCAACATCACTCCAAGGTCACTGGAGCTGTCCAGTCTGTTGGTATAGGTACTTAGAAGTTATCTTGACACTAAGCTATGAGAGATTAAGTTCAAACTTGTTGTATTTAGAGATGATAGATTGATTTCATATATATGTTCTGTTTTTGCGTTGATCTTTGAAGGTCAAGGTTATTTTATGCTTTGCAAAAACATACACAAAAATAGGTCATCCTACAGCAAAATGGCTCAATTTACCATAGTATTAGTATGCAACAACATTGGATTATTTGGTGATGATCATACATGAGCATTAGAGTATTTTTTGCATAAATTCCCCATAATACAACTTTTGCTGTAGCTATTTGATATTACTTGAGAGTATTTAGAGCCGGAGGTCAATGGCATCTCAAGGTCAAGAGCATAGGTAGATCAAAGTCGATATTAATTTGCATTTTAATGCCACTGTTTGCCATTCTAGTAACGAAGTACTTTAATCTATTTTGTTGATTTTGTAGGTACCCGTCAGTCTTATTGTCGTCATGGTTATGTACACCCATGACTTCCAAATTTATCAGCTTGAAAGTGCAGAGAATAGCAGTACTTTAGTTCCAATGAGGTTTGAAAAAATCACAGAATATCGGTACTTGATGGACGGTTATGTGTGTTCTATGGCATTTTTTAGTTTGTGAAAAACTTCACATCAAAGGAAACTAATCCAAACTAGCCATTGCACAAAATGTTATTATTTTATTAAACCGGTTGTGAGAAAAGATACTTTAAAGTGCACAAATGTTGCTTTTGTATTAGTCATTATATCATATTAATATTTTTATAATAATTAAAGATGTTTTAGTTTAATTGGGACAGTGTTGTGTATTTTAATGATGGATAAATCAGTGTTAAAGCATCATTGGGAACAAATTTTACAATAAGCCTGTGGGATGATACACTTTGATGTTGTGTTCTATCACAGTATCAGGTACAACATGAGGAGGCCACTAATGCACAACAGCATTGTTGATTCTTAAAGTGAGCATTTCACAATGGTGCATTATGCTGATTGCTGTTAATGACCAGAACACCTGTCAGAACAACACTTAGAAGTTGCATATGAACTTTGCTCCTTTCGCGCTCTTTTTCTACTAATATAGTGAAAGACAATCCTTGTTGCCATTTTCCCCCAGGAATTCCTTGTCTTAAATTCTCAATGTATGACCAGTGAATTCAGAAACACAAAGAACACACAAAAGAAGGTGTATGTGGAAGTTTATTCAATAATCTGTAGATAAGCATGCGTGATAGGAAAGAGCCAACAGCAGCGAAACGAATGCGTCGCAAAAATCGTTTATTTCCAAACCCGTATGAGCAAACACGTTTTATCTTCACTTAGATCAAAATAATGGTAGCCTATTTTACTTTGTGTAATTTTCATCTGTGGAACTTTCGCCTATCATAGGCCCCCCCTTATCCAAGTAAATCTAAAATGTTTTCGTTCAGCTAAAATGTGTTCGTATGGGTTTGGGAATAAACCGTTTCAGTGATGCATTTGATGCTGTGCAGCAACAATTTTTTTTTTCAAGATTTTTGCAATTCAGTGCGAAATTAGTCCTAAATAGTCCAAAAATGGTATCGAAAAAAGTGTCCGACTGTCTGTTCTGTCTGTCTTTGCAAAAACTTTAAAGTGGCTAAGTCTGTCTTTACAAAAACTTTGAAGTGGCTAAGTACTCAGACCCTATTTCAACCATCACAATCAAACTTGGAAAAATGGTGTATACCCATGAGACCTCATAAATAATCAATGAATGAATAACTTCACTTCAAGGTCAAGGTCAAAGGGTCACCAAGTGGTAGTCAAAACTTGCAATTTTTCACAAAATATTGATTTGATTCCCCCCCCCCCCCCCTTCCCTAGATTGTAAATATTGAACTTATAATTCTTTGATTCATGATTTATATTACGGAGACTCACATCCTATGCAAATTTGGTGATCCTCACTCCAAGGTCAAGGTCACTGGGGCTGTCAAAAGTTGGTTTGTATAGGTACTTTGAAGTGACCTTGACTCCCCAAAATATGAGTTCTATTAAGTCTAAACTTATTGTTTTTAGAGATGATAGATTGATCTGTTCAGTTTTTGCGTTGATCTTGAAGGTGGAGGCCATTTTAGGTTTTGCTTAAAAAAAAAAAAAGGGTCACCGTACAGTAGAATGGCTGTTTATTTAACCCATAGTATGCAACGCAACAACATTGGGTTATTAGACGTGCATGAGAGATCACATGAAGTTCAATGTTACTAAAGGTCTATGTCATCCCAAGGTCACCGTTTTTGTGTGTGTGTGACATATTACGATGTTTGCTGTACATTATTGATATAGTGCATGAGTGTGTTTGGAGCCGAAGGTCAATATCATCTCGAGGTCAAAAACATACAAAGATAGAAATCGGTATTTGTATTTTAATGCCACCATTTAATTTGTTTTCTGGGCACTCATTTTCTTGTTAAATATTGCAAGTTTCATAGAAAGCATGTGAGTCATATGGGCTTTGCCCTTCTAGTTGGGGGGATACAAGTATTAAACTTTGCTTATTGCTACCTTTAATTTCTCATTTATGTTCATTTTGTTTCAGACAATCTGGCCAACGCCAAAAGGTGAATAATTACAGTCATCTTCACCAGGTATGTATTATCAATGTTATAATGATATTATGATTCAGGTTATTGAATTTTAAGGTGTTTGGTTCAATAATAATCTGATTTTTCTTTTGGGAAAAATGTCTGTCACAAAAGGTACCCTTGTAGGTGAAGGTAGGAAGCCTTGTAAAATGTGGACTTTTGATTGCAGGATCAGGGACAACCAGAGCACAGGGAGTTGTCTGCAGTTGAGCAGTTTCCGAATGCTGATATGAACACTGCATACATGCACTTGTTGGTGAGTATTTTGTTTTGCAGTTTCTTTGCTTTGAGCTTTGTCTCATGATGCATGTGCATCAGTTTACTCCCAATCCCACTTTAGTTTTTCGTCAATCTGGGCAGGAGAGTTCAAAAGGCCACATTTTTTAGAAATGTTTGTCTGCCATTGGGATGATTGGCTGTGAAGCTTGGCAGGCTGTTAATTTGTTACTGTTCACCAATATTTTACCTGGTCAGCCTACGAACTATTATTCAGTATGAGAGCCAAGGCTACTTGCTATTTATAGTTTTCCTGTAAAAACAGAGAATAAAAGCACCAGATTTTAAAGTGACTGTGGTAGTTACCTAAAACAATTTTTTTAACATTTTCTTTATCAAGAAGCATATCAAACTATATGGCAGTGTTTTTGGAACAGAAAACTATTTGTACATGCCAATATTTTATTTATAAAAATAATTTTACAAAATGTTTCTTTTACAGGGCACTGAGGTCGTCGTCACAATGAAAACTGGGACAAAGTTTGATGGCATTGTGTCTGCATTTGGATCCCATGTAATACTTTTTACTGCAGTTTTTGTATTCATCCCACAATTAAATGTTACTAGAATTTCACAATTATACGTAAACACTACACTATACAGTTTCGCCAGATTGTCACAGATCTGAACAAAATATTTTCTGTACTTGTTTCCTCTTTTCCATCTCAGGAGGATCATTGTGACTTATACACTCATTTTGTTTGTTACAGGGAGATTTTGCACTCGCTCACGCTCGTTATCTAAATCCTGATGGAAAAACAGCAAACAACGAGGCCAGCAGAAATCTACCACAGGATACCTATATTAAGTTTAGTGATGTCGTGCAAATTGTAGGTGTCCTTTCATTGTCCGAAACGGAACGTCTGCGTGTAGGAAGTAAGTTATTCTTTCATTAGTTGATTGTTTGCGATTGTAATGGTATCTAGGTGTTGCACAGTTATTTTTATCAATGGTTGATAAGTATAACTCAGATTTGTTTATCCACGCAACCTGTTCAATCTGCAACAAGGCAGGAGTTGTCGTATGAAGTTTTCCAACTTTATTCAGCATACATCAACAACTGCATACAATCGCTCAATCGCTTTTTTTTCCTTCAAGATGACTCAGTGCACCGCTAATATAGTCCCTGTATAATCGAGAGAAAGTTCGAACATTCCAGCGTTACGCAATAACAGCCTATCAGAATAAA
Source organism: Oncomelania hupensis (assembly GCA_036898135.1). NCBI lineage: Eukaryota > Metazoa > Mollusca > Gastropoda > Littorinimorpha > Pomatiopsidae > Oncomelania > Oncomelania hupensis. Next base: position 35,722,054 of record CM072521.1, on the reverse strand, counting down.
ACTCGTCACTGTAACTATGCACAGTCTTACGCCATATATCTTTTAGATTAGAAGAATCTCTTAGATATTACTAAATTTATCTAGATTCTTCGATTGATAGTAAACAAGTAATTCTATAGAATTCTCCAATACTATCGACCAACGAAAATTATCAACATACAAAGCTTCTTCTAACAACAACGCAAAATCAAATCAAAGGTAAATACACACTGTTATTGCATGCTTTGCAAAACAAAACAATCGGATCTATTGTGCGCGTCTCATACGTAATTTGAGAAGGTTTGTCTGTTTAGACATAGTAATGAATGTTGATGTCATTAGTCCAGTGAGGACATTTACTCAATCTAACCCCTAAACCCATAATTCCATCCCCTCAGGCTGGGTTTACAAATTTTGATTTCAATTGCTTCTCGGACTTCCTTTTCTCTTTTTCTCTGTGTGTGGTTCAGTGAGAATTATTTTGAGTTTCACTTGGGTCAGTAGGGTGAGCTTTGGCCTGGGAGTGTTCAGAACAGCTGAACCGAAACTAACAATCTGATTCAGTTCAGAACAGCTGAACCGAAACTAACAATCTGATTCAGCAGTGTTTGTAAACCCAGATTGAATTGTGAAGGCTTAGAACTGCCTCACATTTATGATCAAATACTCTCGAAATCAACTCCCTCAGATTCGAGTTTCCATTCAGCATGGTGGCTTCATCTCAAATGTTCTTTTTTTTTTTTATCGGTGTTTTTCAACTTGACATCAATAGGCTGAAAAAGGCAGTGTTTGTTGCTGTCGAATCACAAGTCAAGTCATAGAATCTGTAAAGGTGTTACCTACTCAAATATTACTTATTTTTGTCAGCCGGTAACTAATCTGACTGTGAGTAAAATGTAACATCACCATGTTTGTGTCAGATTTTAGCACAGACTTGGAGATTTCACGTTCCAATGGAGCACGACTTCAGGAACGAGAGTTGGAGCCATGGATAGATGACAGCGAGATGCCTGACCATTTGAGCGGGTCTCTAGATGACTCCAATGGTGGAGGATGGTCAGCGGAGGAAATGCTAACACAAAATGCTACTTTGATTGGGAAGCAATCAGATTTTGATGAAAATTTGAGTCAATACACGTAAGCTTGAAAGTTTCTGTATTTTTTTTACTTGAGTGCATGCAGCAATGTGGGTCTTAGATTTATGAGTAAATCTTTCTTTCCTTTGTTTTTTTTTACAACTATTTCCATTCATAACCGAGCTGGTGGCTTGATGTGGCCAAAGTCTTTTAGTTGACATTGGTACTGTGCTATTATTTGTGTTTGGCAAGAGAGGGAATAACAGCCAAGTTTAATTTCATATATCACCCTATGTATAACTGCAGGACAAAAAGTAAAATGATTACAGTTCCAAACAGTTGTTTGACATTGGTTTGTTTCTTCTTCTTCCATTGCTGTGCAGCCAAATAAACCAGTTTTTGGAACCAGGAGTTAAAAACAATTTCTTTACTCTACTTTGGCAAACTGCATTTTACTGTGTTTGCCAGTTAAAGCGACCACTGTATCGTCAGTTAGTGATTTGGTTAAAAAAAAATTCCATCCTTAAATTTTTTTTAAAAATAATTTTTAATTTCCTTGCCTAAGTATATATATATACTTCACCTATAAGACAAATCATCTGACACCTTTGTATGTTTCTTTGCAGCACTCCTGTACCGAAAAATTTGCCTGAGGAATTGCACGAGCGGGCTCATAGGATAGCGGCAGAGATTGAAAAAAATCCTGATTCGCTCACAAGGGCTGATTCAGAGAATAATCCAGACCGTACTGAGGAGGATCTGTTCTCTTCAGTAGTACGTGCGAAACAGTCCAACCCCCACAGCCAGAACAAGTAAGCAGTGGCAGTTGTTTTATTTTAATTTTTGTTATAACTGACTATAATCATTGTCTAATTGTGTGCAGCAAAGAGAGTCCCTTTAACCTACCCCCTACCCACTCTAGAATAAAGAAATTCCCATTTTCTTTTCCAACATGAAAGTACTACATAGTTCTCTTCCCTTCTTTCCACACTCTCAGCCTCCCCTTCCCCACCAAAAAGTAAATAAATTAATTTAAAAATTCCAATGATGGACATGGCACAGTCCCGGCGTGGAGCATCACAACCAGATTGACTACATCATGGTCAAGAAACGCTTCAGATCAACATTGGCAGGACATGCACTTTTCCAGGAGCAGACATCGGAAGTGACCACAATCTCGTGATGATGTCTTTCCGGCTTCATTGGAAGAGAGTAAACAGCAAAGTGCACCAGACTGCGGTTCGACCTCGACAAACTGCAAGACCCGGAGGTGGCAGAAATATTTCAGGCCACAATTGGAGGGAAATTTGCACCCCTGCTCATTTTGGGAGCTGGTGAAGTAGATGTCAACACCATGACCACCACCTTAAACTAAGCGCTACGGAAAATACGGATGCTTGTTTCACGGTCCGGAAATATATAAAAACAACATTTGGAAAATATATCGAACTCGTTGGCCTGTGGTAATGCACCACGTAACCTTTTTCCGAAGACGGCCGAACCCGGTTTAATGCCGTGGCATCGAAGTTTCCGGTAGAGGCACCGAAGATCGCCGAACCAGTTTTTGGTGAGACAGAATTCAAAACATGGCGTCCAAACGAATGGCTAAGCAAAGTGATTGTGAATCTGAATCCTCAAAGAAACAGCGCAAGGGGCAGACATTTCTTGCCTCGTATTCGGGAAAGTGTCCTTTCGTTGACTCAAACATATGATTGGTGCCAACCAGTTTAGCATCTCCGCCGGTGATATGAATGACATCAAGCTGCACACGGAAGACCCACAGCATATCAAGAATTACGAGGCTTTGGAGAAGAAAAAGAAACTTGTGGCAGCAAATCAATCTATCACTGGATTCTTCGCATAATATTAAATAGGATAAGTGCAAAAACAATAGGTAGTAAAAGTAAATACGGAAATCGTAATAATACTGAAATTTGAAGAAGCTAATACGCAAATTTCAAATTGAGGGTAGGCATGCCTGCAACTTAATGCCTCCAAAGTCCAAGCTTCAGTAAATTTGGTGTCGGGGTACATTTTTGTATTAACAAACTTGTTTTCGCTGTGGTCATTCATCAGTGTTTGTGGCATTCTCTCTGGAGGTGGTCAAGAAAAGATACCTAAGAAGATGATTCATGAAATTTGAAAAGGTGTTGTTTTCATTATAAACAATATGGCAACCCCTGACTCCCACAAGGGGCACTGCCCCCTTGATCGTGAACCCCCAAAGACATTTTATCTCGATTTTTGACATGCCTACTTTATGAATGTCTCCTGTTACCCAGGTACAGCATTCCTGCCCTTCGCAATCGGGGTGGTGCCCAACCTCAGGGACCAATGCGGGCACAAGTGGATTCTGGGAGTCCGGGTCAGCCTCTACCACAAAGAAAACCCCAGAGAGGTGAAGAGAGACGGTGGGAGAGGCCCCCAGGGAATCCTCAAATGCCTTCTTCTACAAACCAGCCACCACTTGGAAATGGTGGTGACAGGAGTAATGGCCTTGGTCAGTATAGCTTTCTTTTTAACCATTTACCTGTGCTGTGGACATATGACGTATGTTCTCTCTTACTGCCTTTTGATGCTACGACCAGGTCCGTCCAATCGTGACACTGTTGGTTCGCATAGAACAAGGACAAGAGTAATTCCATTACTTCCATTGAAGCACTTTCCTCTTTGAAAGCATGGAAAGCTTGGGCCTATGTTTTATGGTTGCAAAAAAACACGTTTGATTATGTTCTTTGACAAAACATCACAGTTCCGCACCGCCTCTCGTTTTTCTTGTTGAAATATTGCGACACATCGATATTGGTGAAGAAGATTTTGATGGAGATGGAACCTATGATTCTGATTTTGAACCCGTGAATTCTGACTCTACATCTAGATCTAGTGACAAGAGCAGTGATTCAATCGCTGACCAAGAGTTACTTTGGGTAGAATTCGTAGTACAATCGGTGTCTTGCTTTTCTTTTTGTTTTGTTTTGTTTGATGTCCAATAAAGTTATTCATGGAGTGTTAAAACATTGTAACATTTTTGAGTTTATAAATCAACTAAACATGCATGATTGTGATAATATATTTTATTTTGCCAGTCAGCAACAATATTGAAAAAAAAAAGTTTTCAAAACCTGAATTTAACTTTTTTTTTACAGACACGCAGTCTTCTTTTTCTTATTTATTTCTCCATCTGTAGCAGAAATGAAATCTGTATTCAATTTTCTTTTCTTGGATGCATACTTTTTGGGGTTTATTTTGAATACTGTAAGAGCTGTAGCAAAATCATGAAATGTAGTGATGGATTTACCAATTTCTCTAGCATACAGCATGCAAATCAAGCTAGCAGCGAAAAGGTTAATCCGCTGTTTTGCTCATCTTTTTAATCCTTTGCTGTTTCCCTTTATTAATGTATCATCTTATTCGTTTGTTGCTCTTATTTCATTGCCATCTTCTGAATTTATTGCCACTGGCCAAGATTGGCCACTGGCCAAGATTGTAGTAAAAAGTTAGAGAGTGTGCATGTTTGTTTGAAAGATATTTGAGCAGAGACCCTCTGTTAACAGCTTGTCCATTTTGATATGGCTCCGTTTCTTGGCATTTTACTATATGTCTTTACACAGACAAAAGACCAGAGCCCAGGTCAGCACCCCAAGGGCGTGCTCCAGTTAGGAATCCCCTGGCTGATGGTAACCCTTCTGCTGCTGGTTTGGCCGGCCGCCCAGTTCCCCCAACCGCATCTGCACCCAACGGTGCAACTTTGGGTTCAGATGCTGATCATGCTTTGGCAGCCAGACCTACACCTACTGCTGCAGCTCCTAGTAATACCGCCAGCGCGTCTGCTCCCGTTGCGGGACAGGATAGACGAGCCCCTGTTGTAGGAAGAGGTATTATCTTTGTCCTTGTGCTTATGTTAACTTGAAAGATTTGTTTTGAAAACTTCTGACTACTCACAGATTGTTTTGAATTGCACATTTCAACAGTTATGGAAATTTGATTAACGTGGAATAACTTTTTTTTTTGTGATGGAAGAACATGATTTATTTAGGGAAGAGACGCGCTACTCAGGAGTGACCAGCAGCCATTGAATTTAGGATTCTACTTTGGTTGGATAAATGCTTACAAATTAAAGTCAAATGTATAAGGCCCAGTAGTGTGACTTTGAATTACGTTTTGCGAGAATTGCGTATTGCGACTGTCTATTGATTTTGATTTCAAGTCCGATGCTGTTTGTAAGCAACTTTATCTAGAACAATGTTCATTGTATAAAGGATATGAAAACCTTTTTACGGACGGGTCGAAGGTTGTTGGTGAGTGGGTTTTTGGGAGACACCTTGACCAGCCTTTGCAAGAGCTTATACCTGATTTTTGTGCTGTTTATACAGCTGAGCTCAAGGCAATTCATTTAGCTCTGAAAGGTTTATGAGTCCAAAAGATAATCATGCCTGACTCACTGTCAGCACTTAGGCTCTTTCTATGAGAAAGATATCACACCTTTTTTTGGGCAGAAATCCACGACATCCACACACAACTTGTTTCTGAGGTTAAAAAGTTTTTATATGGATATCTAGTAACATGGGCATCCGCGGCAATTTTGCAGTGGAGAAAACGACTAAAGAAGCTTTGCATCTAGAATTCCCTTAAGAGATTTTCCAATTTGTTCTATACTCTGACCTGCGTTGTATGACTGGCTCTTATTGTAAATGGCTGGGGCAGACCGAATGGTCTTTTCAAATCATTAACAAATTATTTCAAATTCTTCCAGTCTACTAGCAAAGGAGAAACTGTTTTGGCTCACCTTCATATTGGGCATACTTATGTCACCCTTAGTTTCCGTTTAAAAGGAGAAGAACCACCATGGTGCTTTGCACGTGATAACTCCTTTTCCGTCCGCAGTTTTATGTCGGAATGTGCTGATATGGTTGAAAGAGAGAGATTTTTTGATGAGATTTTTAAAGTTTACAATAGTAAACACCTGTTTCAATTTTTACATGTTGGTTTGTTTTATCGCATATAGGTCATGTTGTCTTGTTTTTATTCTTGGTTAAATTTTATTAGTAAGGCTGGTTTTATTTACATCTTTTATTATATTTGAATGTTAGCAGTTTAATCTGATTTTGCTTAATTTTGATTCCTGATTTCGGCTTTTGGCAGTCCGCTGGACCCTATAAACATTGCATATCTATCTATCCACCGTTTTGTTTGATGAAAGAAGATTCATTCATTTAGGATAACTTGGATTGGTGTGGTCTGCTTGCTAATGAATTTACAGCTGCTTAATAATGATGTATACTGAACGTATTATGTTTGGATTCCAGGGCCCTCAGTGAGTACAAAGGACAGGCAAGTTGCGGAAAACTTACGAGACTTCCAAACAAAGCTTAATATTACCGTAAGGATATAATTCTTTCCTGCGTTTGTGGAGTAGTAAGGGGTATGTTGAGTGGAGGGCTATAGTTTATTTTGTTGGGACCTATTGCAGCTATCCAAATCAAATTTGCAAGAGCTAATAACAATTATCAGTACTTCAATGGTCAAGATCACTTCAAGGTCAGGATCACAAGGTCCAAATTATTGTTTCCGTAAATTATTGATCATGGTCTTGCCATTGCTTGATGCATGATATATGTTGATGAGATGCATCTGCAATATAGATCATGTCATCTTGTTTTACTTGGTTAGATTTCGTCAGTTTGGCTTGTTGTATATACATTTTTAATTATATGTTAAAGTTAGCGGTCTAGACTGTTGTATATACATTTTTAATTATATGTTAAAGTTAGCGGTCTAGACTGATTTGGAATAGCTTTGAGTGGTCCTGATTCAGCTCTTAGCAGTCCTCTGGACCATATAAACATTATCTAAACTGCCACGCAAGTTGGGTCATTCTCACTCCAAAATCAAATGTCATTGGAGGTGCTTTAAAAAACCCACAATTCATATGTGCATTTTAAAGTGACTTAGTTGCAGGTATAGTTCATAAATTGATCTTTTGTACAGCTGACATGATGCTTTAAACTTCGTTATGGTCATGGTGAATCTTATGAAACCTCCACTAACTCTTGGTTATTTGATCTTACATGAGCATAAATCATGTCAAGGTCATTGTTGGTTTTCATTTATGTACAGCTTTTGCTTTCTGTTATTTTATAATGCAGGGTGAAAGAACAGAAATTGGTGGGAAAGCCCATGCAGAGGTCATTATTTTTTATTAATTTTTTTAAAATCTTTGTTTGGCGCTTCATTTTCAAATAGCATATCACACAAAGCTTCCATAAGGAGTATGTGAGTCACTTGGGCATTGCCCTTCTAGCTTATTCATGATAGAAACCAATTTTATGTGTCACAGTTATCTTTGTGCTACGAATAACCTAGACTGTAGCTCTGAGGTAAGCCAGAAGGGGGACATAAAGTTAAACATTGAAGATATATTAGTGGCTGTTCTTAATTAAAGTAGTTTTCCTGTCGTTAACAACACATGAAAAATAGTTCTTACTGAATGGATAATAATACCAAAATATTGTAATAATTTAATCGTTAAAAGGAAAATAATAATAGCAAGATGTTGTACATTTTCAGTATGACAAAACTGCTGAAGAAAAGCGCGGAGCTGTGGCAACAGAAGAAGTGAGCGCAGCAGTGCCTCAAGTTAGTACAGGACACACTGCTCCACCATCAGCTGCTCTGTCTGCTGAAGCCACTCCAGCACTGCGACCCGCTGCTGGTGATGGTGCTAGTTTGAATGTGCAAGGCAGTGACTACTTCGGTCAGGGGGCCAGACCCAAAGAAGGGCAAAAGACTCCACCGGAGGCTGCAAGACCCACTGCTGAAAGACAAGTAGTTTGTGAACCTGAAAGGGTCCAAAACCAAGCAGAGAGAGCTGATCAGCCAGCAGCTGATAGGCATGAAGAGTCTGAAATGCCAGAGAGGCCAAGCTCCACAAACTCATCTACTCCTTCAGAGAAAAAAATGGATCCGCGACTTCGAGTCGACGCTCCAACATTCATCCCAAAGAGCCAAGTGAGTAGAAACTTCAGGAGTAATTTTACCCTCCATAAATCATTGTTAGGCACAAAAACCTAAAGTAGGTGCACACATACAGTAGTGCCAAAGAGAAGAAGAGAAAGGCAGTTATGACATTTATTTGTGTACCAAGGAAATGATGACAGTAAAATAAAAACAATACATAAATTACAGAAAAAGCAAATCCTGTGTAAAAACGAACACAGATTAGTAGAGCATATTATGGATTACAACAGAGTTGTGTGTTTGCATAATTACTTTAAGGTTTTATAACTGTGCCGGTAATTGCGTTTCAGCAGCAGCAGCAGCAGCAGCAACAACTACAACAGCAGCAACACCAACAGCAGCAACACCAACAACAACAACAACAACAGCAGCACCAACAACAGCAGCACCAACAACAGCAGCAGCAGTTATCTCAAACTCAAATGCTGCAGGCTGTTGCCAACCAGAGAGGTTCGCCGGGACTTTTCGTCCCTCTCCCACAGGGCTTCACAGGGATCCACCCATCACCCCACCAACGACATGTGGGCAATAACACTGGAGCTCAGAGTGGTCGGGCTAGGAAACACGGTATGTATATTGGGACCTCCTTTCTTTATGTTGCTAAGCTGAGATTTTGTACGAGCCATCAGTGCTAGGCTAGTGTAGTTCTGTTCTTCCTCTCCCTGCCGCTCTTGATCCCTTCCCCTCTCTTCCATTGTACTGTTTTCCTGCACATGCTGTTGGGAGTTTTACAGTGCTTCTCATGTTGTCTCATTTATAATTACAGGTTGTATTCATTCTGTCCATAGCTCTTCATTATAGCCTTTTGTACCTAATGGGCATGGCATTGTTTGTACCTTGCGCATTTTTGAATTGCATGTATGCAGCCTTGAAAGTATGTTGTGTTTACCTTTTAAAAAAAAGTTTGCTTTCTGGGTTTGTGCGTAATTGACATAGTAGTTTTGAGTTCCATCTATGAGCTTGTAAGACCTTTAGAAAATTTAACTTGGATGAAACAGTTCTTTGAGCTATTCTATCCTATCCCGTAACTCAAAGGTTGTTGGAGCACCAGAAATGATCGCTTAACCAGCGTACTTCATCTTTCTCTCTCCTCAGCAACCCTCATAGCTTCGCTAAGTGCAGAGGTGCCTACTGTATGCGCTGGCGCATATTTTTTACGAATTTTCAACATAAAATACGACAGTACGAGAAAAAAATATTTTTTTCGCACTGATTTTATATATGTTCCGATCTACTATTTCCTTTACTTGCTGACCCTAGAGCACATGCGCAAAAGTAAAATCTCGTGCGTCAAGCCAGTTTATTCTCGAATGTTGTCCTCCCACTTCTTTCAGTCTCCTTCTTTGCGTCCTTGCACTGTGCCTTGCAGGATGGTCTTTGTAAGGCCAGATGCTCTGGTGACATGGCCATACCATCGGCGTTTCAGTTTCTTCACCACTGTGAGCAAGTCATCGTGTTGTTCAATGGCTTGTATGATGGTCTGTCGGACTTCGTCATTGGTGATGTGCTGGGTATAGGAAATGCCCAGAAGTCTTCTATAGCACCTCATCTCCATGCTTTGTATTTTTCGTTGTAGATCTGCTGTGAGGGTCCATGTTTTGCAAGCGTAGAGGAAGATAGAGATGACAATGGAGCGCAGCAGCCTTACCTTGGAATGTAGTCTGATGGTACTGTTTTTCCAAATGGGCTTCAACCTTGTCAGGGCAGCAGCAGTTAGTGCGATCCTGGAGAGGACTTCCTGTCGGGACCCATTGTCTGATACAATGACTCCTAAATATTTGCACTGTGTTGAGGGATTGACCTTGGACTTTGATGTCTGTGTTGATGCCATTGGTGTTGTTGGTCATCATTTAGGTCTTCTCTGCACTTGTTTCCATTCCATAGGCTCTTGAGGTGGTGTTAATTCTCTGTACCAGCTGGTAAGTTCTTATTCCTCTGCAGCCAATCCATCAATGTCATCAGCAAAACGGAGGTTGGTGATTTCTTTACCCCTTATGCTGACTATGCCTTCGTGATCTGCAAGGGCATCTGACCTGATGCGCTCTAGTAAGATGTTAGAGTGTTGGAGAGAATAGGCATCTTTGACACACACTGATTGTTGTTCTGAACCAGTTCCCAATGGCGCTGTTGTGGAGGACTGTAGTGGTATCCTTGTCATATAGTCTTTTGATGATTTCAATAATTTTAGGGCTGATGTTGTACACTCTCATGGTTGCCCACGGAGCTGCATGCCACACTCGGTCAAACGCTTTCTTGAAGTGTACAAACATGTGATAGAGATGTTGGTGCTGTAGGTATTTCTCGCAGATTATTCTGAGGTGTAAAATCTGTTCAGTCGTACTTCGCCCTGCCATGAATCCTTCTTGTTCTTCAGCTATGATTAGTTCATCTTGGGGTTTCATCCTGCTGAGTATTATTTTCAGGAGGACATTGCTGGGATTGTTGAAGAGGCTGATCGTGCGGTAATTTTCACGCTCCTGAAGGTTACCTTTTATAGGAAGAGTGATGACAAGCGACTGGGTCCATGGTGTAGGCCCCTTCCCACTCTGCCAGGTCTTGTTACAGATAATGGTGAAGGTGTCAATCATCGATTCTCCTCCTGCTTGAAGCAATTCCGAGGGTATTTTGTCCACTCCCACTTCTCTTTCTTCAGCAATTGCACTGCTGCCTGAACTTCTTGAAGAATTGGGAGGATTTCTTCTCTGTTCTGGGGACATGCTAGAACTGATGGGTCTCCGTTTGGTGTATGGTTGTAAAGGTCAGAGCAGTACTCTATCCATCTATCCAATACTTCTTCTTCTTCTGCTCATGCTTTGGATCATGGAGACCTTGGGCTGTTTAACACTTGTCAGCCGCTTCACAGTCTGGTAGGCCTTCTTGCTGTTGTTCTTGTTCAGACTGTTCTCTATTTCCTGGCATTGATCTTCTATCCAGTTCTCCTTTGCTGTGCGCATACCTTTTCGGTTGTCATTGTTGTTGTTTTTTTCTGTAGGCGTCATCTCCCTGTGAGGTGTTTTTTCTCTTTTTCATCTCTCTTTGTTTATCACACAGATCCAAAAGTTTGGGTGTGATCTACAGTTACTTTGAGCGGTGCTTGCCAAGGATCTCAGTGGGGGCATCTGTCACAGCTGAGGTGAAAGCGGTGGTCATGGTGTGGACATCTACTTCACCAGTTCCCAAAATGAGCAGGGGTGCAAATTTCCCTCCAATTGTGGCCTGAAACAATTCTGCCACCTCCAGGTCTTGCAGTTTGTCCAGGTCGAACTTCAGTCTAGTGCACTTTGCTGTATTTACTCTCTTCAAGTGGAGCCGGAAAGACATCATCACGAGATCGTGGTCACTTCCGATGTCTGCTCCTGGAAAAGTGCATGTCCTGCCAATGTTGATGCTTGATCTGAAGCGTTTCTTGACCATGATGTAGTCGATCTGGTTATGATGCTCCCCGCCGGGAGTGTGCCATGTCTATTGTCTGGATTTTTTTGGAGACCAAGAGTGTTTGCCAGTATCAGATTGTTGTCTCGTTGCATGTGTCTCCCCAGTTGTGGTGCGCATTTTGGCCAACCTTGGTAAGCCAGTCGCTTTGCACTATGACTATATGTCCTTTGGCACTTGGTCAAGGACAACATGTAGATATTCATAGATATCCGTGAATTCGCTGTCGCCATAGTCTGATGTTGGGGCATAGGCCTGGATGATGGTGATGTTGAAAGGGGCTGCTCTCAGACAGATGGTAATAGTCTACTGGAGACTGGGTGGCACCCCATGACAGTGGCTAGAATGTCTCTGTGGACCAAGAACCCAATGCCATGTTCGTGCCTGTCTAAAATGCTTGTGGCCTTTGTCGGTCGTTGTTTCACCTAGGCCTTTCCAGCGCACTTCGCCGATACATAAAATTTCCCATCGGTAGTGGTTCAGGACGTGGGCTAGTTCTTCTAATTATAATCCTTGGTGATCCGGGTGACAACTGCTCTCAGTATGGAATGAGAGTGGTTCTTTTCATCATATAGTGTTGTATGTCTTGCCGGTGACGTCTGTGTAGACTTTCACCCACTGAGGCCGTGCAGACATCACCCCTGTTAGTCGCCTCTTATGACATGCCGAGAAACTTAGGGTCTATTTTATTCAGTGCCCGAACTCACAGAGCTGTATGTATGTTTATAATACTGTAGCTGCATGTAGCTTATTCTGCATAAGATGTGTTTTAGTTGTGGTTGAATAGTTTGTTACTTACTATATTTGAAATACAGCCCCCACCCCTCCTCCACTTATCCTTCCTCCCCCCCCCCCTTTTCTTATTACCACCCCCAGCAATTCCTGATGTAACTTTTATTGCTAACCTCAGAATTATTTTTTTAAAGCAGTTTTAGTGTGTGAAGATTTGCTTAGCTTCCAGGTTATCACTTACCATGCATGCTCATTTTGTCTACCTTGTTCATTTCTTGTTCTTTTCTTGGGTGTGTGGCTGGTTGCTGTTTTACACTGCACATTGTTTATGTTGTTGGTTTGTTTTCTTTTCCATGTTTCCTGAATGGGCTGCACCGTATAACCTTAATGTAAGTGTATATATTTTTGTAGCAATCGGAGGTGACTGCACCTTGCATGACAAAAAGTCAGGAGCTCCCTCTGTTTTATTTTTTCTTCCTTCTTTTTCTTGTTTTACCATGCATGGTAGTTTCCTAGAGTGTTGTATGTGCGCCTTATGTTATTGTAGATCTAGCAAAGTGTACGTGTACAGACCATATGAGAATTTTAGTTTTCTACAGTATGCAAAAAAACATAGGCATTAAATATTGTCCAGATAACACATTTGTGAAGGTTCATGCTTCAGCTGTAATGTGTTGGTAATGAGATAGAGATAGACCATAGTTTTGTGTATAGACCAAAACTATGCGCATGCATGCAACATCTTGCAATTGATTTGACCTCTTGTAAAGGACTGGACTGTAGCTTTGTGTCAGTGGAGTGGGATGAATGTTATAACAGTATTCATTGTATGTTTAACCTATGTTTATTTGAAAAGGAAATTACGAGTTTGTGTTGTGTTGCAGCTGTGGTGTCAGTAGACCAATCAAATGCACTTACAAATGTGCAAAACATGACTGGTCAGCCCCTGCAGCTGGCAGCACAGACTGGACTTCAGCAGCCTCAAGGATATTTACACTATGGCTTTCCGCCAAGCCAAATTCTGTCCCAAGGACAGTATCAGGTAAGTTTGAAAGAAGGAGCTGGACAACTCCTAATTGCTTTCTTGGCAGCTCAGCGGGGAAGGGACTTGCTTGGCACACGCTTTGGCTTAGAGCTAAAATGCTGGTCAGCACGTGTTAAGTATGTATGTGCAGTAATTACAGGAGCTTAGTATCATATTTACGAATAATGTTATATGAAATACCTTTTTGACAAAGTACTGTGCTGTTCATTTATAAATAATAATAATAATAATAATACAGGATGCTGTATACGCGCCTTTCCCCAATTCAATCAGGCTCAAAGCGCGGCGATCTGTACCAACATACACGCTCACCTGTCTCATCAACCTTCACACACACACACAACAAATACACATCCAGCACTCAAACAGGTGGTGTAAAGGCAGGGAGATCGCTATTGGAAGACGGAAAGAAAATCGCATTTTTATTTTTGAAAATTTTTGTATTGACTGCATCCTGTACCATTATTGTCTCATTAGTTATTTGTTATATAAGAAGAATTTATTGCTTGAGTTGCATCTAGGGTGTTCTTTCCTCTATCAACCTCCCTCGGTCAAACGCAAGCACTTATAAAGTAAAGCGGTTCAGTGATCATGAGAGAGACATAGATTAACTCTTCGCATCCTATACGGCACGAAACTGCAACAAGTGCTCAGTGTTATACAGGACAAAACCTCAACCCCGTTGGTACACAAATTGAATCCACCATGAAACTCGAGAAATTGATTGTTATTTCGCTATCAAAGTCGTTCTGATCGCTAGTATTCAAATTACACTCAGACATATTACTCTGATTATCAACACCTAAGTTCTGAGCTTGATATCTTGCTAATTTGTCTTATTTGTATCGACAAAACCATCATCACTATCACTGTCAAGGTTATTACAATCGCAAAAGGGTGCGACAAAAATCTGTTCAGAAATCTATCAATAATCCATCGTTAAAAGAGTGCCCAACGTTCTCGCCATTGGGAAACTTTTCAGCAATGGAAACTAGGTGTTGTTACCGGAAGTGTATCTCAAGAAAGAGGGTCAAGGTCCTTTGACATAGTTTCTGTTTGTGTACCCATTGAGATGCGGTTCTGACTGAGAGCTTGTTGAGGTTTCAAGAGTTAATTTCATGTATCACAATCGAACTTTGTCGGATGTGTACATTCACGAGACCTCGAACATGATCAGTGAATTAAGTCACAGGGTCAATTTTTGTTAGTAAAAATTTTTTAAATATTTGACAACATTGCATTTTTTTCCCCCTTATTGGTATTGAAATTTAGATTCTTTGAAACTGATAATGATATCAATCAGATACATGCCATTCAAATGATTGGCGAAGCAAAGTGATTGTGAATCTGAATCTTCAAAGAAACCGCCCAAGGGGCAGACATATCTTGCCTCGTATTCGGAAAAGTGTACTTTCGTTATTCACGGCAGCACTGATTCAATAGTACGATTTGTGCCAACCAGTTTGACATCTCTGCCGGTGAAATGAACGACATCAAGCGGCACGCGGAAGGCCCACAGCATATCAAGAATTACGAGGCTTTAGAGAAGAAAAGAAGATTGTGGCAGCAAATCAATCACTAGATTCTTCGCATAATATCAAAAAGGATAAGTGCAATAGCAGTAGGTAATAAAAGTAAATAGGAAATCGGACTAGTAATACTGAAATTTGAAAAAGCTAATACTGAGACTTCAAATTGGGAGTAGGCATGTACATAAGTGTTCATTTTTTTAGCAAGAATCAAGGTCAATATGTAAGTCAGCATTACTTAGCATTTTAATGACACCATTTGTTTTTCTGAACACTCATTTTCATGTAGAATATTGCAAGTTAAATAATGGGCATGTGAATCCCAATAGGCACATAACTTCCGTAAGCAACTTGCATTGAGACCATTGGAAAATTGCTGTCTTCCTTATGTTTTGGGTTGGTCTTTGTGTATGTTTGTCTTGTGTGTTTAGTTTATCAAGTGGTGTGGGTATGATCACTAAGAAGTGATAGTGACTGAGCACTTCAGTTGAGTAGTAGCTATCAATTGCTTGGGTTATTTGTACAGATGAGAATGGTACCGGCTCCTCAAGGCATGGACCACAACGCTTCAGGGAACGCGATGTCCCAAGCATATTTGAGTGAGTATTGTGACATTATTCCCCTGTTATTACAACATTGAGAGGAGGCTTGTGATTGTGATGGTGGTGAAAATGTCTTGCATATAGTGTAGAAATGTGTAAATATTTTAAGTCTCCATAAAGTTTCAAGTCGTGCGTCCAATGAAATGGATGGACAAGCTGTTTGTGGTAGAACGTTTCTGAATTAACATATGTCTTCCTTGTGTAAAATGGGGTTATTTCTCTTTCGTCTTCTCGATCCTCCTTCGCTTTCTTCTTCTTTTTCTGGATCAGCAAAATGGTGAAATCATTTGCTGTTAGGGAAATATCTTTATGTGTGTGTGTGTGTGCATGCATGGAGCCAAGTAATTTGTTGTAAAAATATTATTTTACTAAATTGTCAGGATTTGCCTTTTTTTTTTTTTCAACAAGAACTTGCCCCGGGTAAGCAACATGTCATTGTTAACTTTCCCTTTTAAAAATGTACTTGCCCACTCAGTGAAAGCAACAAATATCAGAAAACACCCAAGGTTTTTTTGGGGTCACAGCTGCTGGAAAATCCAAATTTTAGAAGAGATATTTTGGCTTTCAGTGGCGGACACACATCAACAAAAGATTGAAATAAAGGCGTGCTGTCATTGTCAGATGTTTGATCAATTGATGGATCAAATATGCTGTGATATATCGTCCAACTATTGATAAAAGGAGCGCTGTCATTGGCTGAAGGTTGAACAATTGGCCAATCAATTCAGCTGTATTATCAGATTAGTGTGTGGCGTCAAAATTTCAAACACGCGTTCCACAGGCAGATCAGAGTAAAGATGATTTGGTGCCGATGATCAAGTTGTGGTGTTTTACGTTCACAGCTTTTAACTTACCAGCGGGCAAATTCCTTTCGTGATTTGTCTTTCCTGGCAACTTTTTTATGTGTTCTGGGAACTCAAAATGGGGTTTGGCTGTTCCTAATTGTTGTACTTGCATGTTATGGTATGTGTGTAGCTGTTTGATTTTGTTGTTGAAGTGCTAGATTTACAGAATGTATTTTATTTCTTCAGTTCATTGCTTTTGTTGTGAAAATTGTGCTTGATTTTGTGGTGTGAAAATGTTATCTTATTTTTAAATTTATGTTGTCTAACCAATTCTCTCTGTTATTATTATTTACTAAAACTGTTTGTTCTTGATGCAGTGGCCCAGCCTCCAATGCCAGCACACATGTCAACACAGGCATTGCCATCAGGCTTACCACAGCCTGCACACGTACACCACATGGGGCATCACGCTCCAACAAGCGTTCAGCAGGGGAATGTCCCCATGCCATCTGCCTCACCTGGCCTTCAGAATACCACTGCCGGAGGCCCCACCCCACAGATGCCCAACCAAGGGGCTCCCCCGCAAGCCAACACGCCCCAGCCTGGCCTCTACAGCCACACCCACAGTGTGCAGAGCATGATGCCACCCCAAGGGGCCGCAGGATCCCACCCAATCCCCCATTCTGGTGCAGGAAATCCCAGTGCCCAGATGCACTTCCAACATCTTGCCCACCATCACCTACCGGTAAGTATTGTGATTGATCATCTCTAACCTTAGACTAAACAATAGGAGCATTTAGGACATACAGGCTGCATTGCAAGAGTTAGTAGAACGATAATGGAAGGTATTGATATAGTTTTATATACTAAATAAAATTAACGTGCTCAGATCAGTCTCCTGATTATAATTGTTGCATGGAGTCGTGCTCCCTTGTCATCTCCACCTTCCTATATGCTTGCGAAGCATTGACCCTCACATCAGATCTCCAACGAAGAATACAAAGCATGGAGATGAGGTGCTACAGAAGACCTCTGGGCATTTCCTATACCCAACACATCACCAACGACGAAGTCCAACAGACCTTCACACAAGCCATTGGACAACACGATGACCTGCTCACCGTGGCAGACCTGTGCACATCTACGGATTTTCCTTATTTTCTCAGATTTTCATGAGCAGAATACGGAGCTACGGATTACTTATAAAATATCCGAAATTCCGATTTGTTTACTTAAAAAAAAAATTTAAAACTTTTTTTCTGTTTTAAGATGTTTTTGACTAGTGACTTTGTGATTAAAAAAAATTATGGAGCCTGCTTTGAAAGATAAAAAAAAGAGTGAGAAGAGATAGTCAAGAGGATTCATCTGAACCAGCTCTGTCACCAAAAAAGAAGAGAACGGCACAACAGTGCTGGAAATCAAGTTATTCAAAAGACAACCCGGAAATAGAAAAGTATGTAACCAAGTTAAAATCATTAATTATTAATCTGTCCAGCCATACATTTGGTTAAATAAAATATTGTCCTAATTTGTATATTTTGATACTCTGCTAATAAAGGTTTTGTTAACTCTTAGCGTCCTATAACGCGGTAATGCGCGCCTCGCCCGTAATACTGAAGCGCGGTAATGCGCGCCTCGTTAGTGCACCTTTTAGTCATGAAATCACAGGAAATAGGAACTCTCCAGTGCGTAAGAGAAGGTTTAGTCAACTTCCGGAAATGTTCCCTTGTGTTTTCTGCTATCGTTTTCGCAAGTTTGACGTGGTTTTGTGTACTTTTTTAACGACTTTGTTTGAAGTTTGAGTTTGCGAAATTTTCGGCCATGATGGTAGGGGATAGCTCCGACAGTAATAGTGAGTTTGGTAACCTTATTGATGAGCTTATTGCTGAAAGAGCACAAGGACTTGGTGTAGACAACCAGAGTGAGTTTTCTTGTCTGTGTTGACTGACTGTGCACACATTCACATGCAATCCACACTGTCTTGTTGTTGTTTTATTAACATAGTCCATAAAATACCTGTAATTATGAATTAATTACAAGATTCCAACAGGTAAAAATAGTTCTAAAGTCAAAATGGTTCTTTGGGTACATAGAATAACCATTTTGTAAACATATCCTAAAATTTGAAGTTAATGTGACAATACATAAATTGTTTGCAATTTTTTCAAATTCATAACCCAATTTATTGCAATAAACTTGAAATCCTTACAGGATATAGGCGCAAATGTACAGAATAGGACGCTAAGAGTTAAACCCAAAAAAAAAGTAACAGTGTTGATGTTTTAGCTTGGCTTGAATAGATTGTAATTCCCATTCTACTGCCTAGTAGCGTTTCAGTTTGTGTGCTTTGTGAGCAGAGTTATGTCTTGAACTGTCGTTACAGCTTGCTACTGAAAATTTTTTAAAACTACTGAAATTTGGTTTCTTTGCTACTGATGAGCATTTTGAGTGTGCACAGGTCTGCCGTGGTGAAGAAACGAAAACTCCGATGGTATGGCCACGTCACCAGATCATCATTCAGGCCTTGCAAAGACTATTCTGCAAGGCACAGTGCAAGGAGGTAGAAGAAGAGGGAGACCGAAAAAGAGGTGGGAGGACAACATTTGAGAATGGACTGGTTTGACACTGAGCGAAACCATCAGGGCTGCTGAGGACAGAGAAAGATGGGAGTATGCTGGTTAAACGATCATCTGTGGTGCCCCTACGACCTCCGGGTTACGGGATAGGATAGGAGTCGTAGCTAATTAGTTCAGTTTATCTCTGCCTTTCCTGTTTTTTTATTTTTTTTTTTTGGTCAGATTATCAGACAGAAAGTTTAGAAAGTTGGTGTTTTGTCTTGTATGATATATACTTTGACTGTTAATGTCAGCAATTATTTTTTGTGATGTTTAAATATACTTTTGACTATTGCATTGCCATGCAGGCCTTCAGCCAGGCAGGAGGTAACCCGAGCAATGGACCCTCTCCAGCCCATATGCAGCCTTCGGCTTTACAAAACCAACCCAGCCAAGTGGTGATCATGCCACAGCCTCCGGCTCATAGTATTAATCATCCCCCGCTCCACCACACTCATCCTGGTTCTCACCCGCATATGGCAGCTGCAGCTCAGTTTCAGCAGCACATGCAGCAAGGTAAGTGGCTCCAGTTTTTATTGCAGCGCAGGAATCTCAAATGATACCAAGTTTACCATTAGATCTTCAACAAACTTCAGTTGTTAGTTCCCCCATCAGATGTGTACCTGTTTTTTTTATCCTGCTTCTCAGTGATGCACATGTTTTGGGACCCTAATAGGACATGATGTCCTGAACACAAAAAAACAATAGGACATGATGTCCGGAATACAAAAAAGTAATAGGACACTGGCATTGTTGCCAAAAAGTCTTGTTGTTTACTTGGTATTACTGAACAGTAAAGAGGCACTTCGAAACAGTGAAAGTTAAATTCTTGAAAATGTAGGGTTTTTTCTTGCTTGCCCACTTCTTTACAATCCGGTGAAGATACTCTTTTGAAGCGTTTTCAGTGTACCCCCTCTGAGACATCAAGAGATTGAATGTTTTCTGCATGACTGTCTTTCTCTGCATAACAGAGCCAAATTTCGCGTGAGGCAGATTTTCTTTTATTAGCCAGTTTACAGCTCTGTCTGTGGTGATCACTGCCTCCTCCTGATTTGTCAACAATA
The DNA here is from genome assembly GCA_036898135.1 of Oncomelania hupensis. Taxonomy (NCBI): domain Eukaryota; kingdom Metazoa; phylum Mollusca; class Gastropoda; order Littorinimorpha; family Pomatiopsidae; genus Oncomelania; species Oncomelania hupensis. The sequence goes on along the minus strand of CM072521.1, from coordinate 35,702,178 downwards.
GATCCTCACAAATCTCTTCATTGTGTTGCTCTTGGGGCACTTGGATTGGTAGTTTGTGACTAGCTGTAGTTAAATGATCTTCCAATGCACCTAAAAAAAAAAAAGTTAACACAGCCGCGAGTATACGAGTTTTTTGTTACACCAGAACTTTTAAATACCGTACAGAACATGGCCTTTTTTTCATCGTCAAAATACCCACGACTTCTGAAAAACGCGATCAACACGAGTACTAGTAGGCTGACTCGAAGTTGACGGTTTCTCGGCTTCACGACCATCGGCATCAAAAAAATTCTCCACAGATCGTGTAGGCTCTGCTTCTTTTAATGTGCTGGAAACTGAATTACCCGCAAATAAGACGGTTATTGAGATTTGGTTTTTATCCGCCTTCAGTCTTTTTTCCGCAGACATTTTCGATAATTTCGATCGAATGTTTGGCTTACCAAAAGTACAAGTACAACGCCAACACAGATCCAACGTAAACTCAAGTCGCGAGCACCGGTTGGATTTAAAAAAGCTGTATATGTTTCAAGGGCGCTGGTTGGCTGTTTTGCTCGGGATAAAAATAGCAATCCCATGCAGGCGATGACAAGGGAGATAAGGCATATAATATACGTTTCAGCATGTAGACGACGGTCCCGGGGGCTTGTTTTGCTTTCCGTCTAGCGCTGCATAAACGTTTCGCCCTTTTCGCAAAATACGCGAAAACTATCGGACACGTGTCCGTCTCGCCATCGTTTTAATCGGACAAGGTGTCCGCCTTGAGGTTTGACAATCGGACATTTAAAAAAACAAGCGGTCAATGTCCGGTATCCGGGCAACTTGTGCATCACTGGCTTCTGTATGCGTCTGGAACATACAGGGACAGCATGTAGTGTCGGCGCCATAAAAGTGGCTATTATTGTCATCAGTTGTTTTTCACTGATAATTTCTATTAATTCAGTTTACAAGTAATAGAAGCGTATGAACTCGAGCCATCCGTCCATAACAGTAGGACTATACATGCACTCTCCCACATCCCCTTCTTGCTACATGATGCATGGATTGAGCTGGTAAATTTGATGGTTGGCTGGTGAGCAGATGTGGTATATACGTAAGTTGGAACATAAAGAAAAATACCTGTACTGTACGTACAGTGCTATATATTGTACTGTAACTGTTAATGGAATAAAAAAAAGTATTAATATTATAATGTCCATTTTAACTTCCATGGTGATGGCCTTTCTTTTCTTTGATGCACTACTATCGGAAGAGTCTGACTTATGTTTGGGAGCCATAACTAAGGGCAAAAAAACGATTAAACACGTACGAGAGATAGACGGCGTAAACAACCAAAATATGGCGTATGTACAGTGACAGGTATGAAGCAACGCCAGCGTTGGAAGTGAGGCCATCTTCCTTGCCGTATAACCACAATACAGCGCATTCTTCCGCCGCTCGCCAGAAACTAGCTCCTGTTTGTTTAAGACGGAACAACGCGTAATATTATTTATTATGTTTTTATGGGGAGGAGCGTCATAACCATGAAACAACGCAAGTCAAGACCAGGGTAAACCAAGGACTTCCTGTATATATATATATAAGCGCAGATTCATAATGGAGGAACTGGATGAGCTTAAGAAGTAAAGATGAAGAACAGATTACAACACTAAGAGTTTCATTTTAGAACAAAGTGTTGATGACTTAGATATAGAAGCAGACAGCAAATGAGATCCAAAAACTTTCATGAACTTCAGACATGAAACAAATTGTATGAGAAGGTCAGCAAGGGAAAAAAGAAGAAAGGCTTTCTTGGAATTTAAATGAACATCGATGCCAAATGCAAAGAAATTAAAATCTGAAACTAAACTGGCAAAAATATAAATGTATTTGTGGAATATTTTTTGTTTATGTGTGGGTGGGTGTGGAGCGGTTCACCATCCCTGGAAAAATATAATTTGGGCATGGAAAGTCGTGGAAAACTAGACTTGTAAATTTGTATGAACCCTGTTCAGAGCTGCCAAGTGCTACGCTTTGGGCGTAGTTTGCAACGCTTGAGTTGACTTGGCTACGCTGTTACGCCCGGTCTCGATTTGCTACGCCCGGTCAAATTTTGTCTAGCGTACCACTTTTTGACAAGAAAGTGGCTGTGTAAAACTCGCACAGCAACAGCAAGTCGCCGTGTGACCGTTTTGTATCTGCCGCACGCACGCACACTGCGTCTGTGTTAGCCAATCGGAAAGCGCAGTACAAAATTACCGGAAACGCTTAACCGCCATCTTAGTTCTTCATGGTTTTAGACCGTGTCAGAGTGTGCAGATTTTTACCATTTTCATTTCAAAATGTCGAAGCGACCTGCTGGAGCGAGTACAACGAATGAACCGCCCAAGTCCAAAATGCGTCATGCTTGTCAGAAATACCGAACGAAATACAGTGAAACACATCCGTGCATCACTTCTTCAAAAGTCAGTGCCCAGCACATGTTTTGTAGCATAAGCGGATGACCTTGTTCAGGGTTAACATTTTGTTGAAATGCTACTCCCAAACGCCATTTTTCTAATCCCAAGTTGCCTTTTTGTTACTCCCGACCAACAATAGCAGTTGGCAGCTCTGCCTGTTGTGTTGTTCAGCAGGTGCATATATATATTACCAGAACAAAATCTTTTTAGATCGGTGGTAATATAGAGGTTTGTTTTGAGTTTTACATTGATCAGCCAAAACGTTTGGTGAATTTGTTTGCTTTTGATCAAGTGTTGTAAACGAGGTCCAAAGATTGTCTGTTTGATACAGGTGCTGTAAATCACCTGGGTGGACCTGGTCACCCCCTACTGCAGAACATGCAGCCGATGTTGATGCACTCAGCAGGTAAAAAAACCTATGCTTTGCACTAAAATCCCTAGATTCTGTTCTTGGGTCTGCGGGTTTCCAAACCATTTGTATTTTTGAACAGTCGCTCATCTCTAAGTCTTCCTGATTCACTCTTTTTGTTTTTTAAGTTGTAATAAGTTGATATATTTGAATAATTCTTGTTTTGCAATGATTTTGTTTGAGTCATGTTAAAATAGTACATGTTATTCCTTTTGTTGCATTTGTTTTATTATTTATGCATATATTGTGTCAACATTGGATGCATATATTGTAAATGTTGACATAATTTCCAACCACAAAATAATATAATGTTGTAATTTGTATAGAGTTGGATTTATTTGCATCGGTTTGACTCGTCTGCTTTGTGTTTGTATTTCACTGTTTTTTACTTGTTTTGCCATTGACATATTTATATCTTTGAGCTCCGACAATTGCTCAAAGGCTATTGTCCCATCTTTTTTCCAGGTGGTCACAACCAGCCTCAGCATCACCAGCAAGTCCAATTCCAATATCATTCGCAGCAGCAGCAGCAACAGCAACAACACCACCACCACCACCAGCATCATCATCAGCAGCATCAGCCACAGTGAGTGGGCTGAGGGGACACAGTTTAAGGGTGCAGATGAACAGAAAATGGATAAAATGTAAGTAAACCGTTCATTATTACAGTCCACCTGAATCAGAATGTAACATGGGTTGTGCGAACAATTCTAATTCTGAGACCTGAAATCTTTAGACTGAAGAAGAATATCAACATCTCATGAGACTTTTGTCAATCTTTAGCATGCCAGCCTTTATTAAGCTAGTGGAACAGACTTGCCTACAGTGCGTTCTTTGGCCGCATTTGTGCATCTGGGCATCTCGCTAAAATACTGTCAATTTTTTGTAATTTATTTATATGTTTAATTTTTTTTATTCCGGTGAAAAAACGTTTTTTTGGGGCACTAATTTTTATGTTAAATATTGTGAATTCCATAAGGAGCATGAGTTGTGTGCTTTGCCCTTCTAGTTTTTAAGTTTTTTCAGATTCTTTATGATTGTTTATATCACAGACTATATACCCAGACGGAACACTTACGCTTACAAGCCATTTTTTGTGACTTACCTCCCTTGATCACTATAGCAGACCCTTAGAGAACTATCGATTTTTTACTGTCCGATAGCATTTGTGTCACCCAAAACTGCACACTTTTTGAAAATATATATGCGTTAGCATTTACCTATGAATTCATCAATTGCTTATGCTGTTATTTATTAAGAATTATTAATTATTGTAATTTGTTTAATTTATGCATATGAATGAACTCGTTGTGTCTGTACTTTTGTAATGCTTGTGAGCTGTATGCCTATGGAACGATGATCGATAATAAGCCTAATTATGTTAATTGATTCCTGGTGATTTGTGTAGATGTGTAGTTTATAATTTTATAATAATAATAATAGGCATGCCTACCCGTATGGAATTTTTGTATTCTTTCAAGAAATTTGAAATACTTGGCAAGTGCTACGGAAAATACAGATCCTTGTTTCACGGTCCGGAAATAAATGCAACATTGGGAAAAGAAATCGAACTCGTTGGGCTGTGGTAATGCACTGCATGATGTGTTTCCGAAGACAGCCGAACCCAGTTTAATGCCACAATGCGCAGTCGCAGTAGAGACACGTGGCATCAAAGTTTCCGTTAGAGGCACCAAAGTTTGCCGAACTAGTTTTTGCGCAGTCGCAGTGAAGATCGGTGCTCGTGAGACAGAATTTAAAACCTGGCATCCAAATGAATGGCTAAGCAAAGTGATTGTGAATCTGAATCTTCAAAGAAACGCCGCAAGTGGCAGACATATCTTGCCTCGTATTCGGAAGAGTGTCCTTTCGTTATTCGCGGCAGCACTGACTCAAAAGTACGATTTGTGCCAACCAGTTTGGCATCTCCGCCGGTGGTATGAACGACATCAAGGGGCACGTGGATGGCCCACAGCATATCAAGGATTTCGAGGCTTTGGAGAAGAAAAAATTGTGGCAGCAAATCAATCTATTTCTGAATTCTTCGCATAATATCTAAAAGGATGAGTGCAAAAACAATAGGTAGTAAAATTAAATACGGAAATCGTATTAGTAATACTGAAATTTGAAAAAGCTAATACTGAAACTTCAAATTGAGGGTAGGCATGCCTGTAATAATAATGACAAACTGATTTTTAAGGGACGCAACTCTTGTAAAAGGCAACACAAAATGTCGGGAGTTTCTTGACTGGGTATAGTCTGTGTTTATATGGATGTGGGTATAGTCTGTGTTTGTGTGAATGAAAATTGTAATAATTTTTTCTTACTAGTCTAGAGAGTCCGAGTTCAGACAGTGTTTGGCTAGTACAAAGTTTTTAGTGTTATGTTTTTGTTATATTTTGCTAACTTGACTCACATGATCTGTTGCAGAGTGCTTCCGCCCAGTAGAGAGGTATGCATGCAGATTGTGGAAAATAATGTGAATAAATTATTGCGTGGAAAGTCCTCCGTGAGATGTTGACGGAGAGAGAGTGTTTGTGTATTAATAGATTGTATATTGGGCGGAGTGTTGTGATGCAGAGTTGCTGGCCCGCTGCATTACAGATTTACAACATTGTTCTTGCTGCCTGCATAGTGGACAATACTGAGCATAATGAAATGGCTTCTGTCACCCTCTGGGAGAAATGCTGAAGCTTGCAAGCAGGATGCCATAGTGCAACTTCACTGTGTTAATAATACCCATAAAAGAGTCCTCAGGAGATGGGGCTGACCAATACAATATGGTGACAGTGCTAGCTGAAGCACAATTTGACAGTGATGGTTAATAGACTGTGACATGCTAAGAAAGCATGAGCTGTTGGGCCTTGCTTTTCAAACAGGAATTAATGTTCACTGGGAAGTAGCAAGAATTGGTGAGTATGTAGTGTAGCTTCTGCACTTAAGATGGAGAAAATGAGACTGGTTAAACAGCTGATTAAGAAAAAAGAAATGTGACATCAATATTTGTGGTATCTGCTACAATCAAAATCAAGAAAAAGACCAGCTGCTGAAGTTATTAGGTTTAGAAATTGATTGATCCAAAAGCCAATGCTAAGTCTTGTCTGCCTATATAGACATGCTAGATAAACTGCATACAATTCATTGCGAGATAGTTTGAAATGTTTGCTGAGTACAAGTGTTGCTGCTAATAAGTGTACTTCTTGGCGAGTTCAGATTACAAAAGACACGTAAGATTTTTCATACCTCTTTAGGCCGATTGGACAGATTTGCTGCGAGTGTGTTTGATTTTATTGCTGCCACCTATTCCTTTGTGAATAGATGAAATTAGACTGAAAAGTTTGTTCAAGTCTGTTACAAGCTGCTGTCATCAAGACGATGAAATGGACATTAAGGCAGGCTTCCTGTCTTTCTTCATCCAACATTTTAAGATTTACGGGAGCTGAAGTTAGTGGGAAAGACTTGTGCTTTAATAATATTGCTGCAAAGACTGGCAATGGAAGATTCCCGCTAGCTAGTTTCTTTACCCTCCAGTGGTTTTGGAGGAATTTATTTGGTAAAGAAAACTTTTTTTTTTTTTTACAACAGCAGGGTGACCATTATAAATTGGATACTTCGTTGCTTGCATTTCTGGTATTATGCCAGGGAGGAGCATCACTGTAACCTAGTTATAACGGCCTCTGAATGACGGCTTCAGTGTTTTGAATCACTTACACATAAAAGACCACATTGAGTTTAGATTTTTGTGTGTGTTTAATTTGCCAAAAATGTTCCAGCACCTGAATATGCCTCATTTTGAAATGAGATTTCACTGTCCCATTTTCTTAAAAACTATTTTTTTTTTCATTTTATAATTTTAGGCATGCAGTGTAGTAGAGTGGATTGCAAATCTCTAGATAGCAAGCAATAACATGGCACCATGATTAGGAAAGCAAAATTTATTGTCATGTGGCTGTGCCTGTGTTGTGATCATGGCAGGTTGGAATTTCCCAGGTTGTGGTGAAATGAGAAACGTATGAAGTGGCGCAAGCGTTACAGCAAGTAGATTTAGGTAGACCGGTCCGGCAAAGAAGTGCAATAACACAATGTACTTCTAGTCTCTTGTGGAAAGGATCTTTCACGATGGTATGTGTGAAATGTTGCGCGTTACCTTGCTTGATTCCAAAATAAGAAACGAGTGCCACCAAGGAGTGCAAGTTCTTGAGTGAACGGAAGCATACATGTGTGTGTATACTTTTGTAAAGTGACTAAATGTGAAGTTTAAAAAAAACTGAACATTTTCACAGTGGCAAGGAGTAAACAGGGCACACCATAGGACTCTTTTTGTTTGTGAGTGTGAGTTTATTTTGATTTTTTTTTATTGAGCCGGTTGCTGCTTTGTAAGATCTGCACCATTATGCAATCTTTTACGTGCTGTCGACTGGGAAGTTGTGTGCAAGGAAAATGGCAGTGTACCACACAAAAACTGAACTACTTTGAAGTCTGTGATATTGTAAACATCTGAGAAAGTGTGTGAGCATTTGCAGACTTTTGAATGTTTTTAGTGTGTAAACTTGGAGCACTACAGCAGCCATTTCTCTATGAATTATCACTTTGAAGTCTTTTTTTGTATACCCTTTCTAGTTTTCTTATCATCATTCTTCTGTGAGCTGTCCACTTTGTACATGTTGCGAAGCATTATCTATACTTAATCATGTTGTTCTATGTACCTAACCTGTCAACAGTTCACGATACTCATCACTCACATTATTTAGTTGGCTGTGAAGTGCCAAGGCTTTATTTTTGTGTGTCATTGTTCAATCATTTTCATTTGCTGACAGATGTTTTTAATGTAATTTTTAAATGTTATTTCATCATGTTATATTTAGTTAATCCTAATGAATATTAAGTACTAAACGCACACCTTAAATTCTCTTCCTCATTTTGAGTCGCCAATCACTGTGGTGATGCCGGGGGTTTCAGTATAAATAGTATCCCCACTTTCTGGAAATTTAGTGCTTTAAATTCCCACTGTCGCTGTCTTTCTCCTTTGTTCTTTCTCATTCCTACTCTGTTCTATTGATCTACTAGACTATCTTCTTCATTAGACCAGTCACCTACCTTTTTCCTTGAAAACATTTCCAGGACAAAACTCCTCATTTTTGTGTGAGGTCTGTTGGATCAGCTTGGAAATATTGGACGCTTTCTGTCACCGGGGCTTTCTATGATGTTATTATTTGGCAATGTATATGTATGTGTTTTGTTATTTTATAATGTTTATATTCTATTTTGTTTTTGTAAACGGGAGTTCGATAAATTAAGAGTATAGCCTCCGCGTCCCCTGCAAGGGATGTCTTTATTGTAAAGTGACTGGCTGGTGGAGAGCTTTCGGTTTTACCACTAGGGTTGTTTCCGCAGATCTTTTATGCGGATCGGGGGTTGTCCGGTCCTGATTTGGCTCGGAGGAGTCCACTGGACCTAAAGCAATAATAATGTAATGTAATGTAAGGTGATATCTACTTATGAAACATGTTTTATTGAATATCTCAAGAACAGCTACCCCCCTGTGGGGATACCGGGGGTTTCAGTATAAATAGTAATTAGTATCCCCACTTACTGGAAATTTAGTGCTTTAAATTCCCATTGTTGCTTTCTCCTTTGTTCTTTCTCATTCCTACTCTGTTCTATCAATCTACTATTCTATCTTCTTCTTCGCTAGACCAGTCACCTACCTTTTTTTCTTGAAAACTCTTCCGGGACAATAGTGTGCTTTGTTTTGTTTTTAAATACATTTCGTTTTATTTGTGTATTTGTTCAAGCATTTTAATATGATTATTTCTTGCATTTATTTGATTTTATGTAGGCTTTGTGTGTGAGTAAAAATGGTGTTGTAAAACTGAGTGTGGGAGGTGTAGGTGAGGAAGTCAATGTCTTCTATTAAAGAATGTCTGAATCACGTAAGCATTTTGTTTTTGTAACCGGGGGTTTGATTAGTTGGGATAAAAAAGCCTCAGCCGTCCCCTGCATGGGATGTCTTTATTGTAAAGTGACTGGCCGGTGGAGGGCATTCAATTTTCCCACTAGGGTTGTTTCGGCAAATCTTTTATGCGGATCGGGGGTTGTCCGGTCCTGATTTGGCTCGGAAGAGTCCGATGGACCTAAAGCAACAATCAATCAATCAAGTAAGCAGCACTAACATATTCTTCCAGCTGCGAAGAAATGAAGTTGACATTTTGAACATGTTCAAGATTTGAGCTTGTCATAGTATCTAACCACTTGGTATTGTTTGGCGTGAATATTTTGGTTTGGTTTAATTTTTGTAGCTGAACTAAACAAGTGAATTAAAAACTGTTGGCACCTGTAAGACCTTCACTATACAAAATAGAGTTAAAGTCTCCTCTCTGAAAATCCTTACCGGGAAGAGAGGGGACTATAAACTGATTTAAAAAAAAAAAAAAAAAAAAAAAACGTTCCAACAAGTAAAGTCTAAATATCAATCTGCCATTTACATTTTCTTCGTTGAAACCATCTTGTACAATGTATAACGGAAGTGGTTGTTGGGCATGCGCATGAGTTTTATCGCTTGCACTTCGTCACTCCCTTTGACGCCTCCTCTGTGTTAAGAAAGCTGGATAATGTAAAATGGCTTTCCTTTATTTCAATTAATGCAGTCCTCAGGTTTCATGGTCATCATTATTTATCATGTTGTTAGTGCTTGTTCATCCGGCTGTTTCAAATAATATTTTTTTTATTTGTCATTTATTTAAGATGCTTTTTCTCTCTCTGAGTCTCTCTTCAAGTTTTCATTTGCCTAGCTGTAGTTTTTTTTGCTTGTGATCTCATTTTTGTTGCTTTTCCTGGTTCTCCATCTTCTCATCTCACTCTTTTCATGTGTAATGGCTCTGTGCTCGGTGAACGACAAAGTTTAGCGTAGCAATAGTTGGATTTTGTGATTGAATTCCTTGTGTGTGTGTGTTTTGGAGATGGAATAGGATGGGGGGGGGGGGGGGGGGGGGGGAGGGAACATAAATTTGGAAATGTTTAATGACAGTTGTATTTTTTGTCATGGATTAATTACTGTGTTAGTGTGATGTGCATAAATGCAAATGGAAGTGTGTGCATACCTGCACATGAATGACATGATAAAACTGATGAATATGTTTTTGGTTTTTTTTTTTTTGAGTGACAGGATGAAACTGATGATAAAAGGATATGATGCTATTGTTGTCCATGCTGTTTGGATTGGCATTGAGTCAACACTACACATTGAATGTGAACTTGTGCCCCTTTGAACTGTTTGTTGAAATGTTTTAATTTGAAACTTCTCAGTGAAGTGATTCATCCATAATGTGAACGCCATCCAAATGTGAATTTGAAACGTATTGCGGGTTTTGTTCTGCCATGTTTCTCTCTTTGAAATAAAGCTATTGTGATTGATGATTGTGTAAAAAAAAAAAAATTTTTTTTTGGTTGGGAATATTGAGAACTCAACTAAGTGAATTTGTTAAAATGTTTTGTACTTTATGACAATGAAGTGCTGCGAAAGTTGGTAAATGAATCTTTGTTGTACTTTGATGAAACTGAAATGCAGCTGAAACGAGACACGGTAAAATGACGTCTTGTAGTTGTTTTTTAACATGTAGCGACTGAAATGAATTTTGATACTTTGCTGTTAAATTGAAGTACTGTTGAAAGAAGTTGAACATGTGCACATGAATCTTGTATGATGTTAGCGAGTGTTTAGACTCCATGAATCTGAATATTATGATCTGCAAAACCCCGCTTACATTTGATGGCAAGTGGACTGCTAGTTCAAGACACAAGTCGGGATGAATTACCATTTACGGATTGATGACCAAAAAAAAAAAAAAAAAAAAAAAATTTTAATAAAAATAACAATAAGAATAATAAAATGCCTTAATTTTTTTCCAGAAGAAAAAAGGTTAAAAAAATGACATCCAGAAAAAAAAATATAAAAAAATAAAAAAGACTTTGGAAAAAAAAGATTTTTTGGGGTTGGTTTGTTTGTTTTGAATGTAGACATATATGTGAGTGTGTGTGTGTTTACAGATAGTTAAATTGAACACTTCATGAAGTTCAAACTAGACAATGTTTAAAACACTTTTAAAAAAATGAAAGATTAATCTCACATGAAGATATGTGGTTGAAAAAGAAGTTGACTATTCTCTAAGTCTCATTCTCACTCTCAAACGCCAGGTTATTATTAGATTAATGTCCCCAGACACATTTGCGTACAGGGGACTAAAACCCCCAAACGCCAGTCCGTTGATGACGGTTTTTATTATTCGAAGAACATCATAAGGCAAGGCAAGACAGCTGTTGGAAGAAACAGCTTAGCAAGCTGGGCTAATAATAGCGGTGAAATTGTCCTGAGACTCGTTTCGTTTCGTATAAAAATTTGTGTTCCCGGATAACTGATCTGAGCATATAAGGGGATGTGAATAAGAAGGCTTGTTGAAGTCAAAGTCGGGTGTTGTTGACTGAAGGAGGTTTGCGCATGAGGCAGCAACAAAGTGTAAAAGCAGATGCGCAGAGGTGGGGAAGGTGGTTGTCTCGGTGAAGACTCGATTTATGTTGTAAGCAAACGCCAGTGACGCCCAGTGGTAGAGAAAGGAGGCAGCAGCCCAGGGAGTTGAACGACCAACAGCAAACCGGCATGGCGCCTTGCAACGATCCGCCACCGGCACTCGGTCCAAGGAGCCCCCCCGTAAGATGAGAAAATGGGGTTTGAAGGCTCAGGTGGAGAATCGTATCGGGATTTCCTCAGTTTGCAGTCGCACAGCTATCCGAGCTCACAAAGGCCAACAGCGACTCCCCTCTATTGCCAAGTGAAGGCACATCCCGGCATTCCGTAACAGTAGCAACTGGAGTCTGAAGTCTATGAGCAGGTTTGAGCTGAGATGTGGCCGCAGCAGTGGAACTTGCAGGTCAGCTTGACCGCCGCAATGGAAAATGCAGGTCAGCAGGAGATGTGATCAGAAACTCTGCGAGTGGTCAATGCAGGAGCTCAGACCGTTCAGCCAGACCATGCGGACTGCTTGGAATTGACGGAGCATTCAGAAGTGGACCAAACTCACATATATAAATATTACCTCAAGAAATCTCAACTCTCAGATATATATTATTCATTCATTCTTGTGTATCTATCTATCTCTATCTATCTATCTATCTATCTATCTATCTATCTATCTATCTATCTATCTATCTATCTATCTATCTACCTACACAAGAATGAAGGAATAAATTACAGTAGGTTCAAACATTAACAATAATAACAGAGATAAGTAGTGGTGATAAGAAAGTGTTTTACAGATAGTTACTCGCAGTAGGGATAAATAACTTCTATTTCAAATCGGATAACTCAAAACCACAGGACATCTGTTTTTCAAATGGGCTGACTTAGGTCCACAGGCGCTTGTATCTGGACACGCGAGCGCCTATGCCTGTGACGCGTCTCCCTTTGGATATCTAGTATTGTAGGCATAGGCGCTCGCGTATCCAGATACAAGCGCCTGTGCTTCGGTCATAAACTTTTGTGAGGTAGTCTATTAATTTCTAGTAAAGTTTCTATTTTTCTAAGCCCGAATTCTATTACGATTATCTGAGTCAGATTAGCTAAACAAAATAACCTGATTTAAAATTGAATCAAGGCCAATGCTGGCATGTTTACCTCTAATATGAATTTCTCCTGTCCTGTGAGATAAAACAGATGTTAATTAAAACAGATACATAGTGAAATAATAGATGTTAAGATCGAACCATCCATTGTATTGCTTGTGTATCAACTGTTTCAGACGAAAGTTACACAAACCAGAAGTTTTGTGTTATCTTTGGATACATTGCAGTCTTGTTAAAAATGCAACGGGAACAATTGTTTTGAATTCAGATTCTTGTAAATGCGCATAGCAGTAGTTTGAGTTTCAAAAGAAATCAGTAGGTTTTTGTTGTTGTTGTTTTTTTCGCCCTATTCTTCTGGATGTAGTCTTGGTAGACTTAGTTAAGTATTTTCTTGTTTTCGCGCAGGAGCAGTTTCTTTTTGAATGCACTGCAATACTTTAGTTTTGGACTGAACAGAAAGCTGTTGAAATGAAGAGTGTGCATATTGCCGTAAGAACCACAGTCCCTTTGGTGATAGTTGCCGTGTGGCTTGGATACTGCATCTGCTCCATCAGTGGTAAGAAAACTTGATAGTTCGCTTTTGTCTTCGGTGTTCACGTGAAACACATGCTTGCTTTGAAGGGGATTACTCAACTTCGGTGCCTGTAGTGGACTCTCTACGTAAGGCTGGGTATCTACTAACTGCCGCTTCGCTATAGAAGATCCCATATGCCAGGCACCCAACTTGAGTAATGCTTCTGTGTTGTAACTTAAGAACTATGGATCTATTGGATATTTAAAATGCAGCAACTGATAATATACTACTCAAAATAATTGAAGGGCCACTCTCATATTTCATTTAGTTTAATTATTTTTTGCTGCTATCAATAATATCGCTTATATTGCTTTTTTCAAAACTTATCCTGTACAGTAACATTCAAGACAATCTTATTCTGACAAGTAATCAGATGTGTGAGTTTTGAACTTTCTGCACCGAGTTGAAAAACAAACCCAATTTTTACCCAAAAAAATGACCCTAATTTACTGTTGTCTTGCTAATAAAGCAAAATTTTCAACATTAAAAAGTGATTTGCACGCGAAAGGCTTGCATTTTCTGAATTCAGTTCAACAATCGGCGCTTTTTTCTGGGTATAAATGGCAGCGCTTTTGCTGCTTTTCTAACCATGCCCCCAAGGCGACGATTGACTGATGCAAATAGAGGCAGAGCTATTGCATGGCTTCAGGAATGGGTGGGGGTGAGAGAAGTTGGCAGGCGGCTGGGAGTGTCCCACTCCGTTGTCCAAAGGCTGCGGGAGCGCTTTAACAACACTAGAAGCATCCAAGAACCAAGAAGGTCCGGACGCCCTCGCGTTACTACTGCAAGACAAGACCATTACATCACCCTGTCAGCTCTGAGGATGAGGTCCGCTACAGCAAACACCATCAGAAGAAAGCTTCACGCAGCCAGCAATATTAACGTCAGCGACCAGACAATTTGCAACCGTCTACACGAGGCAAACCTACGATCAAGATGACCAGCAGTACGGCCTTTGCTCACCCCAGCTCACCGTGCAGCGCGTTTGGCCTGGGTTCGGCGTCATTTGGTGTGGACTAGGCAACATACCGTCAAGGGTGCTCTTTACAGACGAGTCTCGGTTTTCCTTGTCTTTCAACGACCATCGAGTGAATGTTTGGAGGCGTCCACGGGAGCGTTTTGCTGATGCGACGGTGCGCGAGCATGACCGCTTTGGTGGTGGATCTGTCATGATGTGGGGTGGCTTCGCATTAAACTTCAGAACACCCCTGCTCCAAATTCATGGCAACTTAAACGGTATTGGCTACAGGGATGACGTCCTACAACCTAGGGTTCTCCCAGCTCTGCGGGCCATTGGGGAAGGTGCCATACTACAGGACGGTAATGCCAGACCCCACCGAGCGCGTATCGTCAATGACTTCCTGCAGCAACAGCACGTCATAAGGATGGATTGGCCAGCTCGATCACCCGATTTGAACCCCATAGAACATCTGTGGGATGTCTTGGGTCGACAGACACGGGCAAACCTCCCTCCAGGAGCTAACCTTGAAGTTCTGGCCCAAGTTCTCCAGCAAGAGTGGTTGGCCATCCCAGGAAACATCCTCCATAACCTGATACGGTCCATGAGACAACGATGCCAAGACTGCATTGATGCAAACGGTGGCCACACCCGACACTGACTCTATAGATGTTTGGTTTCTAAAATTTTGATTTTGTAAATGAGGGGTATGTCCAGTTACATTGAATTTACTCGAATTTTAAGCGACTGATGTCTAAAATCTTTTTTTGTTATTGATGCAAAAATGATTGCAATAAAATATGATGAACTAATAAATTGAATTCGTGTTTCTGATTTAAAGGGAGACCCATATGTCCAAGTGGCCCTTGTATTATTTTGAGTAGTATATATGAACACAGCGAAATAAAAGACTATACTACAAGTCATATTGGAGACCAAACTGTATAGCAGAGACTGGCCGATGCTTACTTCGCCTCTTCACCATCATTTTGGTCTTACCCCTTGGAGTCATGAGCAATCTTGCCACTGTAGATTGTTCAAACCTATAAAGGGAAAAGTGAAAGCCCCAGTTGAAAACCTGTCTTTCCTTTGTAGGCAAGACAGATTCACTGCGGCAACAGTACCCCCGTTGGAGTGCCGGGGGTTTTCAGTATAAATAGTATCCCCACTTTATGGAAATTTAGTGCTTTAAATTCCCATTGTCGCTGTCTTCCTCATTTACTCTTTCCCATTCCTGCTCTGTCCTATCACTCTGCTATACTATCTTCTTCTTCGCTAGATCAATGACCTACCTTTTTTCTTGAAAACTCTTCCTGGACAAGACTCCTTGTTTGTGTATGAGGTCTGTTGGATCAGCTTGGGAGTGTTGGACGCTTTCTGCCGGGTGGTCACTAGGGCTTCCTATGATTGTATTATTTAGCACTATAGGCATTTTATATGTATGTGTTTTGTTGATGATTTATAATGATGTTTGTATTCTATTTTGTTTTTGTAACCGGGGGTTCGAGTAGTTGGGGTAAAGCCTCAGCCGTCCCCTGCGTGGGATGTCTTTATTGTAAAGTGACTGTCCGGTGGAGGGCATTCAATTTTCCCACTAGGGTTGTTTCGGCAGATCTTTTATGCGGATTGGGGGTTGTCCGGTCCTGATTTGGCTCGGAAGAGTCCGCTGGACCTAAAGCAACAATCAATCAATCAATCAATCAATTTTGGTCTTCTCTGCAATTATTTGGGTGTGGTGTCAAGCCTCTACCAGCTATTCAAGTTCTTGTTCCTCTCCAGCCAATCCATCAATATCATCCACAAAACGGAAGTTGGAGATTGCTCTACCCCTTTGCTGACTATACCTTCGATCATGATCTGCAAGGGCATCTGAACTGATGCGCTCTAGGAAGACGTTGGAGAGAATAGGCATCCTTGACCCACGCCGATTGTTGTTCTGAACTATTTCCCGATTGCGCTGTTGTGGAGGACTGCACTGGTAGCCTTGTCATACAGGCTTTTGATGACTTCAATAATGTTGGTGCTGATGTTGTACACTCTACTCTCATGGTTGCCCACAGAGCTTAATGCCCGACTTGGTCACAGGCTTTCTTGAAGTCTACGAACACATGATATAGATGTTGCTGGTGCTGTAGGTATTTATCGCAGATTATTCCGAGGTTGAAAATCTGAATTCTGGTTGTTCTTCAGCTATGATAGTGTTCAGTTTGGGGTTTCAACCTGTTGAGTATTATTTTCAGGAAAACTTTGCTGGGATTAGGCTGATAGTGCGGTAGTTTTCACACTTCTGAAGGTTACCCTTTTTAGGAAAAGTGATGATAAGCGACTGGGTCCATGGTTTAGGTCATCCCCCCCCCACCCCTCTGTTAGATCTTGTTAATAATATAATACACTACAATTACGTTCTTTGGAGCAATTGCCAACAGTAATAAAACGTTAACCATAATTAAGTCACAGTATGCAGTGACCTTTATGACATGAAAGGCTAAATGGCAAAAATAATAATAACAGTCATCATCATCATTATCATCATCGTCATGTCATTATCATCTGCGAGTAACATAACTCTTCACTGTAGGCCTTCCCATTATGGAGAAGTCAGGAGAGTCCGATCATCCTTGGCATTGGCCGTGCCTGCCTTTGCCCTGCCCCCCACCATACCCTGGATGTCTTGAGACTGCTCACACTTACTACTGGAACAACCAGACGGCCTACGAAGTCCTTTGTTTGGGCTGCGACGTCTGTATTAAACACAACACCAATGAGGTAATACTAATAGACTTAAGTCAAAGGCAGGGTTCAGCCTGACACAAAAAAGCTATGGGCCATTGGGCCCCTCAGATCAAATTTCAATGGGCCATGATTTCAGCAGTAATTTACGTACATGTAAAAGATAACCTGGAGATATTATTACAGAAATTAAAACAAAATAGATTATTGTGAGTGTGCATGTGTTGTGAAGCATGTTTACCAACAAAACACTAACCAGAACAGGGATCAGTATAATTTTGACTTGACTCGGGGCTCACACAATCATCTTGCGTAGGATTAGCGGCGGTAAACTGTGGTTTAACACACTGATCTAAAAGAAAGTTTATTTAGTTCAGTGGGTTTAACAGCAGCAAACGACAGTCTAGACTGTCCTACCTCAAGTTTAGTTTTTTTTTTTTTTTTTTTTTTGGGAGGGGGGGGGGGGGGGGCATTTTCAAAGCGGCACAAAGAAAAACACAAAATCCTCCTGGCACGGACACAACATAATTATGTACGCGCAGACGATAGCAAATTCTGATTTGGAAGAATCGTACAACATTTCTTACTGGCTGAAAGATCAACATCCGGGCCCTCATAGCCAATCGCTGAAAAGCACGTTTGTCGCCTCCAATACAGTGCACTGTTATTGTGGTGGCGCACTGGTACCAAAAATCGAAGCGCCATTCGGCCCCTGGCAAGAATTGTAGATGGGTCATTTTTAATTTTTATGCGTCAATGGCGCAGGGCGCGCTGATAACCTGATCCCTGCAAAGGGCACATTTTAATAATGTATTATTGATTGCCTGAAATGTATACAGTTTAATTTTCTAGTTAATTTATGAATGATTGGCTGAAGATTATTATAATTTATTTATTTATTATTAATTTTCTTTTTTGTATTTGAGAGCTGCGGTAGTCCAAGATGGGACGCAACCCCTAGCTAGTCTTTATTCGTTGGGTCTTAAAGAATGGCTTTTACCTCCCTTGACCTATAACATGAAACGTTAATTTCATAAATCTCCTGTCACGGCAAAACCGCTGAAGTTTCTCTATCTTTCTATCGATCGATCAATAGATATAGATAGATACACATACCTATCCTATCCTATCCTGTCACATAACCCGAAGGTCGTAGGGGCACCACAGATGATCGTTTAACCAGCATACTCCATCTTTCTCTGTCCTCAGCAACCCTCATGGCTTCGCTCAGTGTCAAACCAGTCCATTCTCGAATGTTGTCCTCCCACCTCTTTTTCGGTCTCCCCCTTCTTCTACCTCCTTGCACTGTGCCTTGCAGAATGGTCTTTGCAAGGCCTGATGATCTGGTGACGTGGCCATACCATCGGAGTTTCCGTTTCTTCACCACTGTGAGCAGGTCATCGTGTTGTCCAATGGCTTGTGTGATGGTCTGTCGGACTTCGTCGTTGGTGATGTGTTGGCTATAGGAAATGCACAGAAGTCTTCTGTAGCACCTCATCTCCATGCTTTGTATTCTTCGTTGGAGATCTGCTGTGAGGGTCCATTCTTCGCAAGCATATAGGAAGATGGAGATGACCAGAGAGCGCAGCAGTCTTACTTTGGAATGTAGACTGATGGTTCTGTCTTTCCAAATGGGCTTCAACCTTGTCAGGGCAGCAGTTGTTTGTGCGATCCTGGAGAGGACTTCCTGTCGAGACCCATTGTCTGACACAATGGCTCCTAAATATTTGAAGCTGTGCACTGTGTTGAGGGATTGGCCTTGTACTTTGATGTCCGTGTTGATGCCATTGGTGTTGTTGGTCATCATTTTGGTCTTCTCTGCACTTATTTCCATTCCATAAGCTCTGGAGGTGGTGTCAAGCCTCTGTACAAGCTGTTCAAGTTCTTGTTCCTCTCCAGCCAATCCATCAATATCATCCGCAAAACGAAGATTGGAGATTGCTCTGCCCCCTATGCTGACTGTGCCTTCGTGATCTGCAAGAGCATCTGACATGATGCGCTCTAGGAAGATGTTGAAGAGTGTTGGAGAGAGTAGGCATCCTTGACGCACACCGATTGTTGTTCTGAACCAGTTCCCGATGACGCTGTTATGGAGGACTGCATTGGTAGCCTTGTCATACAGGCTTTTGATGACTTCTGTAATTTTATGGCTGATGTTGTACACTTTCATGGTTGCCCATAGAGCTGCATGCCAGACTCGGTCAAATGCCTTCTTGAAGTCTATGAACACATGATATAGATGTTGTTGGTGCTGTAGGTATTTCTCACAGATTATTCTGAGGTTGAAAATCTGTTCAGTGGTACTTCGCCCTGCCATGAATCCTGCTTGTTCTTCAGCTATGATTTGTTCAGCTTGTGGTTTCAACCTGTTGAGTATTATTTTCAGGAGGACCTTGCTGGGATGGCTGATGAGGCTGATGGTGCGGTAATTTTCACACTCCTGAAGGTTACCTTTTTTGGGAAGTGTGATGACAAGCGACTGGGTCCATGGTGTAGGCCATTCCCCACTCTGCCAGATCTTGTTACAGATAATGGTGAGAGCATCAGTCATCGCTTCTCCTCCTGCTTGTAGCAGTTCCGCTGGTATGTTGTCCACTCCCGCTGACTTCCCTTTCTTCAGCGATTGCACTGCTGCCTCAACTTCTTCCCGGAGAATTGGGAGGATTTCTTCTTCTTCTCTGCTCTCGGGACATGCTAGAACTGATGGGTCTCCATTTGGTGTATGGTTGTAAAGGTCAGAGCAGTACTCTGTCCATCTGTCCAAGACTTCTTGTTCTTCTGTAAGGCATATGCCAGACTTGCTTTGGATAGTGGAGACTTTGGGCTGTTTAACACTTGTCAGCCGCTTCACAGTCTGGTAGGCCTTCTTGCTGTTGTTCTTGTTCAGATTGTTCTCTATTTCCTGGCATTGATCTTCTATCCAGTTCTCCTTTGCTGTGCGCATGCCTTTTCGGATGTCATTGTTGATTTTTCGGTAGACATCAGCTCCCTGTGAGGTGTTCTTTTTCTTTTTTAACTCTCTTCGTTTATCACACAGATCCAAAAGTTCAGGTGTGATCCACGGCTTCTTCTTTGGTCGGTGCTTGCCAAGGATCTCAGTGGCGGCATCTGTTACAGCTGAGTTGAAGGTATTGGTCATGGTGTTGACATCTACTTCGCCTGCCCCCAAAATAAGCAGTGGTGCAAATATCCCTCCAATTGTGGCCTGAAATATTTTTGCCACCTCCGGGTCTTGCAGTTTGTCCAGGTCGAACTTCAGCCTAGTGCACTTTGCTGTATTTACTCTCTTCAAATGGAGCCGGAAAGACATCATCACGAGATCGTGGTCACTTCCAATGTCTGCTCCTGGAAAAGTACTTGTCCTGCCAATGTTGATGCTTGATCTGAAGCGTTTCTTGACCATGATGTAGTCGATCTGGTTGTGATGTTCCCCGCCGGGACTGTGCCATGTCCATCGTCTGGATTTTTTGTGGAGACCAAGCGTGTTTGCCAGTACCAGATTGTTGTATCTGGCAAACTCCAATAGCCACACATACCACAGCGGTGAAAAACTATTTTGAGGGTGAATTTGTTTTTGTATGTGCAGAATATGGCACAGAAACCCCTTAATGTTCTTATACTCGTTGCTTTAACACCTAATCACTTTAAAAATACTTCAAAACTGTTGTAGAGCGCCAGATTCCATGTATCGTAGGACCGTATTATTGGTTCCTTAGATTTAACCCTCCACCATCAGAATCACCACCGTCGTATTCAATCAGGCGATTCGTCCGCACGAACAGAGGATGGACTGCAAGGGCAGGGGGTGGTGTAGAATCGCAATCTAGCTCTCTCCCTTAACCCAGATCAAACACTTCCTGTGAATAAACTGAATAGGCCTAACCTACCGATTACTTTTCGACCATAATAACGACAACCCAGGCATATTTTCGACCATAATGGTAATTCAGGAGGAGGAGGAACAACGAAGCTTAACGTCCTATTGCATCAGCGTTAAGGACGATCACCACGTCGCCACCCTGACAACAATGATTATCATCATCATATGAAGCCTAGTATGGCTAGTTTGCTGTAATATTTGTTTTGTCGTTTCCTGTAGTTTATGTCCTTCGCAATGATCGAGTGTTCGGTTTATTTTCTATTAAATTTTTTTTTTAATTTATATATTTTTAAAACTCTTAAAGCCCGATAGAATTAAGATGGCCTATGTCTTGCTCGTTTCCGATGCATTCTTTATTTTATTTTTTTTTTAAAATCTGGACTTCGCTCATTTTCCAATCAATCTTTTTTATTGACCAGCAGTTTTCATTATCGGCTTCTTTATTTCTTCACTTAGTAATTTCTTCTTCTTTTTGTTCATCTTCTTCTACCTCCTCTTCTCCTTCATATTGTTGAAAAGTGTGTATATATGTAATTATTGTCTAGGCAGGAGGCGGTCGTGTTGGGGCTGGGTGTTGTGCAGATTTGGGTGCGTGAAGAGAATGCAGTGTTTGCTTTCATGCCAAATGAGAATTATTCTGGGTTTGCTGTAGTTATATCTCTCTCTCTCTCTCTCTCTCTCTCTCTCTCTCTCTCTCTCTCTCTCTCTCTCTCTCTCTCTCTCTCTCTCTCTCTCTCTCTCTCTCTCTCTCTCACTGGCGTCTTCTCAGGTAATGAAGAATTGTTGGGTTGAAGACGATAGTCTCCGAGTGTATTGTTGTATCACATTGTAACCAAAGACCTTCTATCATAAGCTCTTTGTTGTAACCCTATAATTCTCTGACCCTTTCACTCAATGCATGGTGCGCAGTCAAAGATGTTTGTGGATTGAAGAAGAGGACTCATGCATTGTGAAGTCATATATAATGAAAATATGTATGTATGTATGTATGTATGTATGTATGTATGTATGTATGTATGTGTGTGTGTGTAGTGTCTGTATGCGCGTGCGCGTGTGTGTGTGTTTATCTGTGCCAGTCTTGTCTGTCTGTGCGATCGCGTGTGTTTCACAGACACCCTGTACCCTGTACCTAATCCCCCTTTCTTAGAAAGGGTAAAAGTACGCAAGTCACGTAGCCTATACAGAGCATTGTATAACCTTTGAGGGAAAGTTATACGGGGGAAGAGGATGATGATAAAGGATGATTAAAGATTGCTTAGTCTAGCCTGCTTACAATAGTGACTCCGATGTACAAAGTGTTAGTATAACGTTGGCACGTGCGATATACATCGCCTGGTCAGCATTTACTGCAGTTGCTGGCCGGGAAGGTTTATAGTTTGCATGGTCAGTTGCATGACGCATACAAGTACCTACTTCCGGCTATTTTTCCTATAGGGAGCGCCCGGACAGTTCTTAGTTCATGATTGGCTGGAGCCTGGCGCATTACCTTATCTAGAGAGAGATGCTTCTTGGGAAACTTGTAGTATTTAACCCACGACGAACAAAGAAATCTTCCTCTTATCTCTAGTCTCCTGCTTCTGATAGACCTAGAACAACTTTGCTCCATCTGGTCTAGGTGTAGCCCTTAGAATGTTTTATTCATAATGTGTCTAAGAGCAGGAGAGAATTTGTAGTAGTTGTAGAATATATGTAGGGTAATAAGTGTAGGGTGTACAATGTTTAGAAATTGGTGTGAGAGCAGAATTAGATGGTAAGTAGTCAGTGAGTTAGTTAGTGAGTGAAGATTAATTCTTAGGGCAAGAATTAGTGGTTTCCCAAAGGAGGAAAGGAGAGTGGAAAAGAGAAGAAAATGAGGTAAGATGAAATGAATTTATTTGAACATCGTATGTATTGTTAGTTAGAGTTTATGTGCATGAGAATCTTATGTTACTTGAATGATGTATACTAGATAGATTATTAAAATTGGATAAATGAAGATAAGCTATAGTTATTGTGATTTATTTGAGCGCATGGCAAACCTTTGTGAACGAAAGTGAGATTGGTTTTATTTTGTATGTCTTATTCCCCGACCAAACATTCTACCACCTTCTCCCAAAGTTTTGGTCATCTCCCATGTTCCTCTATTACAGACGGGGGAGAGCAAAGACTGTCGCTAAACGAGGTTGGAGCTCTTCTCCTTTACTATGCTGTAATCTCCGTTCCCATTCCCTTTGTGTGCTCCACCTAAACGCACACTCCCATCCCCCTCGCTTGCTGCATACTCCTGGGTGCCTCGTCATGTGGGACTACTTCTTTCAGACACTACGTATTTCGTCATAATCTACGGTCGAATCCTGGTTGCAAGGTCCGCTACACCACGGTTTCTCCATCAACGGAGGTTTGCATGGTGCGGTGACGTCACAATCTTCAACAGGCGACACAGAAAGTCTACATGTCCGTCTTCAGTTTATTTCTGCTCACTTACGCGCAAACGCCTTAAGGTGCTGCTTGGCTTGTGGGGACAGTCCTCATGTGTCCTCATTGCCAAATGTCCTCATAGCCCTTTTGGTCGTTTCTCATCCTGGATCCATCGGTCTTCACTTCGGATTCCTGCACTACCTTAAAACTTTTTTGGGTACATAAACTGTACAGTACTTTGCCGTCGGACTTATTTAATTGTGTTTTTCGGGGTTTTGTGCTTACTTGTCATTTGGTGCATGCAACTTTCTTTTGCAATTTTTATATTTTGTACGTCTTACCTCATCTTCGCCACTTCGCCTCCTTAGATCGCTTTAGTAACGTCACTTTGTGCCCTCTTTGATTTTTTTTTTTCTTCCCTCTTCATGGTTACCTTTTAAGGAGCGAGGACGCTCCTTCGCAGGCCGGAGGCAATTATAACCTTTGAGGGAAAGTTATACGGGGGAAGAGGATGATGATAAAGGATGATTAAAGATTGCTTAGTCTAGCCTGCTTACAATAGTGACTCCGGTGTACAAAGTGTTAGTATAACGTTGGCACGTGCGATATACATCGCCTGGTCAGCATTTACTGCAGTTGCTGGCCGGGAAGGTTTATAGTTTGCATGGTCAGTTGCATGACGCATACAAGTACCTACTTCCGGCTATTTTTCCTATAGGGAGCGCCCGGACAGTTCTTAGTTCATGATTGGCTGGAGCCTGGCGCATTACCTTATCTAGAGAGAGATGCTTCTTGGGAAACTTGTAGTATTTAACCCACGACGAACAAAGAAATCTTCCTCTTATCTCTAGTCTCCTGCTTCTGATAGACCTAGAACAACTTTGCTCCATCTGGTCTAGGTGTAGCCCTTAGAATGTTTTATTCATAATGTGTCTAAGAGCAGGAGAGAATTTGTAGTAGTTGTAGAATATATGTAGGGTAATAAGTGTAGGGTGTACAATGTTTAGAAATTGGTGTGAGAGCAGAATTAGATGGTAAGTAGTCAGTGAGTTAGTTAGTGAGTGAAGATTAATTCTTAGGGCAAGAATTAGTGGTTTCCCAAAGGAGGAAAGGAGAGTGGAAAAGAGAAGAAAATGAGGTAAGATGAAATGAATTTATTTGAACATCGTATGTATTGTTAGTTAGAGTTTATGTGCATGAGAATCTTATGTTACTTGAATGATGTATACTAGATAGATTATTAAAATTGGATAAATGAAGATAAGCTATAGTTATTGTGATTTATTTGAGCGCATGGCAAACCTTTGTGAACGAAAGTGAGATTGGTTTTATTTTGTATGTCTTAAATTATAATTTGGTTTGTCATGCCCTTTCCCCGTACAAGTTTAGAATTAAGTAGTTTAGATTAACTCTCACAAGATAACGCAAATATAGAGACGCGTTACAATTGCAAGGACAGCGTCAGCGCTTGGCACTCCACTTTGGCATTGAGCTCCACCTAAGAAAAGAAAGTAGGGCAGAAAAAACGGGTATTTGAAAGAATAGCATCGCCACTTTCATCAGCCACCACCACCACCACCATCAGAAGCAGCAACAGCACCATTGATTACCTTATAAATCACCACTTTCTTCGTCCTCCTTCCTCCAGCTTCTCCTCCTCTTCATCCTCCTCTTCCTCATCATCATCATCATCGTCATTGATCCTGACAAAAAGCTGGCCTTCATTGGAATGGTAAATTCAATCTGCGTTGTGCTAGGAAAATAATAATCATAACTATTGTCAAGATAGCTGATCCTAAGTACCATGCAGCTGACTGTTAGGAAAATTTCCACCGCCGCCACTTCTACAATCGCCACCGCAACCACCACCATCGTCATCACCACCACTTCCATCATTATCATATAATCAGCAGCAGCAGCACAATCACCACCACAACCACCACCACTACAGCTATCATCATTTAATCGTTGTCGTCAAAGTCGTAAAAGATTGTTAACAGATCCTAACAATATGCCTAACTGCTAAGTCTAAGTTAGGAAAACCATCATCACTGAGCGTCTTGCTAGTAACCGAAAGGTCGCTGGTTCGAATCCCGGATTGGTCAACGTGTGATCATATTATTTTCCCCTTTATCAACAACTGGCCCGCTGGTGTCAGTATAAATCGGTCCAGTAGTCACCTATATGCGAAAGTGTCGTGTGACTATAATCTACAAACAACAACAACATCATCACTACCGCCATTTACAAAGTACTCACCGTCACCTCCATCATCATCACCTTCATCGTTATCATCCTAGTTATAATCAGCATTATCATCGATCTTGGCTGGCAACTGGCCCTAATTTGTTATCGCTCTTGCGTCGCGCTTCTGAGAAGGGAAGCCAGGGAAATGTCATATCGATCAACAAGCACTGGCCTTGTTTCCTGTACTAATGGATTTTTTCCTCACCATTACGTCATTTTAAGTTCTACGTCACTCTTGAAGCCCTAAAGAAAAGAATGTGCATGAAAGTTGTCCTACCAGCCGACACTTCTCGGTCTCCCTTTTTCATTTGTATCCTTCTTTATTTATTTCCTCTTCTTCCTCCTTCTTCTCCATGCCGCTATTGTTGTTAGTGATGTGGCTATCGACGTGTTATCGTTGTGGTTGTGGTTATTGTAGTAGTAGTAGTATGATGACGATGATGATGAACACTTGTATAGCGCGATTCCATCCAGGCCAAGTAAGCATGCTCGGTGCGCTTAAAAAAATAAAAATAATAATCTATGTTTTTTGTTGGTCACTGGTTAAAAAGATGGGTTTTCAGATGAAGCTTGAAGGCAGCTTTGGAGCTATACTGACGTAGCGAGAGAAGAAGTCTGTTCCACAGGAGAGTAGCAGCACATTCAAAATACTTTGCTCCAAAGTTCTTTTTCTTATGTCGATCAACACTTGGCACAGAGATCTTGCACTGTGAGCTAGACCGAAGGTTTCGCTCAGGAGCGTGCCATGGGAGGAGTTCTTGCAGGTACTTGGGTGCTGATCCTTCCTTGCATCCAAACACAAGGGATAGTATATTATGTTCAATCCGCTTTTCAACGGGGAGCCAATGAAGTTCCCGAAGATCCTATCCTATTTTATCCTATCCCATAACTCGGAGGTCGTAGGGGCATCACAGACGATCGTTTAACCAGCGTACTCCATCTTTCTTTGTCCTCAGCAACCCTGATTGTTTCGCTCAATGTCAAACCAGTCCATTCTCGAATGTTGTCCTCCCACCTCTTTTTCGGTCTCCCTCTTCTTCTACCTCCTTGCACAGTGCCTTGCAGGATGGTCTTTGCAAGACCTGATGATCTGGTGACGTGGCCATACCATCTGAGTTTACTTTTTTTTCTCCACTGTGAGCAGGTCATCGTGTTGTCCAATGGCTTGTGTGATGGTCTGTCGGATTGCGTCGTTGGTGATGTGTTGGGTATAAGAAATGCCCAGAAGTCTTCTATAGCACCTCATCTCCATTCTTCGTATTCTTCGTTGGAGATCTGCTGTGAGGGTCCATGTTTCGCAAGCATATAGGAAGATGGAGATGACAAGGGAGCGCAGCAACCTTACCTTGGAATGTAGACTGATGGTCCTATCTTTCCAAATTGGCTTCAACCTCGCCAGGGCAGCAGTTGTTAGTGCGATCCTGGAGAGGACTTCCTGTCGGGACCCATTGTCTGATACAATGGCTCCTAAATATTTGAAGCTATGCACTGTGTTGAGGGATTGACCTTGGACTTTGATGTACGTGTTGATGCCATTGGTGTTGTTGGTCATCATTTTGGTCTCCTCTGCACTTATTTCTATTCCATGCCTATGGAGGTGGTGTCAAGCTTCTGTACCAGCTCTTCAAGTTCTTGTTCCTCTCCAGCCAATCCATCAATGTCATCCGCAAAACGGAGGTTGGAGATTGCTCTTCCCCCTATGCTGACTGTGCCTTCGTGGTCTGCAAGGGCATCTGACATGATGCGCTCAAGGAAGATGTTGAAGAGTGTTGGAGAGAGTAGGCATCCCTGACGCACACCCATTGTTGTTCTGAACCAGTTTCCGATGGCGCTGTTGTGGAGGACTGCATGCATTGGTAGCCTTGTCATACAGGCTTTTGATGACTTCAATAATTTTAGGGCTGATGTTGTACACTCTCATGGTTCCCGGAGAACTGGTGTAATATGCTCACGAGTCTTAGTTTTTGTCACAATCCGAGCTGCTGTGTTTTGAACTTTGTGTAGCCACTGCAGCTGGCACTTGGGCAAGCCCCAAACACAGCTGTTGCAAAAGTCCAAGTAGTAGTAGTAGTAGTAGTAGTAGTAGTAGTAGTAGTAGTAGTAGTAGTAGTAGTAGTAGTAGTAGTAGTAGTAGTAGTAGTAGTAGTTCTTCGTCTTCTTCTTCTTCGATGTCGCCGTCGTCTTCCTCTTCCTCCTCCTCCTCCTCATCATTATCGTCATCAATATCTTTCCCCCTCTTCTTTGCCTCCTCCCTTTTCGTCATCATTCATCATCGTCATCATCATCAAAATCATCATCATCATCATCATCATCATCATCATCATCATCATCATCATCATCATCATCATCATCATCATCATCATCTTTATTGTCGTCGTCATATTTTTCTTCCTTCTCTTCTTTCGTTCTTCTTCTCTTATTTATTTCCATCTTTCTCTTCCCTCTTCTTTCTAATAGGCTACTCCTCTACTCCTCCCTTCCCCTCCTTTTTCAACGTCTTGCATGTTGGGCAACTGATCTGCAATACCTAATATGCCTTCACTTTCGTCTGCATGTTGCTATTCTGGTATAACGACTGATGAATAAATATTGCCACCAGTGCTTTAACCTATTTGTGATATAAGCCGCTTATTATTTTTTTTAAGAAGGTCTCATATAATAATAATACTACTACTACTACTACTACTACTACTACTAATAATAATAATAATAATAAGAAGAAGAAGAAGAAGAAGAAGAAGAAGAAGAAGAAGAAGAAGAAGTGTGTTTATATAGCGCTTTTTCCTAATGACATCAGTTCAAAGCGCAGTTCTCGCGTATCTGAAAGACCCTATAGCTATTCTAGCACTACCAGTTTATTGGCCTTCGATCTCTGCCACAGGGGTCATTCCACGCTGTAAGTGGATCGTCGATAGCAAAGCGGTAAATAGCGTAAGCTTATCTACGTATAGATGTTAGACGTTGAGCTTGAATTTAGACAGTCGTTTAGAGTTTGAATTTCACAACATGTATGAATATGTACGCAAATGACCCTCTAAGCGTGAATTAAGATTTTTTCTCTTTCTCTCTCGCAACATTGATAAAGGCTTCTGGCTGACTTTAAATATCATTATGAAATAAGTCTGCCTGGAATACCTTAATTAGTTGCCAGACAAAGCAGCAAGCATGTAAAAGCCAATACAGTAACCTCACTCCGGTTTTTTTTCCTTTCCTCAATGCAGTCAAACTAAAATGTCAACAACAACAACAACAACAACAACAACAACATTTAAGTTCCTCTCTTTCCGTCTTCTGTTAGCGAGGGTGAGAATGCCGAAAATCTGCTGGTTAAAATAAATGTAATCTAGGCCTAGGGATACAGATAACCCTAACACTTACCCTAACCCTAATCCAAATTCTAACTAACTCTAATCCTAACGCTAAATATTAAAAATTTGGCTGTTAACATTTTGTTTC
Source organism: Oncomelania hupensis (assembly GCA_036898135.1). Classification (NCBI taxonomy): domain Eukaryota; kingdom Metazoa; phylum Mollusca; class Gastropoda; order Littorinimorpha; family Pomatiopsidae; genus Oncomelania; species Oncomelania hupensis. Next base: position 35,673,480 of record CM072521.1, on the reverse strand, counting down.
TTATCTTTGGGTTCATGCTCCTAACATTACCGCCAGATTTTGGACTTTTTATTGATGCACTGCCTTTACACTACCACATGCTTTAAAGATGAACGTGATATGAGTTTGTTGTGTATGTGAAAGAATGTTTAACATGTAACGTTTATGATGGTTACAGAGTGCCGCTCTTTGAGTCTGATTTATGAGTAAGGAGCGTGTAGCATCTATCTATCTATCTATCTATCTATCTATCTATCTATCTATCTATCTATCTATCTATCTATCTATCTATCTATCTATCTATCTATCTATCTATCTATCTATCTATCTATCTATCTATCTATCTATCTATCTATCTATCTATCTATCTATCTATCTATCTATCTATCTATCTATCTATCTATCTATCTATCTATCTATCTATCTATCTATCTATCTATCTATCTATCTATCTATCTATCTATCTATCTATCTATCTATCTATCTATCTATCTATCTATCTATCTATCTATCTATCTATCTATCTATCTATCTATCTATCTATCTATCTATCTATCTATCTATCTATCTATCTATCTATCTATCTATCTATCTATCTATCTATCTATCTATCTATCTATCTATCTATCTATCTATCTATCTATCTATCTATCTATCTATCTATCTATCTATCTATCTATCTATCTATCTATCTATCTATCTATCTATCTATCTATCTATCTATCTATCTATCTATTTATTATTTATTTATTTATTTAATTTAAAGTCTATTCACAGTTGTGATATTAGACAACAAATTGAATTATAAACAAAATGCATTTAACAAAAAATATTATTATTTTTTAAAATAATAACATTAATAATGTTTTGAAAAAATGTAACACACACACACACACACACACACACACCCACACACACACACCCACAAAACATCAAACAAAAATAGAAAAGGTCTATTTTGCAAAATTGACTTCATACCGTGAGTCATAATTTGCTGTGAAGAGGTCATAATCAAGTTATCAAGATAATTGCTGTTGTTGTTGTTATGATTATGATGATGATTATTATTATTATCATTACCGTTAGTATTATTATTATCATGGAAAAGAAAATAAAAAATTCAAAACAAGAACACCAAAAAAAAAAAAAAAAAAAAAAAAAAGCCTGCCTACAATAAAGAATTTAACAAAATAATTTAAAGGACGTCATGCACTGGAGCCTGTTGAGGATACAAGAGCATGCTTATGTCATTATACTTTTTTTTTTATAAAGTTTCTTATAATAAATGACCGACTGGAGAATATAATAAAGCTTTAGATATTTCTACGAATGATTTTAAGTCTAAATCTTGGGTGTTGCTCAAAGCAGTATATTTGTTTGGTAAGTATCTTTTTAGGTCATTGCACTGTATTAGCAAATGTTGAACTGTTAAATTTTCATTACAAATGCAAGTTATGTTTTTGCTAAATTTTGTTTTCCAGGAGTTTAAATATAATCTATATGCTAAACTATAAACCTGTCTAGACACTCCTAACATGCTAGTCAAAAATGATTTTGTTTGTCTTTCTGTAAGATTTTTTGTAATTATACAGTACATTTCTTTAATTGACAATCCGATATCAATTTTTATGGCATTGACATTAGTTGCTCCCCGTTTTGCTGCTCTGTCTGCTAGATCATTATGTAAGATGCCACAATGTGAAGGCATCCAGCACATATTTATATGTATTCCTCTGTTTTTTATAGAATGAATCAGGTATTTTATTTCAAATATGATATCACCTCTGTCATTATTTTTATCAGAGTTTAAAGCATACAACACCGATTGTGAATCAACACATATGAGAAGACCATATAAGTCTAGCGGTATATTACTCAATGTATAAAGAGACATTAATACAGCAACTAGCTCTGCTGTAAAAATTGAGTGATTTTTGCCTAAATAATAAGACTTTGTGATTTTGAAGTCAGGTATTACAAACCCTGCTCCAGCATCACCAGTATCAATTACAGACCCATCGGTGTAAACTTTTAGATGGCTATAAAAATTTTCATTGATATGTTTTCGGGCTTCTGTAGCAATTAATTGCCGATTTTCATCCTTCTTAAGGTTTGTATAATTTATATCACATTTTGCCTTTTTCATTTCCCAGGGTGGAAAGGGGGCGTTAGTTAATTTTGGGGCAACGTCTTTTGGATTAATATTTGCTACCTTAAAAATATCTTGAGTGTACGTAAATATTGTTTGTAGGGATGTTATATGTCTTGTTCTCTTTGGAAAATCAGTGTCTGATTTAAGAGTTATATCTTCAGATACATTATTTTCAACTGCTTGACTTCTAATTAAATATTTAGCACATGCCATTTTCCTATATTGTTCTAACGATGTAATGCCTACAGCTGAATAGACGTCTGCAGTTTTGGTATAAATTGGTACTCCGAGAGCAACTTTCAGAGCCTTACTATCTAAACTTTGTAATTTCTTCAAATAAGATTTATGTGCTGAGAAGAAAGCTTCTTGACCAAATGATAATTTGGACCTCACAAGTGTGCACGCTAAGTGAACCAGTGTTCTTGTGTCTTGCCCCCATGGTTTTCTACTTATTACCTTTAAAAGATAAAAACTTTTAATTGCTTTCTGTAATAAGTAGTTTATGTGCCGTTTCCAGTTTAATTTACGAGTTAAATAAACACCTAAAAATTTTACTTCCTCAATATAATTAATTTCTTTGTCTTCTATATAAAATTTAGGAAGCATTCTCGGATTCTGACCATTATTGAATAGTATCATGTTTGTCTTTTCAATGGAAAGTTCAAGACCATTTATTGACATAAAAAGGCAAATGTTATTTAATTCTGTTTGATATATTTTTTGTATGTGTTTTATTTCGTATAAGGATGTTCTTTTTCTTAATGATACGTTAGCCCATATTGCAATATCATCTGCATATTGAACAAGAATGATACTGTTATTAATATGTTTTGGAAGATCATGAATGAGAATATTAAAAAGAATTGGTGATAAAATTGAACCTTGTGGAATTCCCGTGTTTGTGACATGTTTACGCGAATATGAATTTCCAATTTTAACAACCAAATTTCTTCCTGAAAGGAATGATTTAATATAATTATATATATAACCTGATAAGCCAATGTTCTTTAATTTGTATAATAGTCTTTTGTGCCACACACAATCATATGCTTTTCGAATGTCAAAAAATGTAGCTAACACGCCTTTCCTTTTTGCAAACTGCCTTTTTATATTTGTAGTAAGTTTTACAATATGATCAGCTACAGATCTACCTTTTTGAAAACCAGCTTGATTAACAGGTATAATATTATTTTTTCCACAATAATATAATAGTCTATTGAGAAGAATCCTCTCCATTAATTTACTGACATGAGACGTTAAAGCTATGGGTCTGTAGCTAGTTATTTCTCTACGTGATTTTCCATTCTTTAAAATCGGTATTATTATTGAAGTTTTCCAAACACTTGGTATATTACCAGATTCCCAACATTTTTGAATAATAGTGTGTAAATAATTTATCCATGATTCTGGAAGATGTTGAAGAAGTGTATATGAAATTCCATCACATCCTACAGCAGATTTTTTGTTACCAAAACTGTTTAATGCCTCTTTTAATTCTAATACAGAAATGTTTGCATTAATTACATTATTATGGTTATTATTATTTGCAGGATCATTATATGCATCAGTTTTTTCAATATTTTCTCTAGATTTTATAACATCATCTTTTAAACTAGATGTATTACTAGCATTTGAAAATAATTTAGCAAATTCTTCTGCTTTGTCTTTGGAAGATATGAATTCTTTATTTTCAACTTTAATTGGGTATTGTGGGATTTGGAATCCCTTTTTCATTTGCGAGACTTTATTCCAAATTTTGGATGTATTACTCTCTGATATTTGTTCACTACAAAATTTTGTCCAATAATATTGTTTTGCTGACGCAATAATTTTATTGCAGGCTAGTTTTGATCTTTTCATATTATAAAAATTTTCTTCTGACCTGCATTTACACCATTTTTTATATGCTGCTTTCTTATTTTTAACTGCCGTATGACATTCTTCATTCCACCATACATTTCCTTTATGTTTATTATTGGTATGTTTCTTTATCGTAGGAATTGAAGATTTAGCAGCATATATAATTGTTTCATTAAAATTCATAACAATGTTCTCCATATCACAGTTTATAAAATCAATGTTAGAACTCGATAAAAGTGACTGAAACTTTTCCCAGTCAGCACGATCATATGCAAATTTTGGAATTTCATCTTCCTCCTGTTCTACTACAGGTGTTTCATTTAAATTGATTTAAATCTATCTATCTATCTATCTATCTATCTATCTATCTATCTATCTATCTATCTATCTATCTATCTATCTATCTATCTATCTATCTATCTATCTATCTATCTATCTATCTATCTATCTATCTATCTATCTATCTATCTATCTATCTATCTATCTATCTATCTATCTATCTATCTATCTATCTATCTATCTATCTATCTATCTATCTATCTATCTATCTATCTATCTATCTATCTATCTATCTATCTATCTATCTATCTATCTATCTATCTATCTATCTATCTATCTATCTATCTATCTATCTATCTATCTATCTATCTATCTATCTATCTATCTATCTATCTATCTATCTATCTATCTATCTATCTATCTATCTATCTATCTATCTATCTATCTATCTATCTATCTATCTATCTATCTATCTATCTGTCTGTCTGTCTGTCTGTTTATTATCTGTTTATTATCTGTTTGCGAGGAGATGTCTAGTCTGTCTTTAAATTAGTTCGAACGATGTGTTAGGTCTTTGGCATTTTCTTCTGGAAACGCCACCAGAGAAATGAGGTCGGCTCTCCTCAGCTGAGCAAATGACGTTGGCTTGCGTCTCCTGAGAAATGGCATTGGTTTTCGTCAGTTGAGCACTTCGGACGCTGGCTTCAGCCCAGGTAGGACCAGAGAGAAGCTTCATTTTCTATTCTGGAGACAGTCAATCAAATCAGCGTGTCTGAAAATCGATGGGCGATGCCGTATTATGCAAATGAAGGTAGCAGCTAGGAACTAGAAGCGTGACTATTTCTAGCTGAATTGTACTATTTCGGAAGCAGGAGGTGTTAGGGAATTGACCCATAGAGGGAATGGGAAGAAATGCAAAGAGAGAGAGAGAGGGAGAGGGAGGGAGGGAGGGAGGGAGGGAGGGAGGGAAGGAGGGAAAGACGGAGAGAGGGAGGGAGGGAGGGAGGGAGGGAGGGAGGGAGAGCCCACATGATTAGACTAACTATTGCCTTTTTTTGGCTCAAAATAAACTGGTTAAAATTGTTTTCGTGATCGGGTTGCCAACAATGCTGTAGTAAATAATAATAATAATAATAATAATAATAATAATAATAATAATAATAATAATAATAATAATAATAATAAGAAGAAGAAGAAGAAGAAGAAGAAGAAGTACTGGATGCTACATACGCGCGTTTCCCCAAATCAACAATCAGGCTAAAACAATAATAAGGTGGAAATGGGGCCACAACTAGGTCAATCAAGTTGCGCGAGTTGTGCTTCTTGAACAGATATCTCATTATTGCAGTTTCTTATAAAAGTTCTCGGAGTTGCAGATCACAATGATTTTCATATTTCTAACCTCCTGCCATTCCTTTACCACCACCACCAACACCACCGATCACCGCCACCATCAACAACAACTCCAACAAACACCACCATAATTATTTCTTGCAGTCGTAAATTAGTGATACAAGATTTCTTTGCCCTGCCAACGGAAACGATCGATCTGATGCCAGTTCTGCCACAATAACATCTGTTTTCAAAATAGAATCTAGGTCGTAAGTTCTGGAGGACCCAGCAATGCAGACTATTCATAAAATACAGGAATTGAATCTTACAAGTATAAAAGCCCGGATCCACGGTTGCGCCGCACGGTAGTATTAAAAGTCTCTTTACAAAGACTCTTGCGCCGTACAAAGATTCGTTACATAGACTTGTGCCGTACGACAGTATACAAAGTCAGACTCTTTCGCCGTACGGCACATTTTCTTTACATAGACTCTTGCGCCGTCGGGCTGTATACAAAGTCTTACTCTTGCGCCGTACGACAATATACACATTTTCTTTACATATATATATACTCTTGCGCCGTACGGCACTATACACATTTTCTTTACGTAGACTCTTGCGCCGCACGGCAATATAAAAAGTCTGATTCTTGCGCCTTACGGCAGTATTCAAAGTCTCTTTACAGAGACGCTTGCGCCGACGGTCAATAAAGTGTTGCGCCGTACGGCAGTATTCAAAGTCTCTTTACATAGACTCTTGCGCCGACGGTCAGTGAAGTGTTGCGCCGTACGACAGTATTCAAAGATTCTTTACATATACTCTTGCGCCGTACGGCAGTATACAAAGACTCTTACATAGACTCTTGCGCCGTACCGCATCATACAAAAACTCTTACATAGACTCTTGCGCTGTACGGCAGTATACAAGGTCTCTTTAAAGAAACTCTTGCGTCGTACGGCAGAACTCAAAGACTCTTAACAAAGGCTATGGCGTCGCCCGGCTGGCAAGGCATGAGGATGAAGGAACAATCAATAGGTGCTGTTTATTGGTCAATGGTCATTTGGTGATTGTATCAGCAGATTTCCTATTTAGCAACTGGCTGTCGTATTTAAGCTATTCGGACTGGCACAATCGCGAAACTGGAGCTTATAGTGTGAACATACCCACAAAGGACTAGAGTAACACTATTTTACGCAACCATCTCCCTTTTAGTCAGTGAACACCTCTTATATCTGAAATAGTAGATCTACATCTTTTTCTTGAAATAGGAACGGTTCTACTCCGTAGCTGCTAGCTGTCGTTGGTTGCTAATAGTTGTTGGTTTTATTATCTGTCAGGAAGGAGACAAGTAGTCGAGCGTTCTATATTCATGCATCCTATTTCATTGATGTTCCCATCCGCTCGCCCGCTTTTGTTTACCAGCTTTCGGCGTCGGATCGTTGAAAGGTATGGCGCCAACCTTTGAGAGCGCAGTGCATTTGTTGACCTCTCGTCTGATCGATATGCGATTGTGCAATTTCAATTTTTATGCGACCCCTCCCCCTCCTCCCCTCCAACCACTTCTCTTCCAATATTATATTTAATGAAAGAAAGGAAATATATTTAAGTTTAGAAGGAAGTTGACTGGAATAAAATTTATAGCGATCGGCGATTCTAATCTCCCCTGACATGTTTGTGTAAAGAAAATGCTATATCAAAATGAATGACTTTTTTTCATAAATGTGAGGCATTTTGTTACAAAGGCTTGACTTCAAATTTTGAGTTTGTATCCCCCGGCTTCTTTGTAAGGAATGCTATGTCAAGTATTTCATAATAATCATTATTTGTCATATATTATGGGATTTTTTTTTAATAGAAAGGCAAGGCCGAATTAAGCGAGTTTCTTCTTCTTCTTCTTCTTCTTCTTCTTCTTCTTCTTCTTCTTCTTCTTCTTCTTCTTCTTCTTCTTCTTCCGCCCTGTTTTTTGGGAAGAAACATATAATAATAATAATAATAATAATAATAATAATAATAATAATAATAATAATAATAATAATAATAATAATAATAATAATGTTTAAAATTGAAGATGAATAAAAGGTGTTTGCTACTTGAGGCGTGCATGTCGTTATCATCCTATCGTCATCGTCGTCGTCATCATCATCATCGTTATCATCATCATCATCATCATCGTTGTCGTGGTCGCAGCTCATATATATATATATATATATATATATATATATATATATATATATATATATATATATATATATATATATATATATATATATATGATGATGGTGATGATGATGGTGATGATGATGATGATGATGATGATGATGATGATGATGATGATGATGATGATGATGATGATGATGATGATTCATCGCCACTACCATCCTTCTCTTCCTCCTCCTTCTGCTCCTCCTATTATCATCATCATTCATCATAATCATTGTCGTCGTCGCAGCTCATGTGTGAGTTACTGAGGTGATTTATCTGATTTTGGTAAAGTAATCTGCTTCTCCTTGTACGACGTCAGCCCTACTCAACTCCTTTCCTTCCTCCTGTATTTTTGACGTGTTTTTGTCACGTACGTTTGCAAACTAAGTGCTGTCACACACACACACACACACACACACACACACACACACATACAGGAGTTGACCCCGTTAAGCGGTCTTTAACAATTTTCCATCATTACGCTGCCGGTATATATCTGGCTACTGAACAGCTCTATGAACTCCAAATTATTCCAAATTATGGAATTTGCTTCGTTTTTGCATTCTAAGAGCTGTGGTATATAAATTATTTCTCTAAAGCAACAAACATGGAAGTGTGATTTCTTACCATCATTGTGCAGCCATTGTGTGTGACCTCTTTGGCACTAACATTATGTGGTCATTGTGTGTAAGCTCATCTGTATCAACATTATGTGGTCATTGTGTGTAAGCTCATCCGTATTAACATTATGTGGTCATTAATAAACTCATGTGTACCATCATTATGTGATCATTTTGTGTATGCTCATTTGTACTAACTTTATGCGGTCATTGTGTACCATCATTAAGTAGTCATGGTGTGTAAACTCTTATGTACCATCATTATGTAGTCATTGTTGGTAAGCTCATCTGTACCATTATTGTGTAGTTAATTTGTGTAAACTCTTATGCATTATTACCAGGCGGTCTGCAGGTGTACCATCATACTTATAAAGATGTTACATTCTAAAATCACATAATTTGTAAACTGATTTCAAATACATTGAATTGAAATCTTCAAAAAGACTTTATTGTAAATCTTTAGTGGATTTTAGTTAACTAGCAGTAGAACATGTTAAAGACATTTGTATTATGATGCTGAGAATATGAATAAACTTTACTTGACTCACTATGAAAACTGCTTTGAAGTTTGATGCAGAATGTGCTTAAAAAAAAACTTACGTAATCGTAACTGAGTTGAGCAACAGAATGAGAAAAAGATAGAGAAAAAGAAAACACAAATCTGTCAAATGGCTTCAGTATAAATGTATTCAAACTGTAATACATATTTTAATGTTCAAACAACTGGTAGTGTGCAGGACTATGGACAATACATAAACATGTGTGGTTAGCAGACAGTGGCAATGGGTGAGCTAGCATCTCAAAGATAGAAAATCACACTGGTTTTGTTTGGTTTCATATTTATCAATATTATAACAAATCAATTAGTTAGTTAGTCATTGTTTATAGGGTCTAGCGGACTGATAAAAGCCGAATCAGGACCACAACTCAGTTGAAAGAGGGCTCACTCCCAATCCATATAAAAGATCTGCTGAAACAACCCTAACGGTAACACTGAAGGCACTCCACCAGCCGGTCACTTTTACAATAAAGGCATCCCATGCAGGGGACGCTGAGGCTATACTCTTAATTTATCGAACCCCCGTTTAAAAAATTGGAATAAAAACATGATTAAATATTAAAACAAAACACATACATATTAAATGCCTACATTGCTAAATAATATCATAGAAAGCCCTAGTGTCCATTTGGCAGAGAGCGTCCAATATCCCCGAGCTGACCCAATACACAAAAGAGGAGTTTTGGGAGAGTTTTCAAGAAAAAAGGTAGATGACTAGTCTAGCGAAGAAGATAGTAGAGCTATAGAACAGAGTATGAATACGAAAGAACAAAGAAGAAAGACTGCTACAGTGGGAATTTAAACTACAGCACTAAATTTTCAGAAAGTGAGGATGCTATTCATACAGAAACCCCCGGCAACTCCACGGTGGTGTTACTTCCAACACACACAAAAATAAAAAATAATTATAATCAGTCAACTAACAAGAAAATCATCCAAATGTAACCAAAAAAATGTGTTTTTTAAATTTAAAAAAGCACATATTTAACAAAAAAAAAAACAAAAAAAAGTGGGGAAAAAAACCTACAACAACACTAATTAAAAAACATAAAAGTCAATAAATTGCACATTTTGCAGACATCTTTACATACGCACGGAACGCACATTCATCACTCAGACATGCAAAGTCACTATTATTAGAAGATGAAAAGGGAATCTAATTTTAATTTTGAAATGTTTAGATTGACTGCATCCAATATTTTTATTGAAGGGAGCGAGGAAACCAGAGTACCCAGAGAAACCAACAGTGACCTGAAAAGCCTCGTACCTACAAGTCGCACAAGTTCATCCCTTGATATTTGATATTCGAGCTTCGATATTTTTATTTACACTGCCCAAGCACGAACATCGACATAAGAGATTCGGCTATTAATTTGCATAACTTCGTGTAACATAAAATTAATATGGGTGCTTGGGCTGTGTCAATAACGAATGGTGGTTTAATTGAATGAATGATAATGGTAGTGCTTCGGCTTGCGGATCGGAAGGTCCCGGGTTCGAGCCCTGGCCGGGCCATTGTGTTGTGTCCCTGGGAAAGACACTTTACTCCTGTTTTCCTACTCCTTCGGATGAGAGTATAAACCGAGGTCTAGTCTGTGTCGCATACATTCCATCATAACGGACTTTAAAGATCCTGACGCTCATGTCCTAGACGGGTGAGTGCCGGTGACAAGAAAACACCCAGCATGCACCTAGGTCCTTCTCCCCCATCCCTGGCTGCCCAGGATTGTGCTCAGTTGTCCGGGCGTCAGACCATGCGCCCAAAGGCTGCGGGTGGGCATCTCGGGCGGCTTAAGTTAGATCCTGTATCGGCCAGCGCCTTGAGCAGCGCTTGAGCTGGAAAAGCGCTATATAAGAACGATTAAATAATAATAAATAATAAATAAGTACATCAATGTCTTATCAATTTCCTGAAAACCTGTAGCAGTCTACTTAGTAAACAGGGCAACATACAAACCATTGTTTCAAAGTGCTGCAGTCACACAGAGCTGTGCATGGTATCTACTATGATTGCTAAAGGATGCTCTAAAATAAAATAGAAAGATCATTCAAACACTGAACCATGATACTATAAGTATTTAGGGCACTGTTCGGGATGCATATTTGCAGACAACAGGACAGAGCTGCTCAAAGTGCTGGCCGATACAGGATCTAGCCAAAGCGGCCCAAGGCGCCAACCTGCAACCTCTGGGCGCATAGTCTGATGCTCAACCTGCAACCTCTGGACATATAGTCTGACTCTCAAACGACTGAGCACAATCCTGGACGATGAGGTATTGGACCTAGTTCAGTGCAAAGTGTATTGGGTAGCTGGCACTCGCCCAGCTAGAACATGAGCGTCAAGATCTTTAAAGTCCGTGCAATGGAATGCATGCATGCAGACTTGATCTCAGTTTATACTCTCATCTGAAATACTAAAAGAAATGTTATCCTTTCCAATTGCCCAATGCATGCTTACCTAAACTAAACACTTCAAAATATAATCGATTTTTTTCACGCGCACCCAACTGTCTTAATTATGTTCATGGCATTGTACATGTGCCCTTGACCCATCCAGCTCACACGAAATCTCTATTACCAATCATATTTGGCACTCACCCTAAGACAAGCATACATTTAATTTTGATCTTTAACGATTCTTACATCTCATGAAAACTGACAGTGGACGCATCAAAATATTGATTACACCTCATCAATAAAGATCATGAATAGTCCATTTCGCCATTTCCATTTGTTTGGTCACTGCTCCCTCTAAACATGACTCAGCACACTATTCAATTTCAACAAGTTAGATTGTCAGAATTTTTTTAGCAACAATTTATTCACAGACTAGAGAAAGCAGTACCAGCACAATTTGTGTCCCCAACGATTCATGCTTTCAGTCACATACTGTCCTGTACAACGAGACGGAAATACTGTAGAATTACAGAAGGAAAGAACACTTAACGTTTTAGATCATAGATTCTTCTTATCAACAACAAAAATCCCAGCTTGTGGTGTTCTGTTTTGTTTTCTGTTGATAAAAGATAGCTATCAAATGATATGTTGAGTATAATTTTTTTCCTCCCTAAAGTTTGTTCTTCCGCAATACTTGATTGATTGATTGTTGCTTTAGGTCCAGCGGACTCCCCTGAGCCAAATCAGGACCGGACAACCCCCGATCTGCATAAAAGATCTGCTGAAACAACCCTAGTGGGAAAACTGAATGCCCTCCACCGGCCAGTCACTTTACAATAAAGACATCCCACGCAGGGGACGGCTGAGGCTTTACCCCAACCACTCGAACCCCCGGTTACAAAAACAAAATAGAATACAAACATCATTATAAATTATCAACAAAACACATACATATCAAATGCCTATGTTGCTAAATAATAACATCATAGAAAGCCCTAGTGACCACCCGGCAGAAAGCGTCCAATACTCCCAAGCTTATCCAACAGACCCCATACACAAACAAGGAGTCTTGTCCAGGAAGAGTTTTCAAGAAAAAAGGTAGGTCATTGATCTAGCGAAGAAGAAGATAGTATAGCAGAGTGATAGGACAGAGCAGGAATGGGAAAGTGCAAATGAGGAAGACAGCGACAGTGGGAATTTAAAGCACTAAATTTCCAGAAAGTGGGGATACTATTTATACTGAAACCCCCGGCACTCCAACGGGGGTATCCGCAATACTTATGTCTCATGATTAATACTTCATGAATCAATGGTCATAGTTTTTATGCATAACTGTCCAGTATGAATGTAACAAATACAACCGTAAGCATGATGATGCTACATGGGTCATTTTTGGTGCCATTCATATACAGGCAATTGCCTTGGTCACAGAATTTTCAGTAATTGGTTTCAAACGACGTTCTACATTACATTACAAATTGTTTCACAAAACCACGCTGTCAACAAAGGTGGTCTACACAGTGCATACACGCAGCCATTTAGTGCATGAAGTCTTTACCAGTGAAAAGGTTTAGTGTACTTAAAACATGAGGAATCACAACATCACACTATTTTTGGAGAGCTGCAATGGTGCACTAGTGGACCATCAGTCTCAAAAGTCCAGAGTTTGGCATCTAGAAGTTTCTGAAGCAGTGCAGTTGTGCCTGAAAAGAATCGAGGCAGGCGTGACAGTCCCTCATACACAGAGTTTGTATGTACACAGTGTTTTTATCTAGCTGCGTTAGCTGTTGCTGTGGCCCGATTTCTTACAAAATCTTTGATGTTTTTCCAAGTTCTGTGCCTGAGAACAGGTTCTTTTTGGAGGCAGTCTTCTATGACAGCTTTACCAGGTAAGGTGTGGAGGTGAATGTAGCGACCCAACTGTCGATAACAAGCTGCTACTTCCTCTTTACTCCATGGATGTCTGTATCAACTGTGTTTGGCAACTGGAAAACAACAAAATATAATATTATTGTAATATGCCTGCATTCATTACATGTAATGATGTAAACTATGAATAACAGACTGTTTTAAGCCTTTTGTTCCATTAGTTGTACATTGTTTTATGAAGAAAAAAATATACATCAAAATTAAAATAATTGTAAGAAAGTGTTTCAAATTAACTGCTGATCTTGTACTATTGTGATCTACCATTTGAAACAAAGCTTAATCTAGAGTTAATGAACCACTTCCCTGGCTCTGTTCATATCACTCATGAGTCATGTATCTGATGGAAACAGTTTTTTTTTGGTTTTTTGTGGTTTTTTTGTTTTTTGGTTTGGGGGTGGGAGGGGGGTGGTGGTGGTGGTGGTGGTGGGTAATCCTGAGCAAGTGTTTTTATTTAAGCTGCATATATATATATAATTTACCTTTGAAAGAAAACAAGGCAATATTATTGTTTACTTCCCTCCCGAACTATACAATACAACATAATTATTAGTTTTTTTTTAAAATACAGAACAATGGTTGTTAACAGACTTACCATATTACAATTCATTTCAGAAGACGGCGTTATTTCTGCAGGGGCTGGTGATGGCAGCGATGCCGACTTCTCCAGTTCTGCTGCTGTAGTAGCTACTGTGGAAACGACAGATGTAGTTGCTTCAGCTGGTGTTGTAGATGATGCTTGGACTAGTGCATCCTTTATTACATTCCTACACAGCACAAAAAAATATATTCTGCTCAAATCTGTTATCTGTTGTCTATTGTTACTCTTGATAAGCACATAATGAATCGTTATGTCTAAATTACTCTAAATGTTGTCCTCCCACCTCTTTTTCGGTCTTCCTCTTCTTCTACCTCCTTGCACTGTGCCTTGCAGAATAGTCTTTGCAAGGCCTGATGATCTGGTGACGTGGCCATACCATCGGAGTTTCCGTTTCTTCACCGCTGTGAGCAGGTCATCGTGTTGTCCAATTCAATTGCTTGTGTGATGGTCTGTCGGACTTCGTCGTTGGTGATGTGTTGGGTATAGGAAATGCCCAGAAGTCTTCTGTAGCACCTCATCTCCATGCTTTATATTCTTCGTTGGAGATCTGCTGTGAGGGTCCATGCTTCGCAAGCATATAGGAAGATGGAGATGACAAGGGAGCGTAGCAGTCTTACTTTGGAATGTAGACTGATGGTCCTGTCTTTCCAAATGGGCTTCAACCCTGTCAGGGCAGCAGTTGTTTGTGCGATCCTGGAGAGGACTTCCTGTCGGGACCCATTGTCTAATACAATGGCTCCTAAATATTTGAAGCTATGCACTGTGTTGAGGGATTGGCCTTGGACTTTGATGTCCGTGTTGATGCCATTGGTGTTGTTGGTCATCATTTTGGTCTTCTCTGCACTTATTTCCATTCGATAAGCTCTGGAGGTGGTGTCAAGCCTCTGTACCAGCTGTTCAAGTTCTTGTTCCTCTCCAGGCAATCCATCAATGTCATCCTCAAAACGAAGATTGGAGATTGCTCTACCCCCTATGCTGACTGTGCCTTCATGATCTGCAAGAGCATCTGACATGATGCGCTCTAGGAAGATGTTGAAGAGTGTTGGAAAGAGTAGGCATCATTGACGCACACCGATTGTTGTTCTGAACCAGTTCCCGATGGCGCTGTTGTGGAGGACTGCACTGGTAGCCTTGTCATACAGGCTTTTGATGACTTCAATAATTTTAGGGCTGATGTTGTACACTTTCATTGTTGCCCATAGAGCTGCATGCCAGACTCGGTCAAACGCCTTCTTGAAGTCTATGAACACATGATATAGATGTTGTTGGTGCTGTAGGTATTTCTCACAGATTATTCTGAGGTTGAAAATCTGTTCAGTGGTACTTCGCCCTGACCTGAATCCTGCTTGTTCTTCAGCTATGATTTGTTCAGCTTGGGGTTTCAACCTGTTGAGTATTATTTTCAGGAGGACCTTGCTGGGATGGCTGATGAGGCTGATGGTGCGGTAATTTTCACACTCCTGAAGGTTACCTTTTTTGGGAAGAGTGATGACAAGTGACTGGGTCCATGGTATTGGCCACTCCCCACTCTGCCAGATCTTGTTACAGATAATGGTGAGGGCATCAATCATCACTTCTTCTCCTGCTTGTAGCAGTTCCTCCGGTATGTTGTCCACACCCGCTGACTTCCATTTCTTCAGCGATTGCACTGCTGCCTGAACTTCTTCCCGGAGAATTGGGAGGATTTCTTCTTCTTATCTGTTCTCGGGACATGCTAGAACTGATGGGTCTCCATTTGGTGTATGGTTGTAAAGGTCAAACAGTACTCTGTATGGGGTTTTCCAGTTGAAAAAAAATAAAATAAAAATCTTACCAAAGTATAGTTGTATTTACAAAAATTAACGTGGCCAAGTCATTTCCCGAATCAACAATACATGTGTTCAAAAGAACGAATTTGTGCTGCTCTCTTCATTGTGACAAAATAAAAATGAGGAAACTAATGATGAAGAAATTTAAGGAAACTAAAACATAAACTCACATTTCCTTTAACAACCGGAAATATTCTGCAGCAGTCTGGGGTCTTACAAATTCCGATGCCTTCTGAGGCCTTCCATGCCAAGAAGCCATTGGCAGTGTTTGGGTACTCTGCTGCGTCTGCAATTGATATCAAAACAAATAATTTTAAGAATTCAATTTGTACACCAGGCGCATGGCAAAGATACATTATTTTATTTTATTAGTCCAAATGTGTAAATTTCAACTCTCATTTTCATGTCCTGGTGAAGCACAATTCAAATTGCTTAAATAATACAAAAGAAAACAAATTAAAACATTGTGTCAATTTTACTCAACTGACCATTATGCCCTAATTGTGTATGCACTCAATACACCATTATTCATCACATGTTTCTGTGTTCATCTAATTATGTTCATTCAAATTACATGATTTCAACAAGAATCAATGATCATGATTAAAATGCTTTTAACTACTTAAACAAGGCTCCAAAAACAAATAATTAAAAATCCATCAAACAAATTTATACATTCGTAGAATTTGTGCACACGGTCGAGAGCTTATGCTTACAACAGCCAGGTCAAAATGTGTCTGTGAGGATCCATGTGCTAACACAGTAGGACCAGCTAGTGTGCAGTCACAGAAGTCCTAATTATAGGCCTCACTATACTGATTGATTGATTGATTGTTGCTTTAGGTCCAGCGGACTCCCCCGAGCCAAATCAGGACCGGACAAACCCCGATCCGCATAAAAGATCTGCTGAAACAACCTTAGTGGGAAAACTGAATGCCCTCCACCGGCCAGTCACTTTACAATAAAGACATCCCACGCAGGGGACGGCTGAGGCTTTACCCCAACTAATCGAACCCCCCGATTACAAAAACAAAATAGAATACAAACATCATTATAAATTATCCACAAAACACATACATATAAAATGCCTATATTGCTAAATAATAACATCATAGGAAGCCCTAGTGACCATCCGGCAGAAAGCGTCCAATACTCCCAAGCTGATCCAACAGACCTCATACACAAACAAGGAGTCTTGTCCAGGAAGAGTTTTCAAGAAAAAAGTTAGGTCATTGATCTAGCGAAGAAGAAGATAGTATAGCAGAGTGATAGGACAGAGCAGGAATGGGAAAGAGCAAATGAGGAAGACAGCGACAGTGGGAATTTAAAGCACTAAATTTCCAGAAAGTGGGGATACTATTTATACTGAAACCCCCGGCACTGTAGTATTTGATAAATAATTTTAATTTGTCTTCTTTCTCAAATTTCTGTTGGTGCCCATCATACTTTATTACTTGTTGCTTAGGGCGCGTCCACATGACAAGCTTCGAGCGAAGCTTTGAGCTGCGCTTCAGCTGCGCTGCGAAAAGTCTAACTAGAATTACTGTAGAAGCGTCCACACCACGAGCCGCGCGGCTATTGCTAGCTTCGAGCAGCGGTAATATTCTCGGCATTTATCGACGCTCGAAGCTCAAGCGGTGGTTTTGGGTCCTTGACCTTGATTGGTTTTGTGTCCTTGGCCTTGAATCAGTCTTCTTACCACCCTTCGCTTACGGAATCAGAGAACTACAAAATAAGAGATTGTGGCAGAAAAAACAAAAAGATTTTCGAACAGGGAGGTTCGAGCAAAGCTGTTTCAGGAGGTGCCTAAAATGGCAAGGCACTCAAGTTAGTGATTGAGTGAAGATGGTTATAAATTTTATAATAAAATGACCAATTGCTCTTTTCGTATAGTATAGGCCTAATTGACAAAATTGCAGCTTTATCATTTGTGCAGTCGCCATTGAAAAATAATAGTACCCAGTAAGTGCTTTTTTTTCTTTTATTATGTTTTAACACAATTTGTTGCAAATAAAATACAGATCTAGATCTATTAAGCGAATTCACATTTGATGTTTTCACTCAGATTTAGAACCGTGCTTACAGTCCCAAATTCAACCTAGATTTAGATCTGGATTTTATAAATAAAAAATAAATAAAAGGGCTATGATGGTAAATTATCAATGAACACTTATGATGTAGGTATTGTGTGTTCGATGCCAGCCAATAAAAGTTTACAAAAATATATAGTTAACGTTTTAACTTGGGTTTATTTCTTTGTAGGGGTGGGGGGTGGGGGAAAAACAAGAGAGAGAAAAGGGGAAGGCTGAACAGTAAATGACCAACATTTGGGTGGAGTGCATGATTGCAAATCCATCTTTTTTAAATCTGCACTCTTTGTTTTATTTTTTTTAAAATAGTACATTCCATGTTGATCTTAAAAGTGACCAACTTTAGATTTAAAATCACAAGCTTTGTGACGTATATGAACATGGAAAAACTAAAGTCACGAGAGTCTCATCCTTCATTATCACTGCCGTCAGTTAGTTCAGCAAAGTTATATTAACTGTAGCTTTCCTGCCAGTTCACTGCACCAACCCTGACAAAATACTCAACCAGCTGTTCTCTCACCCATGCTAAGTATTTTCCAGGACGACCTGAGTAACACCCCATCCATCTGTCCTGTTCGCCACGGACTTGAGTATCATCCCAGATCTCCGTGTCCTTTTTTTTTATATCAGCGCTTTCATGATGGATGACTGCATTGTGCAAGGCAACAGTGCTAGCACAATGTGGTCAGCAGTGGTCACGTTGTGCAGATTGCTGTTTTCAGCACTTACCATTTTCCAGCAAGCACTACAAACCCGCATTCTACACAACGGCTTGCCATGGCGATAATTCAAGATGATATCGACTGTGTTGATGCATGTTATTAGGTATGGCTTGGGCGATAGGCTGGGTTACCTACCCAAACATAGGAAAGGTGAATGTTGGAATTTGGTAGTGGGACATATTTACTGTATTGTATTCCCTTCAAGGCAGAGTTTCATCTGAAACCTGGAAAATATTCCATCACTCTCTTTCCCGTAGGCTCCAACTTCAACAGAAATACATTTTAGTTGCGGGTCTGCGATGCCTTGCAAAACCACAGATAATAAACTTCTGAACGACAGCTAGCATCACGCTCGCAGGCAGCTAGCTGTAACAGCTTGTCATGTGGCCACCCAAGCTGTCGCCGAGCTTACAGCCAGCTGTACAGCTAGGGAGCTGCTAGCTTTTTGACGCTTTTGGTGTGGCCACCCACCGCTCAAAGCTCAAAGCTCGTCCAACGCTACGCCACCGCTAGCTCAAAGCGCAGCTCGTCATGTGGACGCGCCCTTACACTGTCACTGGTAGATAATTATGTACAGCAACCATGCAAACTTGAAAGTGTACATGTAAAAAAGTAAGATCAAGAAAAAGAATTAAATTAAAAGAGGTGAATTTAAAAGGAAAAGAAGATACTAGTTTGAAGTAGTAGTAGTAGTACTACTACTACTAGTACTAGTACTAGTAGTCGTATAGGAGCAAAATGAGCATGTGATTTTCCTACACATTTCATTATCATACTCATAGCAATAAAATATTTTTTTAAACTGTGGAAGTATATCTAACAGGTGTTTAAAGTTATTTATGCTTGGTGCATTCTTAAGTGAAATAGCTAGATTAGTCCAGTTAGTAACAAAGTCTGTTAGAATCAAAAACTTCCTTTTTTAGTATTGGAATGCTGAATAAAAACTTTTCCTTCCGACATTCATGTAAAGAAAAAACAAACATCAGAACTGATAATTAATTTGAATTAACCAACGTGATTCTGAATCAACAATGTAAGGAAACAAAGTAGAATTAGAACAGTGCTGTCAGTAGAAGAGTGATGGTGACACAGCATGCCATGGAAGTGGCACTAGATCTAGCTTCAATGGACTCTCCACAGAAAAAGGGAAGAAAAAATGTTGAATTTTCACAGACAGCATCCATGGTTTTCTCATAATAATGGCACAAATACATAAGCACTCAAAGTAAATAATTAACAAACGAAAAATCAACTAAAGCACAGCAACTTACCAGTGGCTCTTTCCAATTCAAGATGGCGACTTGTGCACACTTGTTTTCAAAAACTAGTTCCCTCTCTCTCCTTAGTGTGTGATTTCACGTCTACTTTTTACAGCACAAATGCTGCCGTGATACACACACGTGTGTAAAGGGTCGTGTGTGACCATCAATGAATTTCCCACGTTATGCTGCCTAAACCAATCACAGCTCGGATTATAATTTATGCATATTTTAGAGGTTAGGGAGTTCAAAAATCGTAATTGTGCATTATGCGGTCGGCAGCATAAAGAGCGAGGCAGCATAACGTGAGTGTGTAACCATACGATTGGCAGCCTAACGGAGTCAACACAAACGCACACACACATTCACACACACACAGGCACACCCACACAAACACACACACACACACACACAGAGGGGGGTATAGCGAAAAACTGTGTGACAGCTTAGGGCATGATGGAAGTAGGTGCTAGCTTAAGGACTAGCTGTAAGAATGGTCCATAGGACCTAATGCTATTATCCTATTAAAGGTTTCGACTTCGACTTTATTGTTTTTTTCTTTCGCACGTTCAATTTGGACTGTTGCAAACAGAGTTATGTAATCCATGTTATGTAGCTTCGGAATTAATCTAATACTGTAATCATATAATGATAGCTTTTGCTCGCAGAATGCCGTTAGTTTGCCTTGGGTAATAAGAATTATAGCGGAATGGGGTAGGGGTGAGGAGTAGGGGAAGTGAGAGGAGGTGGGTGAATGTTTTATTGTAAAACTAATTGCTAAATTCCATTACGGCGCTACAGTGAAAGAAATAGACACTACACTACACTACACTACACTACACTACACTACACTACACTACACTACACTACACTACACTACACTACACTACACTACACTACACTACACTACACTAAAATGTAGATTGCAGGACTCTGTGACACCTTCACAGAGAACTTCTCTATAGACAACCCCACCATCACCACCACCACCACCATAATAATAATAATAATAATAATAATAATAATAATAATAATAATAATAATAATAATAATAATAATAATAATAATAGCTAAAGTAATATAACTTAAATTTTATGAATTTTAATTTATGATTATTATCATTGTTGTTGTTGTTGTTATTATTATTATTATTATTATTATTATTATTATTATTATTATTATTATTATTATTATTATTATTATTATTATTATTACTCCTGCTACTACTACTACTACTACTACTACTACTACTACTACTACTACTACTACTACTACTACTACTATAATCATTATCATTATTACTATTGTTATTATTATAACGCCCTGTGGGTTCGGGCACTGAATAGAATAGACCCAACGTTTCCCGGCGTGTCGTAAGAGGCGACTAACAGGGGTGATGTCAGCACGGCATCACTGGGCAAAAGTCTTCTACACAGAAGTCACCCGCCAGGACGGAGGAACTTCACGTTACTACGGGTTCAACGACCACGTGCTCGGGGCCAAGGCGAGCCACACTGTAGGCCCCTACTTGTCGATTTCGGCTGTGGCCAACAAACTTGAGAGAATTGGGCACTGCCAGGTCTTTCTTACCGTATGATGAAAAGAATCACTGACTCTATACCCGATCGGTCATCGCTTGGGTCACCAAGGACCTGCTCCTTCCGTTGGCCACCAGGACGGAGGTTATAAGTGGATTACTGATGAACAGCAAGATCGGCACGAGAAACAACATCTTCATAGGAACCTGGAATGTCAGGAGGGAAAATTAAAAGAACTAACCCACAACCTGGACCACTATTGATGGAACATTTTAGGTATCAGCGAATTGCGCTGGAAAGGCCTAAGTGAAACAACGACCGACAAAGGCCACAAGCATTATTTCAGGGGGAGAGATGACAGGCACACCATCATCCAGGCCTATGGCCCAACATCAGGCTATGACGACAACCAAGTGGAAGATTTCTATGAACATCTACAGGCTGTCCTTAAGCAAGTGCCGAAAAAGGACATAGTCATAGTGCAAGGCGACTGGAATGCCAAGGTTGGCCAAGATGCGCACCACAACTGAAGAGACACACGTGGACCCCACTGCAACAACGAGACAAATGACGGGGGTCTGAGAATCTTGGAGTTTGCCAGATACAACAATCTGATACTGGCAAAACCGCTTGGTCTCCAAAAAATAAATCCAGATGATGGACACGGCACAGTCCCAGCGGGGAGCATCACAACCAGATTGACTACATCATGGTCAAGACACGCTTCAGATCAAGCATCAACATTTTCTGGCAACCCACTTATCCAGGAGCAGACATCGGAAATGACCACGATCTCGTGATTATGTTCTTCCGGTTCCACTCGAACAGAGTAAACACAGCAAAGTGCAACAGACTGAAGTACAAGCCGGACAAACTGCAAGACCAGGAGGTGGCAGAAATATTCCAAGCCACAATTGGAGGGAAATTTGCACCACTGCTCTTTATGAGAGCTGGTGAAGTAGATGTCAACACATTAACCATCACCTTCAACTCAGCTGTGACAGATGCCGCCACTGAGATCCTTGGCAAGCACCGCCCAAAAAAGAAACCGTAGATCACACCTGAACTTTTGGACCTGTTTTATAAACGAAGAGAGATGAAAAAGAAAAAGAACACTTCACAGGGAGATGATGCCTGCCCAAAAATCAACAATGACATCTGAAAAGGCATGTGCACAGCACAGGAGAACTGGATAGAAGATCAATGCCAGGAAATAGAGAACAGTCTGAACAAGAACAACAGCAAGAAGACCTACCAAACTGTGAAGTGGCTGACAAGTGTTATATAGCCCAAGGTCTCGATGATCCAAAGGAAGTCTGGCATATGCCTTACAGAAGAACAAGAAGTCTTGGATAGATGGACAGAGTACTGCTCTGACCTTTACAACCACACACCAAACGGAGACCCATCAGATCTAGCATGTCCCCAGAACAGAGAAAAGAAGGAGAAATCCTCCCAATCCTCCGAGAGTAAGTTGAGGCAGCAGTGCAATCACTGAAGAAGGGGAAGTCAGGGGGAGTGGACAACATATCCGCGCAATTGCTTCAAGTAGGAGGAGAAGCGATAGATGACGCCCTCATCATTATCTGTAAAAGATCTGGCAGAGTGGGGGGAGTGGCCTACACCATAGACTCAGTTGCTTGTCATCACTCTTCCCAAAAAAGGTAATCTTCAGGAAAATTAAGAAAATTAACGCACCATCAGCCTCATCAGCCATTCTAGCAAGGTCTTCTTGAATATAATACTCAACAGGTTGAACCCCACATCCTGAACAAATCATAGCTGAAGAACAAGCAGGATTCATGGCATGACAAAATACCACTGAGCAGATTTTGAACCTCAGAATAATCTGCGAGAAATACCTACAGCTCCAACAACATCTATAGCATGTGCTTGTAGACTTCAAGAAAGCGTTTGACCGAGTCTGGAAGGCAGCTCTGTGGGCAACCATGAGAGCGTAAAACATCAGCTCTAACATTATTGAAGTCATCAAAAGCCTGTATGACAAGGCTACCAGTGTAGTCCTCCACAACAGCGCCATCGGAAACTGGTTTAGAACAACAATCGGTGTGGTTCAAGAATGCCTCTCTCCAACACTCTTCAACATCTTCCTAGAGCGCATCATGTCAGATGCACTTGCAGATCACGAAGGCACAGTCAGCACATGGGGTAGAGCAATCTCCAACGTCCATTTTGCGGATGACATTGATGGATTAGCTGGAGAGAAACAAGGTTGAAGCCCATTTGGAAAGACAGGGCCACCAGTCTACATTCCAAGTAAGGCTGCTGCGCTCTCTTGTCATCTTCATCTTCTTATACGCTTGCGAAACATGGACCCTCACAGCAGATCTACAACGAAGAATACGAGGTATGGAGATGAGGTGCTACAGAAGACCTTTTGCCATTTCCTATAGCCAGCAAATCACCAACAACGAAGTCCAACAAACCATCACACAAGCCATTGGACAAAACGATGACATTCTCACAGTGGTGAAAAAACGGAACCTCCGATAGTATGGCCATGTCACCAGAGCATCAGGCCTTGCAAAGACCATCCTGCAAGGCATGGAGCAAGGAGGCAGAAGAAGAGGGAGACAAAAAAGAGATGGGAAGACAACATTCGAGAATGGACTGGCTTGACGCTGAGCGAAATCATGAGGGTCGTGAAGACAGAGAAAGATGGAGTACGCTGGTTAAACGATCATCTGTGGTGCCCCTACGACCTTCGAGCTACGGGATAGGATAGGAGGGATTATTACAATTGTTCTTATATAGCGCTTCACCAGTTAAAGAGCTTGTTCCAGATTCTGGATGAAACAAGAACTAACATAAATCGAAAGCTTTAAAACCAGTCTTGTACATATTGTTTTTAATTTGCAGGATTCCTATGATGGCGTGACAGCCACAGGATGACATACGCCCCACGTCCAGATCAATTCAAACCACATCGATTTGTTTTTGCCCGTTGGATTTTTTTTCCACACAGAGCATCAAAGACAACAGAGCTTCCAATAAATCACAAGGTGTTATAAAATCCTGATACTCTGAATAATACTATCTTTATTTTCTTTATATGCCAATACCTTGGGCAGCATTTGACATTGCCCAAAAACAACTTCTCTCGGTTCCACTGAGTCAGTAGTTTCTGAGTTGTTCCATCGTTCCATATATTACAGTATCATGCATCTGCAATACAATGCAATGCAATGCAATGCAATACAACACAACACAATACAATACAACACAACACAATACAGTACAGTAAAATGCACACCACACAATGCAAAACTTGAATTTTGTTTTGGTCTAAGCTTGAGTGCTTGCAACGTTTGGCGAGCAAGTGACGTTGCCTAACTGGTCTAGGTTTCAATTTTTCTCATTAACATCTTTTGTTCACAACCCTTTAGTAATTTCAAGCGTTTACCAAACCTCAAAACAGCGTGGTCTGGGAATAGGCAGATGCGTCAGAATTCGCTAGCTAAAGCGAAACATAAACTATTGAAATAAATGATTCTTTGATTGTTGATTAAAAACAAACAAACAAACAAACAAGCATGGACCTATTGTTGTGCAACTACTGAATACTCTGCATGCCCAGTAAATTGAAAAAAAAAAAGACACGATTCATAACGTATGGGGTAAAACGCGAAATGTCACGTCTTCTTTCCCTCTGACAGCTGCGCAAGATTAATCTGGCATAAATCCCAACCGACCAATAAGGGTAAGGCAACGTACGACCTATCAGATGGAAAATGGGACAATTACGTGTTGGAAAAGTAAAACCCAAACCATTAGTGGAGATAACTGTGTCAATAAATGATCATCCTGCGTATCAAGTTTGGACCGGTAGGACTATTGACGTTGGGTCGCTGCCTGCCTGTCTGTCTGTCGTTGTCTACCTGCATGTCCGTTTGTCGTTGTCTATCTCTACTTGTCTGTCTCTCTGTCTGTCTGTCTGTCTGTCTCTCTCTCTGCCTGTTTGTCTGTCTGTCTGTCTGTCTGTCTCTCTCACACACACACACACACACGCACACATTCGTGAACACATAAACAGATAGCAATACTACCTTCTATAGAAAGCATTATGGTGGTGCTGATGAGGATGAGGATGATGATGAGGGTGGTAGTAGTAGTGGTGGTGGTGGTGGTGGTAGTGATGATGAGGAGGAGGAAGACGACGACGATTAGGATGTTGATAGTGGTGATAATAATGACGATGATGATTATGCCGATGATGAAGATGATGATCATTGTAATGTTTAGCAATGATTCATGTGCACTCCACATGCACACTGGATTCATTTTAGGGTCAGGAGAGAAACAAAAGACAGTAGAAACGATGCGTCTTGCCAATGATTCACTTGATTATTATGCTGAATGGGTGATTCAAACGTTGGTGATTCACTGAAGGAGGAGAAAAAGGATGAGGGTTTGGAAGAGAAAGAGGAAGAACACCAACAATGATTCCTTTCCAATCCACCGTTTGCACACCGTCTGATGATTCTAAATCGGATGAGTGATTTTAATAGTAGTAGTAGTAATAGTAGTAGTAGTAGTGGAAGAGAAAAAGGGAGAGTAAGAGTTGAAGGAGGAGTAGTACATCAACAGTAACAACTGCAAAGACAAGAACACATGGTAGAAATGATGGCAAGAACAAGGAAAGGATGATGATGATGATGATGATGATGATGATGATGATGATGATGATGATGATAATGATGATGATAAGTAGGTTAACATACTTTCAGTGATTCATTCGACCTCAAAGCATAATCACCTGATGATTAAAGCCTAGATGATTCAGAGGAAAGTACGGACAACGTGTTTCCCATTTCAGTGTGTTCAGATTAACACAATAATCAATAATTCAAACACCCCAGCCCTGATTAGGCACAGAAGACTTAAGCTGAAGTCACACGAACAACAATTCTGGCACAACGCTTTGTCAACAGAAACTTTGTTTGAACAGTATTTATCAACGCATGTAGTCACACGGCAAAGTAAATATCTGCAACATCTGCTCCAAAACAATGCGCACTCCGCAATCTTCCGACAGTTGCATTTCTCTTTGTGCGGCTATTGTAGTTGTAAAAGCATGGTCCACTTAACCCAATAGCGACGATCGCATAATTATCATTGCTCTGTATAAAGTATTGCAAAATAGAAAGCGTAAGAAAAAGTGGCTATATTGGATGAAACCTTGGCTGGCGACTACTGGTTGACTGCGCATCACTGAATGCGCATTTAGAGTTGCGCAGTGGCGAAACGTATGCATTCTTATTGGCTACAACAATTTTGTTGAAACAAAAATTTAAAGCAAATTCTAAGCTTAAATCATGAAACGTTTTTTTTTTTTTAAACAGTCAACCAACAGATGTTTGAGACATGATCACGCGTTAAACTCATGAAAAATGTTGGTGTCCAGCTTTACTCATACCAAAGATACTAGAAACTATCTTTGCTCATACACACACAGCATAACAAGGATGAAGATGATTTTGATTATCGTTACCACAGGAATCAATATAATAATAATAATAATAATAAGCGCTTTTCTTAAAACTCCCCAATTAGGCTCAAAGCGCAGCGATCTGTACCAATATAAACACACACTCTCTCTCCCTCTCACACACGCACACACACACGCACAACAAACACACATTAATTGTATCACCCAAACATATGGTGTAAAGTCAGGGAGATCGCTATTAGAGGAAGTCTTGAGCGAAGAGGAGTTGCAGTTAGACAGAATCACAGAATGAATCACGTAGTTTGGATTTTTTTTTGGATTAAGATTAGAGTCTAGCAGACGAGCGGAAATCAAGATACCAACAGATGACAAACAACTAACGAATCAACCAACAGAGTATTCTCCGTCTCTTTTTCTCCCTCCTACTTACGACTACTTTCACATCAAGCTAAGAGGTAGGCAAAGGGGTCCCCGTAAACTTTCAGTTGTTGAGTAGAGAAGCGCGTTTGAATCTCTCTTTTCTCTAGGCCATCTTAATGAGGGTGATGCCAATCTCCTCTCCCTCGCTGCTTTATCTTCCACCGTTCTAAACAGGTCCAGCTGGGTGTGTGGGGTGTGGGGTGCGCTTGTCTGAAGCTTTTGGGGTATTTTTTTAAAATGGTTGCTTTCCAAGCATGGTCACCAATCCAAGTACTAACCCTTCCCGACGTTGCTTAACATGAAACGTTGCTAGGGTGAGCTGCAGACCACTACACTACTGGGCCACCCGTCACATCCAGACATTTGAACAACTCGCAGAAAAGCACACACAGAGAGCGAAGATTTCTTTGGAAGCACGCAGAACGAGAGCAAAGACTACAGAAGGAGAGGGGGAGAGAGAGAGAGAGAGAGAGAGAGAGAGAGAGAGAAAGTGAGAGAGAGAGTGAGAGAGAAATAGAGAGAGAGTGAGAGAGAAATAGAGAGAGAGTGAGAGAGAAATAGAGAGAAAGAATGAGAGAGAAATAGAGAGAAAGAATGAGAGAGAGAAATAGAGAGAGAGAAAAAAAATAGAGAGAGAGAAATAGAGAGAGTAAGAAGAAGAAGAATTTGATAAAGAAGAAGAATTTGATAATGAAGAAGAAGAAGAGAGGATGATGATGATGATGATGATGATGATGATGATGATGATGATGATGATGATGATGATGATGATGATGATGATGATGAAGAGAAAAACAAGAACAAGAAGAGATGATGATGATGAAGAAGAAGAATGATGATGATGATGATGATGATGAAGATGATGAAGAAGAATAATGATGATGATGATGATGAGGAGGAGGACGATGATGGTGATGATGATGAAGATGATGATGATGATGATGATGATGAAGAAGAAGAAGAAGAAAAAGAAGAAGAAGAAGAAGAAGAAGAAGAAGAAGAAGAAGAGAGGGTGAGGGTGAGAGAGAGAGAGAGAGAGAGAGAGAGAGAGAGAGAGAGAGAGAGAGAGAGAGAGAGAGAGAGAGAGAGAGGTCGATAAGCTTCGGAAGCGAAGAGAACAACTTTGGTACTTCGCCTTTGTAATAAACAAACACAAAGAAACAACAATTTATTACATGTATTAAATTAGACCTAACCAACAGAGGTGAGGGGTGTGGGAGGGTGGGATGGTGGGTGGGTAAAATGGCCCGAGTAGTTGGGGGAGGGGGGTGAGGAAGAGAAGAAGAGTAAGACAAAGAAGACAGATGTCGGATAGTATGCGTAGGTTATAGCAATTGGCACAAAGCCTATCACGGAACTGATTGTGCTCCCTGACTGTCAAAATACATCTCCTTCTACCTTCGTTCAGCCTGCTGATAGACAACAACTGTTGCCCCTTTCACACTCTCTAGTTTTCAGTCCTTATTATTTACCCCTCCCCACCATCCCCAGCATCTCCTCTCCTCTCTCCCTCTCTCTTTCTCTCTCTCTCTCTCTCTAGCTCGTTTTATTTATTTTTATTTAATCGTTCTTATATAGCGCTTTTCCAGCTCAAGAGCTGCTCAAGGCGCTGGCCTATACAGGATCTAACTCAAGCCGCCCGAGACGCCCACCCGCAGCCTTTGGGCGCATGGTCTGACGCCCGGACAACTGAGCACAATCCTGCGCAGCCAGGGATGGGGGAGAAGGACCTATGTGCATGCTGGGTGTGTTTTTGTCACCGGCACTCACCCGTCTAGGACATGAGCGTCAGGATCTTTAAAGTCCGTTATGATGGAATGTATGCGACACAGACTAGACCTCGGTTTATACTCTCATCCGAAGGAGTAGGAAATGGGAGTAAAGTGTCTTTCCCAAGGACACAACACAATGCCCCGACCTGGGCTCGAACCCGGGACCTTCAGATCCGCAAGCCAAAGCTCTACCATTAGGCCACCGTGCCTCCACAAAGCTCTTACCTTAAGTGTAGGTGTACTTTGATATTTGCATAATGGGATAAATTTAACTTTAATGTTTTTATTGTATTTTAGGATCATACTTCAAATCCGTTGCCTAACTTGGCTGCCACACGTAAAGAAAAAACTGTGATAGCCCGATTGCATATTGGACACACCTACGTTGACTCTGGTTTTCTTATCCCAGGGTAATTTTTTTTAAATTTATTTTATTTACCTTATTGTCCCTTTTTCCATAGGGAAATTCTGGGCCGCCTCCCATAGGGAAAGCGTAGTCGCAGCCTGTAGCGCGCCCAAACCCAACCCACCTAACATTAGTTGTGATTTTGAAATTTTGCTGGGGGAGCAAACCGGAGTACCCGGAGAAAACCCCCGAGACGTTGCCCGAGTCGAAAGTAAATAATATTCGGAGAAACATAACGCCCAGATGCTGGATCGAACCCACACATATCAGGCGCCATTGGTTTCTGGCCTGTGGACAAGGCAAGTTAGTCCCGCCTTAGCCCACTTGGCCACAACGCTCGCAATGGCTGTGATAAGATATTTTCAGTTCGTCTTTTTTTTAACCGAGTGCTCTGATTTGTTTGAAGAACCAGAACGAATTTTAATACATCAGATTTAAACAATATATTTAGAGAAGTTGAGTTTGGAAGGCTGTTTGAATATTCAAGAGTGACATGATTGTTGTTTATTTTATTTTATTTTAAAAAAAAAAGATTTGAATAGCTTTATTATATTTTAAGATAATATCTGGTTCTGAGTTGGCTCAAATAAGTCCACGGGACTTAAAACAATAACCATTTAATGTAATGTAATGTCATTGATGAAAATAAGCAAAATAATGAATGGTCTTAGTATCCCCCTTTATTGTCTTCACACTAATCTCCCTTTGTGACCTGATAAAGTTTTTCACGTCATAAATTGCTTCCCTTTGTTCACCTTTTTCACATAATTATAGCCCACATACTTGCTGACCTAGTTCTGAACCTCCGACACAGAAGAATTGCATTCAGGAAAGGACAACTCCTTCTGTGTTGACCCTGTACTGTCAAAAAAGAAAAGAAAAGAGAGTTGCCCAGTCGTTCCGTACCGCAGTTATAAAGAATTTTGTCAAATTCTCTTAATTCGCTATTTGGTCTTACTGACAACTGACTTGTATAATTATATGTTGTGTTGCACTGGGATTTCAGCACACCTTGTGCATAAATATATAATCGCAATTTGTACAGTACAGCTCCAGTTTCATTCCCCATAGGACCAAAATACTCTGGATGCCTTCTTTTTGTTATATCGAGGAAACCAACGTGTTGATACATTACATTGCATTACATTACATTACATTACATGGTTATTGCTTTAGAGTCCATTGATACAGCGGTTTTGACGCACAGATTCTCCGCGACACAATGAAAAGCTACCACATTATTCTTACACGCCACAAAGGTTTCGATAAACAAAAGCGGGTTGTACGTTTAGTTACTGAATGTCATCTTGTGCCAGTTAGCGGTAGAGTTTGTTAACACAGTCAAGCTCTTACTTAACCCAAACTCTCACCTCAGTTCAAATACAAATCAGTACAGCTGACAAGCAATCTTCTTTTATCATTTTAATATTATAGCCTATATATATATGTATGTATATCTTTTAAGTTTTGTTTGCTTTTATTTGTTTTTATACTAGTTAACTTATCACATGTTTTGTTAGATCTTGCAGTCCAAGTTTATTACCTGTTATTCTACCAACAACCTCTGCCAGTGACTTCATTCAAGGATGACCTTGGCTGGGATGGAAGAGTACAGCTAGACATCCATAGGTCTACACATAGCAATTCACTTTCTTTTGCAAATAGTGATGACCTAGATAATATTAGGTGACACTAACATGAGAACCATATCGAAATTGAAGTCGTTATAGTACACTACCGACGTCATACCAAAAAAAACCCAAAACAACCCAACTTTTCTACACAAGAGAGTGTAGTGAAGTTACTAACAGGCAACTTACTATGTTGAACAGGAAATCCGATCTTGTGGGTATGATGAAAAATATACCTAGATAGCCTAGGCGAGGGGTTGGGGGAGTGGGGGAGGGGTGTTGTGTTTTCTCTAGCCTGGTCTTAACTGTTCTTTGCCGTCTTCACGAGCAGACTAGAAAAAAAAATAAACATACAAATTGGTGTACTAGAAGTGGGATCGTGAACAAAGCGAAAAACGAGTCGTAACTGACAAAATTAGACTACTTGGAGTAGCTGGAAAAAATGAATTGAAACCATTGACTGACTGAAGAAAGTTTGAAGATGGCAAAAAATCAGTTACGACCAGGCTAGAGAAAACACAACGCAGAAGAAAGAGGAGAGGGAGGGGTGGGGAGAGAGAGAATTAAGGCTAAATAAGGCTAACTGTTCCAGGGCAAGACCACAGCCAAAGGGAGACGCGTCACAGGCATAGGCGCTCGCGTGTCCAGATACAAGCGCCTGTGGGCAAGACGGTAGTTTTTGTTTTCTCTTTCACAACCTCGTGGAATGGTACGTGTGCTAGTTGGTTGTAAGCCTGGTACTACAGTTTATAGAGTTTAAAAAAAATGGTAAAGGTGGTCCCATAGCCTTGTGGCCGTAGGGGAGCGTGATGTTGGAGATCACACTTATCTTGGGCCAGCGTAATGAGGGTGATGCCCATCTCTCTCCCTCGCTGCTTTACCTTCCCCACCCTTAAGAGAGTAGGTACTCAGTCACAGTTGAGTCAACTGGGGCCGTTGTTATTTGTCGCTTCACGTTTTGCGGTCACCCATCCAAGTGCTAACCGCACTGGACGGTGCTTAACTTGCGACACAGTAGCGAGTGCTCCAACCACTGCGCTATCCGACACCCAAGTTTATAGAGTTTATAGAGTGCCGGTTTCTTATGCCGAAGGTCGCGGGTCCCAATACCCCGCATGGGACCAACTCACGTGACGAGACTTCTCAGGATTTCAGGACAATGAGGGGTTCCGCCGGGTTCTCTCTAGCTTGCTCCCTCCCTTCGATAATAGTATTGGTGCGATCAATCTAAAATTGATTTTTGTCTTCCGTCTTCTGTATTAGGAAGAGGGGTGGGGACTTCAAGCAATTACACTGAACCATCAGAGCAACTCATACTGCTCAGACGTACAGTGATAGAAATTGCCACTTTTTATTTTGCCTACCACGGGATTCGAACCTCGTGGGTCGTGGGTGTGTCACGGCAAACCGTTTTTACCGCTGACGGCAGACTTCTTCTACAGCACTATCGATCTTCAAGGCAGCTAAGCAGAACGCCAACATTTATCGCAGAGATCGAACAACCATTAGGAGTAGATCGGAGAGAAAAATCAGGATTGCCAGGACACTGGGGGAAAAAAAAGGCCAAAAATGTCAGTCGTTCGAATTGGCACAACGTGAATAATTGCGTTAATTTATTACTTTTTTTAAAATATAGGTTTTCAGAAGATTTTCAGGATCCCAGAAAAAAAAAGTTTAAAACCCAAAACTAAGCTAAATTGTGTAACACGTTCATGCTGATGAATTAACTTATCTGTTGTTAATTATAATTGATGAAGCTAACTTCTGGACCACTTTTATTTATAATTATGCTTTACGTTCAAATTATTATTATTAATTTTGCTTAAAAAAAAAAAGAAGCCATCTCACGGTAATAATATTGTGAGGATTGTAAATACCACGTAGTTGATTAAGACTTTATAAAGACAGATTTTTTGGCACTTTCATTATAATGGTAATTATTAATTAGGTTAATGAATGTAAATACTTTTCATTATTATATATGCGCTATCACGCTCTAGCCCGCATTTGGTATAAAGAGGCGAAGACCTACATGTATTATTCAAACCTCATCTCTCTCTAAGCCTAACCCGTTCTTCTCTATTTTATTTATATCGCTATTGCTAGCTTTGTTTCTATCTCTCCCTCTACCAACCTCACTCCCCCAAGTGCTTTGACCTTGGCTTTTTGGAAAAAAACCTCTATGCACCTGTTTTATGACTTTTATGATGATTTATTTATTTGTTATAATAATAATAATAATAATAATAATAATAATAATAATAATAATAATAATAATAATAATAATAATAATAATAATAATAATAACTGTTATTATTATTTTTATTATTATTATTGTTGTTGTTGTTCCTGATTTCAATGTTATTATTAGCTATTTTAATTTCTTTATACACGGGGTTGCGGGTGGGGTGGGATGACGGGAGGTGGGCGGGGTAGCGAGAGGGGAAGAGATACAGAAACAGAGAATGATATGTGTGGTTGTGACATCCGAAAAGGCATACGTACAGCAAAAGAGAACTGGATAGAAGATCAATGCCAGGAAATAGAGAACAGTCTGAACCAGAACAACAGCAAGAAGGCCTACCAGACTGTGAAACGGCTGACAAGTGTTAAACAGCCCAAGGTCTCCACGATCCAAAACAAGCCTGGCTTTTGCCTTACAGAAGAACAAAAAGTCTTGGATAGATGGACAGAGTACTGCTCTGAACTTAACAATCACACACCAAAAGGAGACCCATCAGTTCTAGCATGTCCCTAGAACAGAAAAGAAGAAGAAGAAATCCTCCTAATTCTCCGAAAAGAAGTTGAGGCAGCAGTGCAATCGCTGAAGAAGGGGAAGCAAGCAGGAGTGGACAACATACCCGAAGATTTGCTTCAGGCAGGAGAAGAAGATGATTGAGGCCCTCACCATTATCTGTAACAAGATCTGGCAGAGTGGGGAGTGGTCTACACCATGGACCCAGTCGCTTGTCATCACTCTTCCTAAACAGGGTAACCTTCAGGAGTGTCAAAACTACCGCAACATAAGCCTCATCAGCCACCCCAGTAAAGTACTCCTGAAAACAATACTCAACAGATTAAAACCCCAAGCTGAACATGTCAGATGCCATTGCAGATCATGAAGGCACATCAGCTTATGAGGTAGAGCAATCTTCAACCTCCGTTTAGCGGATGGATTAGCAGGAGAGGAACAAGAACTTGAACAGCTGGTACAGAGGCTTGACACCAGCTCCATAGCCTTTGGAATGGAAATAAGTGCAGAGAAGACCAAAATTACCAACAACACCAATGACATCAACATGGACATCAAAGTCCAATGCCAATTACTCAACACGGTGCAAAGCTTCAAATATTTAGGAGCAAATGTATCAAACAATGGGTCTCGAAACGAAGTCCTCTCCAGGATCGCACAAACAACTGCTGCCCTAACAAGGTTGAAGCCCATTTGGAAAGATAGGACCATCAGTCTATACTCCAAGGTAAGGTTGCTGCGCTCCCTTTGTCATCTCCATCTTTCTATACTCTTTCGAAACATGGACCCTCACAGCAGATCTACAACGAAAATACAAAGCATGGAAATGAGGTGCTACAGAAGACTTCTGGACATTTCCTACACCAAGCACATCACCAACCACGAAGTCCGACAGACCATCACACAAGCCATTGGACAACACGATGACCTGCTCACAGTGATGAAGAAACGGAAACTCCGATGGTATGGCCACATCACCAGAGCCTCAGGCCTGGAAAAGACCATCCTGCAAGGCACGGTGCAAAGAGGCAGAAGAAGAGGGAGACAGAAATAGAGGCGGGAAGAGAAACATTTGAGAATGGACTGGCTTGACACTAAGTGAAGCCATGGGGACTGCTGAGGACAGAGAATGATGGGAGTATGCTGGTTAAACGATTATCTGTGGTGCCCCAAAGACGTTCGAGGATAGGATAGGATAGAAAAAGAGTTACCCGAAAAGAATGGGGTGGGGTGGGGAGGGGAGGTGTGAGGTAAGAGAGGAGAAAAAAGAAAACAAGAAGAAAAACGACCAAAGATTAACCCAAATTTGCAAGGCGTGACACGATTAGCACCGAATGTAGGTCACAGACTGACCTAGTTACCGTTCTTGGCTGGCGACAGGTATAAATTTAGTGTCTGATGTCTGGAGTAAATATTGTTCGCTATTGGCTGCGTTAACGCGTTGGAACTACTGAGGAATAACTTTTTTGTTGTCGTATGGGGAGTATGATTTGTCATCGACAGAGTAGAGAGGAATCAAACAAAGAAAATATTGAGATGACATCTCTCTCTCTCTCTCTCTCTCTCTCTCTCTCTCTCTCTCTCTCTCTCTCTCTCTCTCTCTTGCTCTCTCCATCCCTAAATTTTAATGACTGTAGAAAGGAATCAAAGAAAGACGATATTGATGTAGCTTCTCTGTTTGTCTGTCTCTATATCATTTGATCACAGAGAAGAGAATGTATTATGTGCTCTCTCTCTCTCTCTCTCTCTCTCTCTCTCTCTCTCTCTCTCTCTCTCTCTCTCTCTCTCTCTCTCTCTCTCTCTCTCTCTCTCATTCAACCCATATTTTCCCAAGAAGCATAGTAAGCTATGTCGAAATTTACCTGTTGCTAAATTACTTCTTTTGTTTCGCTTCAGATGAGTTCCCTATAAATCTTGTCTAGATAAGCTAGGAAATGAGTAGGCTTGTGTAGTGGTCAAGATAAAAAGATTAGAAAATAAAAAGTCAAACACTCAAACAAGAAGTTGGTTTTAAAAGTCAACATTTCGGTATATTTAGACCTTCCTCAAGACAAATTACATGGAAGATAATAGGTTGAATGCAAATGAGATAAATGAGAGTGTGCGTTGTGCAAAAGAGAGAAGGAGAGAGAGAGTGAGGGAGAGAGAGAGTCAGAGAGAGAGAGAGAGAGAGGACGAATTAAACAGAGTTTGACTGTTTATCATTATGTCTTCATGGGCATAGGTGGCATATACATGTTTCTTATGGAGAGCGAAGGAAGAACAAAGGAAGAAAGAGATAAATTATAATTATAATTATACCACTTCTCTCTCTCTCTCTCTCTCTCTCTCTCTCTCTCTCTCTCTCTCTCTCTCTCTCTCTCTCTCTCTCTCTCTCTCTGATGTGCGCATGGTAGATTTTTATAAATTGTTTATGTTACATCAGTACAACTTATGTTAATCTGATGAATAAAATTTGATACAACAACAACTCTCTCTCTCTCTCTTTCTCTGTCACCGCAGTTGACCTACTTAGAACAAAGAAACTCAACAGTTCTTGTGCCTGTATAAAAGAGTAGGAGGGCGTGTGTCCTAATTATCTGTAGGCATAATTAACATCTTTATGCAGTTACCTGGTCAACAACCTTTCATTTGAAACAAAATAAAACATAAAAAGAAAGTCATAATTCATCCCCCATCTCCCCTCCCCCCCCCGCCTCCCGCCCCTACCACTCCTTTAAAAAAAAGGAAGAATTTGAATGAAAGAAATCTTGTGGAAGTATTAAGTTATTCTGTCTCGGTCCAGATAAAATCAGCTTTGCTCAGAATAAAATGCTGGGGCCGGGTAGCTCAGTTGGTAAGAGCGTCTTGCTAGTAACCGAAAGGTCGCTGGTTCGAATCCCGGATTGGTCAACGTGTGATCATATTATTTTCCCCTTTACCAACAACTGGCCCGCTGGTGTCAGTATAAATCGGTCCAGTAGTCACCTATTCGCGAAAGTGTCGTGTGACTATAATCTACAAAACAGCAGCATAAAAAACAACAAAAAACGAAAACAAAAAAAACATTGGCCCATAAAAAGGCATTACATCTTTAAGCCAACCACACACTTTTCTCCTTTCGAAACAATTTATTAAATGGCGGGATGCCTCGGAGATACTTCTAGGTAGAAAGCATCCTAAGTAATTATATTAAATTTACAGTTCTTTTCTATTTGTGGGCACAGGAAACACAATTACAATTTATTTTTAGGGTTGATTACAAATAATAATAATAATAATAATAATAATAATAATAATAATTATTATTATTATTATTATTATTGCATCGTCACCCGTGCGAACGACATTCTGGCTGCCGTCTGTAGCGAAAGCACAGTAACCGCAAATGCAGCGCCATGCAGGACAGGGAGGAGGAGACGGGAGCTATTGTGCATGCTGGGTACCCAATCACAGGCTAGTAAACAAGAGTGCGTGTACGTGTGTGGTGGCCTGTTGAATTCCTTGCGTCATACAGAGAGTAGCGATTTGCCTCCAAGTGTCGAACGTTAATCGTTCCCATCAAAGCTGGATAACTCCAACGACGCTTTTATGTCTCTGAAACAATAGACCTTTAGCCACTTTCGGGCTGTTACTAAGTTTTTTTTTTCTGGCAGTCGGCCCTAAAGCGACGCTGACCCCAATCTAAGTGTCAGAAGCCTTTGAGTGCATAGGCCTACGCGCAGACTATGCTTTGATAGATCTCTGACACTCGGCAAGCGTTAAGATCGCTTGTTTAGTGGAAAATCCGAGCACCTGCCCACGGCCACTAGGTCATTCCACCACCCTAGAGCCTAGTAGTATAGGACATTACATTACATTACATTACATTACATTACATAATTATTGCTTTAGGTCCAGCGGACTCTTCCGAGCCAAATCATGACCGGACAACCCCCAATCCGCATAAAAGATCTGCTGAAACAACCCTAGTGGGAAAACTGAATGCCCTCCACCAGCCAGTCACTTTACAATAAAGACATCCCACGCAGGGGACGGCTGAGGGTTCACCCCAACTTATCGAACCCCTGTTTACAAAAACAAAATAGAATACAAACATCATTATAAATTATCAACAAAACACTTACATATAAAATGCCTACATTGCTAAATAATAACATCATAGGAAGCCCTAGTGACCACCTGGCAGAAAGCGTCCAATATTCCCAAGCTGGTCCAACAAACCTCATACACAAATAAGGAGTCTTGTCCCGGAAGAGTTTTCAAGAAAAAAGGTAGGAGACTGGTCTAGCGAAGAAGACGATAGTATAGCAGATTGATAGAACAGAGCAGGAATGAGAAAGAGCAAATGAGAAAGACAGCGACAGTGGGAATTTAAAGCACTAAATTTCCAGAAAGTGAGGATACTACTTATACTGACAATGTCATAAAATACAATACAACTTAGTATAGGGATTGGGTTTTGTTTGTTTGCTTTGTTACCTCCCTTGACACCTGTTTTGCCGACGGAATCTAGTCGAAATTGAGTTTGCGTCTACTGAGATCCCTCTTCCTTGTCACTCACGAATATGGAGCAATGACCAGCAGTCAGAGAGGGCCCTTGAAAAAAGGAGATATTAAAGGAGTGTGTGGGGAGGAAGGGGGGGAAGGGAAAAAAGAGGAAGGCCATGAAAGAGGAGTGGGAGAAAGGAAAAGAGATGAGAGTTGTTTTTCCCCCCGGAAAGAGTAAAACAACATACTTGTAATTTTACAAACATATTGAGATCTTTGGTCAGTTTCTATTGGTGTAGTTAGCTGGGTTTTTTAAACGTCCGTAGGTGTGTGTGTGTGTGTGTGTGTGGGTGTGTGTAGGTGTGTGTGTGTGCGTGTGTGTGTGTTTGAGAAAAACCCACCTCGAAATCTTGTGGTTTCCAAGAGTTAATTAATATACAAGATACACGATACACGATACAAGATCATTTATTGCCCCCGTTTTTACACTAAGAAATTTGACATAATTGCCTCCAGTCCACACACCACCATCCCCACCCCTTCACCTTCACACCTACACCCATTCCCTCCCCTAGCATCGTATGTCCTCAAGCCTACCCCCTAAAAAAGGAAACTTGCGATAAAAATAAGAAAGTAGGTCGTCAGGGTGTACAAAAATCGATTACACAACATCAACACGAACGACTTGAGCGTTCTCTACTTCTGTCCTACAACGAGACTGTCGTTCAGCTGACTTGACGTAAACACCCAATGACCTTGGGCTGTTTGAAGGCTGTAATAAACACAAAAAAAGGGCGAGTTAATTTAAGGCGAGAGAGAAAAATAACAGTGGAGACACCGAAACAAGAGACGTAGTGCCCATCCCGACCGCCCCGCCGCCTCCCCCACCCCTCTCCTCGACCATCCAGTCCCGTCTCTCACTCTCTCTCTCTCTCTCTCTCTCTCTCTAACGCTCACCCCCCCCCCCCTCCGCAAGTCCCCTCCCTCCTCCCCGTGCCTACAGTCTTCTCCGTGTTTAGGGTCTTCTTCTATGGATGTGAGGAAACGCTGAGAGAGAAGGAAGCTAATATGGTCGGTCGATCTAGAATCAAATTCCTTTTTAAATTACTTTATAATGCTAAAGGACAAATAAAGATTTCTAATTGTTTTACTATAAGGTATAACAACAAAAAAAAGGATCAGATTCGGATCAGTTAGGTGTGGGTGCGTGTGTGTGCGTTTGTGTGTGTGTTGAGAGAGAGAGAGAGAGAGAGAGAGAGAGAGAGAGAGAGAGAGAGAGAGAGAGAGAGAGAGAGAGTCACTGGAAGCTTCCTCGAATGAAGAATGAGTCTGCCAGATTTTCGATCTCAAGTCTGCCATCGACCTTCTATTGAGAGAGAGAGAGAGAGAGAGAGAGAGAGAGAGAGAGAGAGAAGGAGAGAGAGAACTAGGGACTGAGACAGAGAAACAGAGAGAGATAGACAGAGTGGGACAGACAGAGAGAGAGAGAGAGAGAGAAAGAGAAAGAGAAGGGGGGGGGGAGACAGGGAGAGACAGAGAGAAGAGTAGAGAGGGGGAGAGAGAGAGAGTAGAGGCCATATTTTTTTAGTCACTAAAGAGAGATGTATGTGTTTGTTCGTGAGTGCGTGTGTTTGTTTGTGAGTGTTGTGTGTGTATGTATGTGATTGTGTGTGTGTGTGTGTGGGTGTGTGTGTGTGTGTGTGTGTAAGAGAAAAAGAGAGGGATGTGGTGAGGTAGGGTGGGGAAAATACGAGGGAAGAGGGAAGAGAGTTTAATAAGGGGAGTAAGAAAGAAGTCAGCAGACTCGAGTCAAGAAATGTCAATGCTTGCCGATCGATCTAATAATCCCCAAGAGAACCCCAAAACAGCACAGCTTGTCTGCAATTCCCTGCCTCGGCAAAACTGCGCAGTAGTAATAGTAGGCCTACTATCGCTTGCAATAATATGTAAAGGTAAAATAGCCCAATTCCGAAGTCCGACAGATTAGCTGCCAGACCTTTTTGCACTCAAACGCGCTGCACAGTTATATTTATACTTGCTGTAGCGTAAAACAGCATGCCCGCAGTCAGTATACATGGTATGTCCTCTTTCGTTATTGTTGCAACAACAGGCAACAATCAGAACTCTCTCTCTCTCTCTCTCTCTCTCTCTCTCTCTCTCTCTCTCTCTCTCTCTTTGTGTCTGTGTCTCTCTCCGACCCTTGGTGGATGGATGAATTACATGCACTGGCGTTGAATTTGCGCGAAAATATCCTGTTAAGAATGAAGATCATGGATTGAGAACGAAAACAGGATACAGGAAGCTGAGAGAGAAGGGTAGAGAGAATGATAGAGATGGGGGCAGAGAGAGAGAGCGAGAGAGAGAGGGGGGGGGGGAGTTGAGGGAGAAAGAGACAGAGAGGGAGAGAGGGAGACAGAGAGAGAAAGCGATGTGGGCCGAGAGAGAGGTGAGAGAGAGACAGTTGAGGGAGAGCGAGAGAGAGAGAGAGAGAGAGAGAGAGAGAGAGAGAGAGAGAGAGGGGAGGGGGAAAGAGGTCAGGGTGGCAGTGCAGTGAAAGAGAGAGATGTGGGCCGAGAGAGAGAGACACGGAGGGAGAGATAGAGAGAGAGAGAGAGAGAGAGAGAGAGAGAGAGAGGGGAGGGGGAAAGAGGTCAGGGTGGCAGTGCAGTGAAAGAGAGAGATGTGGGCCGAGAGAGAGAGACACGGAGGGAGAGATAGAGAGAGAGAGAGAGAGAGAGAGAGAGAGGGGAGGGGGAAAGAGGTCAGGGTGGCAGTGCAGTGAAAGAGAGAGATGTGGGCCGAGAGAGAGAGACACGGAGGGAGAGAGAGAGAGAGAGAGAGAGAGAGAGAGAGAGAGAGAGAGAGATGTTCAGGCAGGAAAATATTAACTCTGAGGAACGGAAAACGACATTTTCCAGTTAAGTTGTTTTTTTCCCCACGCTGAAAGACGCGAATGCGTCCTTTCCCGTAATTATAATAATAATATTACGCCAAAAATATTCTGTTTGAAAATGAAGACCTTGGACTTGGAACAAAAACAGGAGAGAGAGAGAGAGAGAGAGAGAGAGAGAGAGAGAGAGAAGGAAAGGGGGGGGGGAGAAGGGAAGGGAGGCGAGAGATACAATGCCGGTGCATGAATTGATACAAACATAATGATAAAACTATACCGGGTGGCATAGGTATCTATTCCGTAGTGAGCAAGATCAGCATTCGACTAACCAACATGATTGCTCTGATGGTTCAGTGTTGATTTCAGCTTTTTAATACCCTACTCTTTATTGTGATGGATATCCCCGTTTGCCATTTCATATCGCCAATGGAGTTCAAACTTCACAGTAGCACATTAATAATCGATGACGACCCCTTCCTTTTCCAAACGTTATATGACGACGGGTCCTCCTGCTTGTTACATCAGCACGAAGCACCAAGTGTTTTTGTTATTATCGAGTTAGAGTCGACCTTGCATGTTTTAGACAAAACAGCCACAACAATAATTATAGTACCGACAACAATAACTGCAGCGACAACAGCCAGCAGGCGCAAGAGCAAACTAGCCGACACTACCACCACCTCCACCTCCTTCATCATCTTTACTACCACCACCACCATCACCGTCATCATTTTCATTACCACTATCGCCAACACCAACACCACCACCACAACCACCAAAACAAAAACCAGCATGCAGCATTAAGCTTCTAAATTGTAAGTCGTTAAGGAATAAATGTTGTTTTCGTGTCGACCCGCTTGTTTTTAAATTACCATTTGCTCGCACAGCGAATGTCGGTCGACTAAAAACATATAGAGGATCTATAATGTTTATGTTCGTTATGTTATATGATGTTCTTTGTAACGTGTGTTAGAGATTTCAACATGCTTT
This sequence comes from Oncomelania hupensis, assembly GCA_036898135.1. NCBI lineage: Eukaryota > Metazoa > Mollusca > Gastropoda > Littorinimorpha > Pomatiopsidae > Oncomelania > Oncomelania hupensis. The sequence goes on along the minus strand of CM072521.1, from coordinate 35,631,355 downwards.
TTCGCATCATGGGAACAGTTGTTCACGCTGAGATGCTAGGGTGAGTTGGCAGAAGTTCAGTTCTAAAAATATGGCATTGATCTCCCCCTTTCAACCTCACCCTCCATCTGTCTGTCTCTCTCTATTTCTGACGTTTTATCTCTATGCCTCTTGCTGTCTGTCGTCCTCTGGTCTGTCTGTCTTTATCTTTCTGACGGTTTATCTCTATGCCTCTTGCTGTCTGTCTGTCGTCCTCTGGTCTGTCTGTCTCTGTCTCTTTTTTTCTTTCTGACGGTTTAATAATAATAATAATAATAATAATAATAATAATAATAATAATAATAATAATAATTAATAATAATAATAATAATAATAATAATAATAATAATAATAATAATAATAATAATAATAATAATAATAATACTGGATGCTATATACGCGCCTTTCCCCATATCAATCAGGCTCAAAACGCGGCGATCTGTACCAACATACACGCTCACCTGTCTCATCCACACACACAACACATACACATCCATCACTCGAGCAGGTGGTCTAAAGGCGGGAATATCGCTATTGGAAGACGGAAAGAAAATCGAATTTTTATTTTTGAAATTTTTATATTGACGGCGTCCAGTACCATTATTGAAGAAAGGGAGGAAACCGGAGTGCCCTGAGAAAACCCTCGGTGACCTCTATAGTCTCGTACCTAAGTCACGTATGTTCGTTTATCTCTGTGCCTCTTGCTGTCTGTCTGTCGTCCTCTGGTCTGTCTGTCTCTGTCTCTCTTTCTCTTTCTGCCGGTTTATCTCTATGCCTCTTGCTGTCCGTCTGTCGTCCTCTGGTCTGTCGGTGTAGTCTGTCTCTTTTTCTCTCCTGAAATGAGTCAAGGCCATTGTTCATTATTAAAGTGTCAAAGTGTGAGTGGCTGTCCCTGTCTCTTCCTCTTTGTCTCTCTTTCCGTCTCTCCGTCTCCTCCCTCCCCCCTCCTCCTCCACCGCCAGCGATACATCATCCCTCCTCCCCCTTCCTCCCTTATAGAAGATGCATTATTTCTAAACAGTGCTTTATTCAGATTAAAACAATTTTATTTAAAGTGTTTTTGCTTGAAGATCTCTTTTTATTTTGTTTACGGTTACGACGCGTGCTGGTGTTATGTCATGTATGTGTGACCCGTGATTTAATTAAGTGACCCCTTGATTTTCTTATGACTTCGTGACATGACAGGAAATCTGATTTTGGAAGCGACGACTTTACCCCAGTTTTCTGACCGTGCTCCGCAAATGAAACATCAAAAAATAACATCGACACAATATAATAACATAAACTGACACTACTCATTCCTTAAGAAGCATGTCTGGAACATTCTTTGTGTCTTTTTCATTCATTCATTCATTCATTCATTCATTCATTCATTCATTCATTCATTCATTCATTCTTTCTTTCTTTCTTTCTTTCTTTCTTTCTTCTTCTTCTTCTTCTTCTTCTTCTTCTTCTTCTTCTTCTTCTTCTTCTTCTTCTTCTTCTTCTTCTTCTTCTTCTTCTTCTTCTTCTTCTTCTTCTTCTTCTTCATTATTCAAGAGCAAATTCGGAGCATATTATCTCTCTAATAAAATTATGTTATTATATTTACGTTTGCTGTTATTGTAAAATTCTATCAGATTATTTTAAGTCTGTTCACACATGAACTGATTTTAGACTTGCTAACAAAAAAAAGTTATAAAATAAATTTAAATTTAAATATTTAAACAACTCAGAACCAAATAAAGTTATACAATTAAATCAAACGTTTAAAAGATCCAGAAAACAATCCACAAAACATATATCTGGATCTTATTTGTTAGCAATTACTACAATTATTATTTCATTATTTAACTTCAGGTCATGCAAAATGGTGGACAACACACACACACACACACCCACACACACACACACGCACCTACATATACACACAGATGCACATACGTACATACATACATACATACATACATACATACATACATACATACATACATACATACATACATACATACATACATACATACATACATACTACTACTACTACTACTACTACTAAAGATATTTATAAGGCGATTTTTCTAGTAAGGAACAGTTCAAAGCGCGCACTCAGGCATTCACACACTCATTAAACATTAGTACAATACAAATACATACATGGCTGGGAGCAGGACAAATCAAAGTGGACTGGGGGAGAGGCAGTAATAAACAAAGTGATTCCCCACACATGCACACACACAAACAGGCATACACACATACGTGCACGTGCACGCGCACGCATAAAAAGGATGAGACGATATGGAAGAAACAGTTTTAAAGACAGAACATATCAGGAGAAGACTTTAGAGAAGAAATGAGCTTTGAGGTTTGCTTTGATAGGTGTTGATGTGCTGCGGAGAGACAGTGGTAATGAATCCCAGGCAGTTGGTCCAAAGACAGAAAAAGATCTAGAACCAACAGAGGACAGTTTGGGGCGGGTTATCCTGAGAAGGAGTGTGTCGGATAAAGAGCGCAAGTTGCGAGAGGGAACGTAGCGTTGGACATCACCGGAGAGGTATGAAGGAGCGGAGCCATGGAAACACTTGTAACAGAAAAGACAGATTTTGTAAAGAATTCTTTGCTGTATGGGAAGCCAGTGGAGTGAGCGAAGAAGTGGGGTAATTGGGGTAAGATTTTTTTTCTTTTTGAGAATAAGGCGAGCGGCAGCATTTTGAACTCGTTGGAGATGTTGGATGGAAGAAGCAGGCAGAACAGAAAGAAGAAAGCTGCAATAGTCAGTCACAAGTTTAGAAGTTGCGTCGATTGTCAGGTATTTGCGGATAAGTCCGATGCGTCGAAGTTGGTAGTGGCAGGCTTGACAGGTTTTGCGGATAAAATCTGAAATATCTAGGATATTGTCGAGGACAACACACAGGCAAAAGGTGAAAGAGGGATGGTGTTATGACCTTCAGCTATTGTGTCATGAGCATGACCTCTGTTTTGTCTGCATTGAGTTGTAATTTGTTTTCTGTCATCCAATTCTGGATGTATGAGAAGCAGTCGGATGAGGTTTTCAGAATGGAAGAGAGATTTTCAAGAGTATCACCATCACTGTTGCTAAGCTGGGTGGTATCGGCATAGAATTGATGGTCAACACTACGATCCTGAATGATCTGAGACAGTGGTAATTTTAAAGCATCTAAGAAACTGGAAACATAAGACGGAATTTCTAGCCTGGCGATAGCTAAACTTACAAGCATGAACTTAATAATTTCGAAAGCTCTCAAAGACTCACAGATTACTAGTAGACCAAGAGTTTGTAATTATCCATAGTACAGAATATATACGAAATTCCAACAAAAACATATTGAAAAATATACTTATAGAAAAATATGTTGTCCAAAATAATTATACGCAGTTGCGACAGAAATATCAATATAATATTTATCAGCACGATCAGTCGTGAAAAACAATGATTAAATTCACATAATGACCTCAATTTATTACTATGGATTGAAAACAAGGGAGAAAAAATGTAAGTGCACTAGGTCGGAAAATATGTTAAAGAACATATACGCAATTCCAACAGAGAATAGAAAAATATCCTGTACAAAATAATTATACGCAATTACACCATAAATATAAAATAGTATTTATCAGCACGACCAGATAGATAAGATAAGATGAGATGATATGAGATGAGAATACTTTATTATCTCAAATCACGATAAATGTACATGTGGTGCGCAACACAAGATTATAAACACTTCAAATAAAAGGACAAAATATACATCCAAAGCAGGAACACAAACATTGAAAGCCATGTTGAGGCACTAAGGGAACGCACATGCACGCACACTCCTACACAAACACATCCATATACACAATACAAAACAAATTAAAAAATATAAATGCAATTTATGCTGCATTCATTCACATGCGCAATCACACACACTCTTGTGTACGCACATACACACATATATACACAAACACACACAAACACACACACACACACACACACACACACACACCCACACACATAATGCGTCGTGAAAAACAATGAATAAATTCACATGCATAACAACGTCAATTTATTCCCCTGTATTCAAAACCAACGCAGCTAAAATCTCAGTAAACTAGGTCAGACAATAATGATGCTGTAAACTACAATGTATACGTGGTCCTGATTCGGCTCTTAGCAGTGCGCTGGACCTTATAACCATTGATTATATATCTATCTGCAATATAAAGGTAGCTGCAACAGTAATATTGATGTGCGCGTTATAAATCAAAGGATGACGATGATGATGATGATGATGATGATGATGATGATTTTATTATTATTATTATTATTATTATTATTATTATTATTATTATTATTATTATTATTATTATTATTATTATTATTAAGTATCAATATGTTTTAGGAAAATAATGATGTACAAAATCTACACAGTTGCAACCAAAAAAATTTATATATTTTTCAGCTAGATCAGTCGTGAAAATCCACGATTAAACTGGCCTAACGTTTTATCCAATGCCATTGTTTGCACACCAATGCACTGCAGAACGAGTCCTTACGGCCGGGGGTAGTTCCGCGTACGAAGGTTACAAAATAAACGACAATACGCTTTATGCAAAATACTACAAGGTCTACCCCCCTTCTCCATGTTACCCTCTCTCCTCACACACTGCGCCCCTCCCCTCTCCCCCTAATGACAGTTCACTAAAATACAACAACAACGAAAGTATACATATTATGGTTCCCCCCTCCCCCTCGCTCTCACCCCACTCTCGCCCTCACCCCTTTCATTAGACCCCTCCACACTTCCAGGGCTGCTCCGAACAACGAGGTAAGAATACATTTTACAGCGAAATGTCTCACCTTCCCTCCCCTCACCTCCCCCACCTCTCTCATAATAGGGTAAATTCTATTAATTTAATTTAAAACAATACGAAATAATATAGTATTTTACAGCAAAACCCTTACAGTATTAGTAGTAATGGCAGTCTAATGTAGAACGGTACACAAAGGCTAAGCCTGGAGTACTCGCGAGCCATGCTATCACGTGGCTTTGTTTACAAACAGAAGCCATGTGCTCAGGGGGCGACCTTGAGCTGGGTAGTTACAGAGGTGACTCTAGGCTGAAAGTGGGTCATTGGCTTGCTAGTGCGGCTGCTAGACTATTGACGTAGATGATACAGAATGACCTAATGCGACAGCGGGCGTTTAAGGCCTATGTTGTTTTGTATTGAGCTGGCGTGGAATCTTCGTAGTAGATTTTGTACCTAAATTCCTAGGTGTATATTTCGTCAATTAAGGACCCCCCCCCCCCCCTCTCTCTCTCTCTCTCTCTCTCTCTCTCTCTCTCTCTCTCTCTCCCTCTCCCCCTCTCTCTCTCTGTTTTGATTTTTCTGACAAGGAAACAATAAATTTGAGTCTCTCTCTCTCTCTCTCTCTCTCTCTCTCTCTCTCTCTCTCTCTCTCTCTCTCTCTCTCTCTCTCTCTCTCTCTCCTCTCTCTCTCTCTCTCTCTCTCTCTCTCTCTCTGTAGAATAAGATTTTTTAGTACAGCTTGTGTTCATCGTCTGACTTTTAATCTCCATCAGTACCACTTATGTTAATCTCGTGAATGTCATTCTCCGTCAGTACAACTGACGTTAATCTGATGAATACATAAATGGATGCAACATGCTGGCAATCCGAAAGGCTTACTTTAACCTTGACATGAACACACAACTTTTCTATACTATTTCCATAGCTAATATATAATCTTTATATTTAGGGATTTTATATTTAATGTTCACTGAAACTTGTACCCCAACAATCTCTGTGTACGAAAGAGATTTCCATTTCGTACACAGATTATTGGGATACGTGTTATTTATTTATTTATTTATTTATTTGTCGGCTGAAAATCTGTAAGACCTACTTCAAGAACTTGTTTACGTCGTATTCTTTTAGAAATGTGTATACAATCTGTACAGTGAGGTTTTATTGAATTTTCAGTGAAGTTGTTTGTTTAAACTGTTGACCGTGTAATCTCTCTCGCAAGCAGACGTAATACGTTGTTTTGTTGGCTGGTAATGGGTTTCCATCGATCGCCTGCTGCTGGGTTTGCTGATGTCATTTTCTTTCCATGGCTAAAAATACTGCACGATGCAAGGTCATAGCAACATAGCGTATCCAGAGGCCACCAGAGGCATGGCAGTTAGTGTCACGTTAGCGTGGCGGAAACTAGCCGAGGCTTCTGTCCGCCTCTCCACTACCTTGTGAAAGGTTGGCATACTCTCGGCGAGTCTCAGCTACGCTGTGTGAGACAGCTTTGTTAATCATTGTTTTCAGGGTTTATTCACGCTGAGGCGCAGTTAAAAAAAAAATCTCGCATTTTGGCGAAAGAGTGGCTATACTCAGAGAGAAAGGAATATTCCTGGTCTATGCTATACTGTATTCAAGAGTGCGGAACTGTCAGCGAAATGACTGCGAATCGGCAGGAAACGTCAGTGCAATACAATACAATACAACACAATACAATACAATACGACACAAAACTATTCATATCATTTAAAGCAATCACAATGGCAGCATTGCCATTAGCATATTTTATAAAAAGATCACATGACATATACACACAGAACAACGAAGAGGAACAACGATTGGTGATGCATTAACCAATTCCTTTCGTTTGGATACGCTTTATCTTGATGTATTCCTAATCCTAATAGATGCGTGACAAAATAATCAGCAATGGATGGATTGATGCTGTCCTGCAAGGACGATTCCTAAAAAGAAAAATAATGGGCTTAGGGCGGTTTTGAGCAGCTATGGAAAAAAACCGAGTGTGCTGAGTGGGGTGGGAGGGAGAGATAGCTGGAGGGAGGGTTGGGGGAGGTGTGGACTCTTCATACAACCGCAAACAACAGTTCCAGTGGTACAAAAGTAAAAGTAATAGTCTAGAATGTATAGGTACTCGCTGTTTAAGAACGATCTACGGTGCAAAGCAATTATACACTTGAGATAGTTGCTTGGCTGCACTAATTCAGTGGCCATTCCGCCAAAAAAAAAGTGTTACGTTTGAGACGCGCGCGATAGATCCGATCATTTTTGTTTTGCAAAGCAAGCAATAATAGAGGATATTTACCTTTGATTTGATTTTGCGTTGTTGCTAGAAAAAGCGTTGTATAATGTTGATAATTTTCGTCGGTCGACGTTGTTGAGAATTTTTTAGAATTGCTTGTTTACTATCGACCGAAGCTTCGCGATAAATCTAGTAATAGCTAAGAGATATTCATCTAACCTAAATAAGGTAATATGACGTATGACAGTGCATAGTTCCGGTGACGAGTGTTATTTTGATTGGGTGTTGTTGCGTCACTCTGGAATATATTCGAACTTTTTCTTGATTGCAGAGAGGCTATATAAGTGATGCACTGTGTCTGAGTCTCCTCTCTGAAAATCCTAATCGGGAAGAGAGGGGACTATAAACTGATTCACACACTGTTTGAGGAGTGAAAAAGTGATTGATTTATGGAGATTTTTGATGATGATCTTTGAAGTGATTTTCGGAAAATGATTTTATATGCAGTTGTTGATGTTTGCTGAATAAAGTTGGAAAACGACGACTCCTGCCTTGTTGCTGAGTGAACAGGCTGCATGGATAAACGAATTTGAGTTACACTTATCAAGATTCCAGCATCGGGGCTGAATCGGCCTTTAATAATATAACAACCATGTAACAAAAAGAAAATATATGTACTGAAGATTCTGTCATAAATGTACGAATCCATTGTGTGGAAAACGGCCGCGAATCAATGCTCCGCTTAGGTGCAAATTCTTTTTTTTTTAATGGTTAGACTACAAGCCAAAGAACTGTCACAGCAAGTATTAGTAGTAGGCTAAGTAACCTTCAGTTGCAGTTTCTGTTTTAAACCCTCTTATATGTGGCTTTTCCACCTCAAGATATGCTCAAGACGCTGACATGTACAGCAAGCCCAGATAATCAGGTTGGGTCGCCGAGGCTTTGAGAGAGGAACGGTGTGCAACTAGAGCACGTCATGTATTCGTCTTGGATTAGGCACACTCGCTTTGTATTATTGAAGGCCTGTGGACGAAATTCAGGTGTGATAGTGTGAATCAGGGGTAAAGAGAGAGAACTTCTCTCTCTGTGTGTGTGGGTGCGCGTGAGTGCGCGCGCGCGCGCGCGCGTGTGTGTGTGTGTGTGTGTGTGTGTGTTTAAACGTTTTTTTTTTTAAATCAATGGTTGATTCAGTACCCGATGCTTGAATCTTGAACTCAGATTCGTTTATCCACGCAGCCTGTTCACTCAGCAACATGGCAGGAGCGGTCGTTTAACGTTTTCTAACTTTATTCAGCAAACATTAACAACTGCATACAAGATTGCTTTCCATAAATCACTTCAGAGATCATCATCACAAATCTCCATAAATCTCTCAAATCAATCACTCTCACAAGGAGGAACAACGAAGCTTAACGTCCTATTGCATCAGCGTTAAGGACGATCACCACGTCGCCACCCTGACAATAATGATTATCATCATCATATCAAAGATGAGATCCTACGGATCTCTTTTCTGTTGCAAACACTCTCACAATCGTTGTTTGTAGATTATAGTCACACGACACTTTCGCATATAGGTGACTACTGGACCGATTTATACTGACACCAGCGGGCCAGTTGTTGGTAAAGGGGAAAATAATATGATCACACGTTGACCAATCCGGGATTCGAACCAGCGACCTTTCGGTTACTAGCAAGACGCTCTTACCAACTGAGCTACCCGGCCCCACTCTCTCACAATCAGACCGCGCGTTACTTATATAGCCTCTCTGCAATCGAGAAAAAGTTCGAACATTCCAGCAAGACGCAACAACACCCAATCAAACTAAAACTCGTCACCGTAACTATGCACTGTCTTACGTCATATAACCTTATTTAGGATAGAAGAATCGCTTAGCTATTACTAGATTTATCTAGGTGCTTCGGTCGATAGTAAACAAGTAATTCCAGAAAATTCTCAACAGTATCGACCGACGAAAATTATCAACATTATACAAAGCTTGTTCTATCAAGAACGCAAAATCAAATCAAAGGTAATCTACACTCTGTTACTGCATGCTTTGCAAAACAAAATGATCGGATCTATCGTGCGCGTCTCAAACGTAACAGTGTTTATGTGTGTGTGTGTGTGTGTGTGTGTGTGGGTGTGGGTGTGGGTGTGTGTGTGTGTGTGTGTGTGTGTGCCGTCCTGAATTTGGCACAATTGATTTTTGCATTGTTCAAGTTTTTATAGCAAAGGGTCAGGTGTCGGTGATCAAGAGAGATTAGTTTGTTTCTCACGTGTCTGCACGAACCGTTGATTGTAAATCCGTGTGTGTGTGTAGTGTAGTATGGTGTGTGTGTGTGTGTGTGTGTGTGTGTGTGTGTGTGTGTGTGTCTGTGTGTGTGTCTATGTGTGTGCCTTCGGGCAAGCATGACCGTAATATATTCAGAACACTTGTGTGAATTGATAATAAACATGCACGATGATTTTATTATTGTCATCTAGTTCCCCATGCACAGCGATAGAGTGTGCTTGGCACGTTTTGATTCAGTTGGGTGGGGGAGAGGGGGAAAAGAAAGAAAGAAAGAGAGAGAGAGAGAGAGAGAGAGAGAGAGAGAGAGAGAGAGAGAGAGAGAGAGAGAGAGAGAGAGAGAGAGAGAGAGAGAGAGAGATCGGATACGCAGAAACGATTTCTCCGTCTCCTTCAATTTAGATTAATAATAATAATAATAATAATAATAATAATAATAATAATAATAATAATAATAATAATAATAATAATAATAATATAAGATTATTATTATTATTATTATTATTATTATTATTATTATTATTATTATTATTATTATTATTATTATTGGTGTTGTTGTTGTTGTTGTTTTTGTATTCTATTTTGGGGTGCGTTTCGAACAACTGAAGTCAACCTGACGAATAAAATGGATACAAAACATTACTTTTACTGCATATTCGATTTATTTTTCTTGTTATTTATTATGACTGCCATTTTTGTTATTTATTTATACTGTTTTTAAATGAAATATTTTATGTACGTTTTAATGTTTATGCACGATAAAGCGCGTAGTGGTTAAATAATATATGCAAGTCAACAAATATTAAATAAAATGATTGAATTGATTTGAACTTGAGTTCAACTGAACTGAATTGCATTGAATAGCCCAGTCGGTTGAAGGCATGGTATTTCTTCTAGAAGTCGTGAGTTCGATCCCCGGTGATGCCGTATCTCCGAATAAACAACTTTATGTGTCTGTTTACTGTTTGGTGGTCATGTGTGTGTGCTTTTGCTGTTTTTGCATTCTTGTGATTGTTTTTTTTTTTTTTATTTTTTTTTAAAATTATGACTGTTGTTTTTGTTCTATCTGGAATCTTTATGCGCTTGTTGTTGTTGTTGTTGTTGTTGTTGTTGTTGTTGTTGTTGTGTGTTTGTGTGTGTGTTTGCGTGTGCGTGTGTGTTTTGTTGAGTGCATATTTACGAGGTGTGTACGAGTTAAAAATAGTTGATTTGCTTTGTTGAGTTGTCATTTCATTTGGTAGCCAATATGTTATTGTTATTGTTTGCAGTTTGATGCTAAGGTCTTTTTTTATGTTTATGTTGTATTAATATAGTGCCGTTCTTGCTGTTTTATGCATATATTGTGTATCCCTATCCCCATTTGTCTGGCTATACGGCCCACCCCTGGGCTAGGAGCCTAATTTAATATTGACTGTGGTATTGTTTGTTTAATAAAAGGACAAAGTTCCAAAAAAGTTCCAAGTGTCATCATAACCTAGTTATTCGCATATGGAAACAAACACCACTCGATAATACTTCAGACATCAGACGATAACAATAATAATAATGTCAGTTCGGCCTCATTATTCAGCATCATATGATAATGATACTAATTATCGTAGGTGTAAAATTAATGTCGTATCAACCACATAAACAAGGCATCTATCTTTATAAGTGCATGCGTTTATTATAGCATAGAAATTCACACCGTTTGATAACCCCTAACCCTGATCCATTAAAGGTAATGCTACTCGATTGGTCACAATTTCAGATACATGAGGCGACAAAACAATGTCCGCTTGACTTAGTTAATTTTAATCATCCTCGTATGATATTGCCGCGTCAGCCCACAAGTAATAAATCTATCCTTGTAGATATAATACAAGTCAGTCTAGCCACAGGCGTCCGCATCAGATTGTAAAGCAGACTCTATACTACTTGTAATATTGGTAGTATACAAACCGTTGACGTTCCGATTCTGGCACCTGTGAATTCAGTCTAGGTAATCAACGTCGTGTAACAATCGGACATATTTGGCCCACATAATAGGCGTGGTATGATAACGCCATCAGGTCAGTTCAGCTGTTTTAATGTCCTTTTTGATCGAAATGATAAGACATTAAAGCTGTTAAAAATTAAATAAAATTTAAAATATATATAAATAATAATAATAATAATAATAATAATAATAATAATAATAATAATAATAATAATAATATTATTAATATTAATAATAATAATAAATAAATAAATAAATAAATAAATAAATAAATAAATAAATTATAAATTAATAATAATAATTAATAATAATAATAATAATAATAATAATAATAATAATAATAATAATAATAATAATAATAATAATAAATCATAACCATTACTATAAATAATATTACGGATACATCATTAAATAAGAAATACTAATGTTTATCAGAGAAATGAACCAACCAAAGACGCTTTTGCTAAAATAATGCAACTATCAAAACTAATAATGCCATATCAACCGAGATATGTCCTACGTTATGACAAAGTATGACTGATTAGGAAAGGTGAATGTACCAAACAGCTAACAGCAACAGCGAGGAGAGATGTCACAATCACCCAAATATTGCATTTATTTATTTAATCGTTGTTTTATAGGGTTTTTACGTAGTTCTTATGTAGTTTGTAGTAATGGTGCTTTATATGGCTACAGTTCAGTTTTAATGAGAGTATAAACCGAGGTTTCGTCCGTGCATGCACGCATTTCATTGCATGGATTATAAAGATCCTGACGCTTATGGTCTAGACGGGTGAGTGCCAAATGCAGGAGCATACCCAGCACGCACTACTAGATCTCTTCTCCTCATACGCGGTCGCCCAGGATTGTGCTCAGTTGTCTGGGCGTTAGACTATGCGCCCAAAGGTGGCAAGTGGGCGCATCGGGCGGCTTGAATTAGATCCTGTATCGGCCTTGAGCAGCTCTTGCGATGAAGAACGATTAAATAAAAATGAAAACAATTGTTCAGAGTTCGACACACCGGACTGTCCGGGACAGGTAGAACCGGCTGCCGGACAGATTAGATCGCTACCACAAGTATATCAACTAACAAGTTAGTATCTCTCTTCTATGTCTCTATCGACGTGCGCGTACAACCGATTGCTTCCCTTTACATGCTTTGAGCTCCATAGAGCGTCATCGGCCTGAAATAACTTTTTAGAAACTTCAAAACCCAGGGGAATTATGGGTAGAGAAATCCTTTTCTGAAATAACGTCGGCTAAATCCTTCTTTAGTTTCTTTGCTCGAGCAAACTTCGTCCATTATAACTCCATCGCTGATAATACTGCTGACAAGTTTCTGCCTTTGTTCACTACCAGAAATATGCAGTTCCTCTCCCAACTTTCGTTTCATTTCAGCGAGCACATCTTCGCGAGAACAGATTTCCCAGAATTCTCTATTCTATTTTTAGGTTTGGGATATCCCCGTTTCAGCTTGTGGCTAAACGGGACCACCGCACGTCGACTAGGGGCAATACGAGATACTAACTTGTTAGTTGATATACTTGTGATCGCTACCCAACCTGTCCAACGACACAGGCAGTTTTCAGCTGCAAAGTCAGCCGGCATCCATGATCTTGGCTTAGCTTAAAACTGCCAGGGCAATGGACAGACGGTGGGAGAGGGCCTCTAGAAGGGCTGTGCCCTGAACAAAGCAAGGACTTGCTGCTAACTTTTAGTTTCCACTGGTTTTTGTTTACTTTAGGTGACTTCGCCAAGCAAAAGTGTTTGAATGTGCAATGTGCTGCAATATCAAAATGCGTCAATACAATTCGCTTGAATATCTTACTTTTTGTGTTTCTTGATCAACATTTTAAGGAAAGTTCGGACAGGCTGGAAATGTTGTGGGACAGGGGAAAACAAGTTGCTTTCGAGGTCTGTTGCTAGATAATTAATGTCAACCGATAAGTCTGCGTGTATCCATGCGTGAGAATGACTGTGTGGTCTAAAACGGCATGGCCGTGAGCAGACCTTAACATAATTTATTGAACCGAATTACTGACATTGACTTATCCAACGCTTTTCTCAGCTCAAAAGCAGCCTCAAGGCGGGCACAGGGCCTAAACTCGAGCCCAGCCCAAGGTGTCTACTACATGTAAACGATTCTTCATTACTTGGTTTTACCTTTAGATTATAAGTGTTAACCTTTCCACTTGTGGCCTTTAAGTAACTTGCGTGCATGAAAGTATTCACTTTATTCAACCTCAACCCAACCTTCCACCCAACCCAACCCACTCCATCACTGTCATTCCATAATAACACTGAAAATGCAATCAGTCAACGCAAAACTGTACCATATTTAACTGACACTGTTTCAGTGTAATAAAAAGAAAAAGTTATCAAACTCGCGCAGCGAGAAGTATGTTGTCCACAGATAGTTTGGATAAAGTACAGATGAGAGTGAATGATATAGTGGAAGTGAATAGGGATGGAGGAAAGGTGGGCAAGAAATAGCAGGGCAAAATAATACGTTTCTAAATGTGCGCACTGCAGGCTGGAGTTTAAAAGAAGAAACACGTATTTTTTGAGTACCTTGGATGTTCTTATGATTTTGAATTCTTTAGACGAAATGCACGGGCTGAATAGGCAGTGACAGTTTGTTGTTCAGTGGCAGAGAGTTGGCAGCGTTGTTAAAGAAGAAGAAGAAGAAGAAGAAGAAGAAGAAGAAGACGAACAACAACAACAACAACAACAATAACAGCAACAACCACAACAACAACAACAACAACAACAACAACAAAGAAAAGAAAGACATGTTCAAGCAATGCATATTAAGCTATCCGTCATTGTGACATGATTGATTGTGGTGAAAATGTGAGAATCGTGCTGGCCTTGACTTATTTATAGACATGACGCAGTCTGTGGTTTCTTCCAACATTATTCGCCCTTATCCCCACCCTTTACCCCAGTTGTCTCCCCTTCCTGCCTTCGAAGTCCCACTGTTTTGTTAATTTGTGTTGTTTTATTTCATTTAATTTATGTTTACTTTGATTTATTTTGTGTTTATTTTGTTGTTGTTTCTTTCATTAAATTTCTTTTCACCTAAGTGATTTTAGACTTGATAGGAGCAGGGGAAAATATTAAACAAATAAGGAATGGCCATAATAAAGGGTAAAATAAACACAACTGAAGAATTAAACAATCAACATTGTAAAATAATTATAACTCATACAAATGACGTCTAATAGTTACATTAGACGTCATTTGTATAAGTTATAATTATTGTTAAAATCCTGTAAAATAATCTTCATTAAATCTCATTATGTTGTTAGTCATTGTTTATAGGGCCCAGCGGCCTGCACAGAGCCGAATCAGGACCATTGTATCTCATATATAATATATGAAATGTTCTGAAGTTATGCATACATAATATTCAATGTTCTGAATGTATGCTTCACAGAAATAAAACCACTAGGCTATTAATCATCTCTACTGACTCTGTCGTTTACAAAAACCATTTTACAAAACTGTATATTAATTATTTTGCAACTGTTATCCAATAATTAATATTTTTATCCTGAATATTTGGAAAATGTTGTGGAATATATTGTGCGATTGCACTGCAGTCATACTTGAGATGATTAAATCGAAATTACTTGTTTGTAAATGCAAGCAACTTCCTTACAGTATTTTGTCCTCCACGAGTTCCAAGCAAGACGATATGCTAAACTGATAACAGTCCGCGAGGAGTGTAACATTCCATTATATAATTTAATGAATGGAACAATTTTAAAATTGTTCTCAATTATATTATATACTTTATTTTTTGAGAATGGTATACCGAGCTGAATAGCAGTAGTTTCAGTACTTTCATTTTTCACCCCTTTTTTGCAATCCTATCAGCCCAGTCATTATGATCTAATCCGCTATGGGATGGTATCCAGCAAAATTGAAAATTTGTTCCATTTATTAATAAACTATGAATAAGATATTTAATTTCATATATAATATCGCATCTTCTTTATTATAATTTGAATCCAAAGTTTATAAAACTGATTTAGAGTAGACACAAAATTTTTAAAAGTTCAGTGCGTAAACTAATATGAGTTTATTCACAAACAATGGTAAATGATAATATAGGCAATAATAATAACAACACTATTGGTCAGACGTTATTATTTTCAAAGTTAAAGTTGGAAAGTTAGTAATGTGATTCTTTGTGTGTGTGTGAGTGTTCTAAACTGAATTATGATTGTTATGCTTATGTTTTTCATATCCTCCACACTCCAAAAAAGGGGCGAGTAATGGAATTAAATCTTGAATCGTGAATCGTGAATCGTGAATTTTGAATCTTCAATTACGAGTCTTGAATCAAAATCTACATTTTCTTCTTCATCCCCGCTTGTGACATCAGCCCCGCTGTCCCATCAGCTTGTGACATCAGCTTGTGACATCAGCCCCGCTGTCGTTTTGTAAAGTATTCAATAATAGAGTGTATTTACCTTTGGTTTGAGTTTGCGTTGTTGTTAGACGAAAGCTTTGTGTAGCGCTGGTAATTTTTGTTAGTCGATATTATTGGAGAATGCTCTAGATCTGCTTGTTTACTATCGATCGAAGTTTCGGGATATTTGAGAACATTCTGGGACAGAAAGAATGTTATATGACGTAAGTCAGTGATGACGAAGTTTCATTGGATTGGTTGTAGTGCGTCATACTCGATCGTTCCACCGTGTTCTGGAGTAGAGAAAAAACTATATATTCGATGCTCTGTCGTTGATAGTGTTGTTGTAAAAAAGTGAAAAGGCGATTGTATGCAGTTGTTGATGTGTGCTGAATAAAAGTGGAAAACTTCATACGTCGACTCTGTGACTTGTATGCTGATTGAACGGGTTGCGTGGATAAACGAATCCGAGTTTACACCTATCAGGAGAACTCAAGCATTGGGGCTAAATCAACTACTGATAGAAAAACACCAACATCGAATGAGTGTAACAGCCTGACACACCGATGACCCAGGTTCAAATCCCGTGTTGGGCACAAATAAAAATAGCCCCCTCTCGCTGTTCCCTCTTAGCAATATGATTGCACTGGTGGTTCAGTGGCGATTTAGGTGACTACACTCTCTCTTGCTTGGGATGGTTATCCTCTCTCCCCCCCCCATCCCTCCCCAGCTCCTATCTGCCGTCTCGCCAATGGTGGGTGTAGACTTTTTAAAGTTTATCTGCTTGCTCATTCAGACCAGCCCTCTAGCTCCGTGGTAGAGGGTTTGCCTGGCACACCGATGACCCAGGAAAATGACTCAGAGAGCTTTCACCTCAATATAATGCGGATGAATACAGTCTTCTATAGTATAATACTATCTAGTGTGTATGAGTGTAAACGGAAAGTTGGGACTGCTGAAAGATAAAGCGTTCTTCTCAATCAATGTACGGAGCGATAGAGTACGGTGACCATCACGCGGCCAGACCGAGGTGCGCCAATTCTAATAACTCCTATTCTACCAGCTTTGAGGAATCACAATTGCTTCCCTTGAGTCTACCTTAGCCTTTTTGTCGTGATTTCCGGTTTATGGCCGCGCTCTGCATATGAATTTTATTGTCTGTAAGTATTTACCCAAGGAAAGTTTCTTTTTTGAGATTTCATGTGGGTGTTTTCATCAATCTTTATCAGATCTTGAATATTATCAGCTGCATGTCTTTTTGTGTTTATTGGATTTTACATTGCATGCCAATAGACGTAAATAGTCTATGTAGAATAGTCATAAAATCTAAGGCTGAAAAAGAAATACAGGTGGCCGCACCCAGGGCAGGACGCACTTTGGGCACCTGACCGCATCATGGTACACTGAAATTGTGCAGAAATCGCTAAGTAGGTCCACAATGTTTTATTTATAGAACCCCGGCCAAGTCAGTTCCGTTACTGCGACCTCCCGATTAAAAAAAATCAAACTTGGATTCTGATAGGTTCATAAACAAAAGAAGTATGAGAAAGTGTTCGTTCGTGGCCGCAAGTGGTCACCCTACTCTAGCTCAACAGGCGTATATACGCTGGAAGCCATGACAGCTTGTTATTAACATTATTAATGAACAGTAATGGTATAAACAGTATAGCCAACTAGGCCATTCATTATACATGCGTGTGGGCGCACTGCACAGTGCAGCAGCCGTTCTCCAAATATATATCCTTTTGGCGACTGAACATTCAACATTCCCATGTCCTAACTTTTTCAAATGACGTCTGCTGTACATGTGACGAGGTCGCATGACGTAGCACAGCAGTTTATTCCCCACAAGAATTTAAAGTGAGTGGAAAACGTTTTTTGGGGGGTGGGTGGGTGGGTGGATGGGAGGGGGATGTTGAGAGGTGGAGTTCATTCTTGTACACTAGATAGTATTATAGAAGAATGTATTCATCCGCATTATATTGAGGTGAAAGCTCTCTGATTGGCGTATAAACCACAAAACAAGAAGCCGGGTTCCAAAAGTGAAGTCAAAACCACTTTTGGAGGCCAAGGGAACCCTTTGAAAAAAAAAAAAAAAGCTTCACACTCGACTAAAATAAAAGTTTCGTTTCTCGACATATCCAGAGCGACTCATTGAGGCTTATGGTGTCAGTGTGTGTATTAATGTGTGTGTGTGTGTGTGTGTGTGCGTGTGTGTATGTGAGTGTGTGTGCGTGTGTGTGTATGTGTGTGTAGGTGTGTAGCTCTGTGTGTGTGCGTGTGTATGTGTACTTTACTTTAGTGCGATCAGTGCTGTGTTCAATTGTATGCGTGCGCATGTATCAATTTAAAGTGACTTACACCAAAGGAGTTCAGTCATTTATTAGCATCCTGTATGATTGTTACACGGTGGTTATTTTATCAATGGTTGATTCAGCCCCTATGCTTGAATCTTGATAAGGGTAACTCAGATTCGTTTATATCCACGCAACCTGTTCACTCAGCAACAAGGCAGGAGTCGTCGTATGAAGTTTTCCAAATTTATTTAGCATACATCAACAATTGCATACAAGATCGCTCAATCGCTTTTTTTCACTGCTAAGCAGACACAGTGCACCCCTTATATAGTTTCTCTATAATCGAGAGAAAGTTCGAACATTCCAGCATGACGCAATAACAACCAATCAAAATAAACCTCGTCACGGAGCTATGCACTGTCTTACGTCATATAACTTTATTTAGGTTAGAAGAATCTCTTAGCTTACACTAGATTTATCTACATGCTTCGATCGATAGTAAACAACTAATTCTAGAAAATTCTCCAATAATATCGACCAACGAAAAATTATCAACATTATGCAAAGCTTCTTCTAACAACAACGCAAAATCAAATCAAAGGTAAAGATACCCTGTTATTGCATGCTTTGCAAAACAAAACGATCGGATCTATCGCGCGCGTCTCAAACGTAACAATTATGATAACGACGACGACGATGATGATGATGATGATGATGATGATGATGACGATGATGATGATGATGATGATGATGGTGATTATTATTATTATTATTATTATTATTATTATTATTATTATTATTATTATTATTATTATTATTATTATTACTGCTTATAGGAGACGCCCTATTAGAACGTTCGGACGGACACGATGTTTAGATTCACACTTCGCAAATTTCAGACACCAAAACAACAACAACACCGTTGCTTTTAAATTGAATATATGAGCAAATTGTTTTTGTTGTTGTTTTTGTCTTTCTTGTTTTCCATAAGACTCAGACTCAAATTAATAGGCAAGCCACTCACACGAGATCTGTAAAAAATCTAGCGAAAGTAATTAATAGCTGTATTACATGTAGCAAGCGCGGAGTACAATTTCATAACATTGTCACGTGGCGCATACTTGTGTAATTATGTGCAAGTGAGTGAGGTGACTGAATTAATTAAAACAAACTAAAAAAAAAAAACATCGTCACCCATACTTTCTAGCTAAATTCGGTTTCTGGAACTACAATGGCCGGAGAATCTCTGGTTGGGTCAGCTGGTGTGAGTTGAGACTATTAGATTACAAAGCGGGATTAAATGCTGATTACAGCACCTGATGAACTGACGGACCTTGTCTCCTTGGTTACTACTGCATCACGTCACTCTCACCCTCCTTTTAGTATTAGCCCCTCGCCCACACTTTCTTGTTATCCTCTCTGTTTGTCTGTCTGATTTATTGCCGGTCAGTCTGTTTCTCTGATTGCTTGTCTTTCTCTGTTTTCTTTTTTCCCACCTCCACCCCTAAATCACCCATCCCTCTCTCTCTCTCTTTCTCTCGTTTCCCCCATCAACTTGCTCTCTCTCTGTCTAACTCTTCCCACCTTTCTCTAAGCCTATTTCTCCTTTCTCTTCCTCCATCTCCAGCTATCCTCCCCCACCTCTATCTTTCCGTCTCTCTCTCTCTCTCTCTCTCTCTCTCTCTCTCTCTCTCTCTCTCTCTCTCTCTCTCTCTCTCTCTCACACACACACACACACACATACACACACACACCACTTTCTCAACACCCTATCCCCCTAACACCACCTCGGTCCTCGAAACGTCCGTTACTTGACTCTTAATGATCTTGTTCCAGACCATCAACAGTCCCCCTCCCCACTCCCCCATTCCCATGGGGGTGCCGGGAATTTCAGTCTAAATAGTATCCCAACTTTCTGGTAATCTAGTGCTTTAAATTCCCACTGTGGCTGTCTTTCTCTTTTGTTCTTTCTCATCCATACTCTGTTCTATCAACCTACTATACTATCTTCTTCGCTAGACCGGTCACCTACCTTTTTTCTTGAAAACTCTTCCGGGACAAAACTCCTCATTTGTGTGTGAGGTCTGTTGGATCACCTTGCAAATATTGGACGCTTTCTGCCAGGTGGTCACTGGGGTTTCCTATGTTATTATTTGGTAATGTTGGCATTTTATATGTATGTGTTTTATTGATATTTTGTAATGATGTTTGTATTCTATTTTGTTTTTGTAAACGGGGGTTCGATAAATTAGAGTATAGCCTCAGCGTCCACTGCGTGAGATGCCTTTATTGTACAGTGACGCCTTTATTAGACAGTGACCGGCTGGTGGAGTGCCTTTAGTGTTACCACTAGGGTTGTTTCGGCAGATCTTTTATGCGGATCAGGGGTGAGTCCTCTTTCAGCGAAGTTGTGGTCTTGATTTTGTAGTCCTGATTCGGCTCTCTGCAGTCCGCTGGACCATGTAATCAATGAATAACTAGCTAACTAACATCAACAGTTTAGTCCGCCATAAGGGCAAAGAACCCACATAAAAGCGAAAGTGGGAATTAAAACAATAGTCGGTATCTGCACGCGCGATGAACATACAACGTACCTGAGACTAGCCGAGGTCTGCTCCCTCTCTCTTCAACTTGGCGAGAGGGAAAAAGCCTCCTTTGCCTAGTCTCAACCACGCTGTATGTTAAATGGTGGACGGGAACGTTAAAGGAACCCACTTTGACTACGTCCCGCTCCCCTCGACAGATCGTTTTAACATTTACAATGAGTGTTGCCCTCACTGAAAACAATCAAATGACAACAAACAAAACCAAAAACTCTTTGGAAAGTGTGGCTTATTTTATTAGATGTTGTAATCAATCAATTCCGCAGTTTTTTTTGTGCCGTGCATTAATGGCTACCTCTAACCACCCTGCTTGAGATAAACAACAACGAACATAGCATCTACCAAAGCCGGGAAGGAGCAGAAGCCATCATGGCCTGTCTTAATTGGAAGGTTCGTGGTAGGTTCGTGGAAGGTTCGTGGAAGGTTCGTGGGAGGTTCGTGGAAGGTTCGTGGAAGGTTCGTGGGAGGTTCGTGGAAGGTTCGTGGGAGGTTCGTGGGAGGTTCGTGAAGGTTCGTGGAAGGTTCGTGGAAGGTTCGTGGGAGGTTCGTGGGAGGTTCGTGGAAGGTTCGTGGGAGGTTCGTGGAAGGTTCGTGGGAGGTTCGTGGGAGGTTCGTGGAAGGTTCGTGGGAGGTTCGTGGAAGGTTCGTGGAAGGTTCGTGGAAGGTTCGTGGGAGGTTCGTGGAAAGTTCGTGGGAGGTTCGTGGAAGGTTCGTGGGAGGTTCGTGGAAGGTTCGTGGGAGGTTCGTGAAGGTTCGTGGGAGGTTCGTGGAAGGCTCGTGGGAGGTTCGTGGAAGGTTCGTGGGAGGTTCAAAAACTGGTTCAATAACCCAAGTTCGAGATGTGAGAACCTCGAGGGGAAAATAAAGGTTTTGAACCTCTAGGAAACTTCCCATTAAGACAGGCTATAACAGAGTTGCGCAGTTAATTTTTTCGCTGTGGGTTGCTACAGTAGGCACTACCCTACTACCCCAGATACCAAAGACGCATTCTTTATGCCGCGTGGTGTATTCAGAAATACGGTCCAAGATCAGATGACTATGGTATTCGTGTACCGTTAAACAGGGTGAAAACACTCCCTGTCAGAACGTATATGGAAAAATTCAAACATGAGCGGTGGGTTTGGGTTCCAGCAACGAAAGCCCACTTTGTCATTGTTTAATAAGCCTTTATTAACAATTACGTATTGTAGGGTCAGCCCGTTTCGCCCAAAAGTAAACAAAACCTTCGAATTGGGGCCTTTTAAACTTAATGTTCTCTCTGTCTGTCTGTCTTTCTGCCTCTCTCTCCGTCTCTCTCCGTCTCTCTCTCTCTCTCTCTCTCTCTCTCTCTCTCTCTCTCTCTCTCTCTCTCTCTCTCTCTCTCTCCATCTCTCTGTCTGTTTCTCTCCGTAGGCCTATTTTTGTCTCGATCTCTCTCTGCCTCTCTCTCCGTCTCTCTCTCACCCCCGTGGGGGTGCCGGGAGTTTCAGTTTAAATAGTATCCCCACTTTCTGGAAATTTAGTGCTTTAAATTCCCACTGTCGCTGTCTTTCTCCTTTTCTTTCTCATTGTTGTTTGTAGATTATAGTCACACGACACTTTCGCATATAGGTGACTACTGGACCGATTTATACTGACACCAGCGGGCCAGTTGTTGGTAAAGGGGAAAATAATATGATCACACGTTGACCAATCCGGGATTCGAACCAGCGACCTTTCGGTTACTAGCAAGACGCTTTTACCAACTGAGCTACCCGGCCCCACTTTCTCATTCATACTCTGTTCTATCAATCTACTATACTATCTTCTGCTTCGCTTGATCAGTTATCTACCTTTTTTTTCTTGAAAACTCTTCCGGGACAAAACTCCTCATTTGTGTGTGAGGCCTGTTGGATCAGCTTGCAAATATTGGACGCTTTCTGCCAAATGGTCACTGGGGGCTTCCTATGATGTTATTATTTGGCAATGTAGGCATTTTATATGCAGGTGTTTGGTTGATATTTTATAATGATGTTTATACTCTATGTTGTTTTTGTGAACGGGGGTTCGATAAATTAGAGTATAGCCTCAGCGTCCCCTGCGTGGGATGTCTTTATTGTAAAGTGACCGGCTGGTAGAGTGCCTTCAGTGTTGCCACTAGGGTTGTTCCGGCAGATCTTTTATGCGGATCAGGGGCGAGTCCTCTTTCAGCGAAGTTGTGGTCTTGATTTTGTGGTCCTGATTCGGCTATACTGGTCCTGATGTGCCTCGGAAGAGTCCGCTGGACCTAAAGCAATAATCATGTAATGTAATTTCTCTCTCCGTCTCTCTCTCTCTCTTTCTCTCTCTGGCACTATATCTCCGTCTCTCTGTCTCTCTCTTGTCTCTTTCTCAGTCTCTCTCTCTCCCTCTCTCTTTCTCTCTGTCTCTCTCTCTTTCTCTCTGTCTCCGTCTCTGTCTGTCTGTCTGTCTGTCTCTCTCTCTCTCTCTCTCTCTCTCTCTCTCACTCTCTCTCCCGCCTTTGTGACCCGGTCAAACATAATAATCTGTTAATAGGTTTCCAGCAGAAAAAAACCGTCAACACACGATGGCTCTCCTGACATTTAATAATCGCACATCTGACACCAATAACCTCGCTATGTTTTAATCTAAAACAGATTTGCCTCTAACTGTAAATTTTGACAGCGTTCGCCATGCAGGTGGAACAAAGTGAACACGCATACACGCACGGACCTGTACTTACCCACGTATGCATGCATAGAGTGTATGCACACACGCACACACAATCGAGAGAGTAATGTAACGCGACTCTATATTTGCGTTATCTTGTGAGAGTTAATCTAAACTACTTAATTCTAAACTTGTACGGGGAAAGGGCATGACAAACCAAATTATAATTTAAGACATACAAAATAAAACCAGTCTCACTTTCGTTCACAAAGGTTTGCCACGCGCTCAAATAAATCACAATAACTATAGCTTATCTTCATTTATCCAATTTTAATAATCTAACTAGTATACATCATTCGAGTAGGCTAACATAAGATTCTCATGCACATAAACTCTAACTAACAATACATACGATGTTCAAATAAATTCATTTCATCTTACCTCATTTTCTTCTCTTTTCCACTCTCCTTTCCTCCTTTGGGAAACCACTAATTCTTGCCCTAAAAATCAATCTTCACTCACTAACTAACTCACTGACTACTTACCATCTAATTCTGCTCTCACACCAAATTCTAAGCATTGTACATCCTACACTTTATACCCTACATATATTCTACAACTACTATAAATTCTCTCCTGCTCTTAGACACATTATGAATAAAACATTCTAAGGGCTACACCTAGACCAGATGGAGCAAAGTTGTTCTAGGTCTATCAGAAGCAGGAGCCCAGAGATAAGAGGAAGATTTCTTTGTTCCTCCGGCTTTTATAGCATAACTTCGAAAAGACGTACCTCTCTACATAAGGAGATGCCCTAACTACTACGTCATTGCCCCACCCAAGATTTCTGAGACTTGTACCTATCACGTGGTCAGAACTGACCACGCTCTTTACATACAAGAGACCAATGGTTGCCGACCATAGACCTGCTGCATGTACATGCACTAAACGTGGCCGTTAGTCATTCTTGCCGGACAAACACAGCTGACCCATCGCACATGTATCGCACGTGCTAGCTAATACTAACACTTCTGCCCCTCTGACTCACTACAATAACCATGTCGAGCTTACAAGTTCTATAATCATCCCTTATCATCATCTTCTTCCCCTGTATAACTTTCCCTCAAAGGTTATAATTGCCGCCGGCCTGCGAAGGAGCGTCCTCGCTCCTTAAAAATTGAGCATGAAAAAAAAACAAAACAAAATAAAGCAAAGAGGGTACAAAGTGACGATACTAAAGCGATCTGAGGAGGCGAAGTGGCGAAGATGAGGTAAGACTTACAAAATATAAAAATTGCAAAAGAAAGTTGCATGCACCAAATGACAAGTAAGCACAAAACACCGAAAAACACAATTAAATAAGTCCGACGGCAAATTACTGGAAAGTTTATGTGCCACAAAAAAATTTTAAGGTAGTGCAGGAACACGAAGTGAAGACCGATGGATCCAGGATGAGAAACGACCAAAAGGGCTATGAGGACATTTGGCAATGAGGACACATGAGGACTGTCCCCACAAGCCAAGCAGCACCTTAAGGCGTT
Source organism: Oncomelania hupensis (assembly GCA_036898135.1). Taxonomy (NCBI): domain Eukaryota; kingdom Metazoa; phylum Mollusca; class Gastropoda; order Littorinimorpha; family Pomatiopsidae; genus Oncomelania; species Oncomelania hupensis. The sequence goes on along the minus strand of CM072521.1, from coordinate 35,606,543 downwards.
TACGCGTAAGTGAGCGTAAATAATATTGTAGACGGACGTGTAGACTTGCCATTGACGAAGGAACGTGGAGTGTCGCCAGAAGAAGATTGTGACGTCACCGCACCATGCAAACCTCCGTTGATGGAGAAACCGTGGTGTAGCGGACCTTGCAACCAGGATTCGACCGTAGATTATGACGAAATACGTAGTGTCTGAAAGAAGTAGTCCCACATGACGAGGCACCCAGGAGTATGCAGCAAGCGAGGGGGATGGGAGTGTGCGTTTAGGTGGAGCACACAAAGGGAATGGGAACGGAGATTACAGCATAGTAAAGGAGAAGAGCTCCAACCTCGTTTAGCGACAGTCTTTGCTCTCCCCCGTCTGTAATAGAGGAACATGGGAAATGACCAAAACTTTGGGAGAAGGTGGTAGAATGTTTGGTCGGGGAATACAAGGAGGGATGTTCTCTGCAACTGGATGAAGTGGGCAAATTGGGGTAGGGGCAAGCAGTCCAAGTGGGTGTAGGTGGGAACGAAGGTTGTGAAGATTTCAGACAATAGGCGAAGGCGGGATCTTTCATCAGGGGTGCTTCGTTAAATGAAGATGAAAGGTCTAATGCAATCGTAGACGGGTATAAAGTTGACGTGAAGAAGGGTCCAAGAAGGCCAAGACAGGGTAAGGCGATGGCTGAAGAAGAGAGGTACTACATGGTGTGATGGTGACGTCACGTGGCGACGTTGATGGTCGTCAAGTGATGAAGGTATGAAGACATCCCCGAAGACTAAGGTAGATACGAGACATATTTATCAGAAAGTCAATATGACACGTTGATCACTGTGTCGAATGTCAACCCTCGCCACTTAACCCTATAGTATCTTTGTCCATTTCTCATCCTTGTTGCAAGCAATCGTTCTACCTCATACACAGGCTCTTCAATATCTGTACTTGACGATGATACTACCGTATCACCTTGAGACTGATCTGTGCTCGTTACTTGAGAGCCCCTTTGAGAAATACATGTAGGAGGTACATTCATTTGTGACGCTCGACCCTTCTCCTGGGATCGAGTATCACTAGTTTCATCGTTTTGTTGTGTAGCTTTCTTGAGTCTCACACTTTGAGGTTCACTGCTGTCCTCCGTTTGCACAGCCTTGTTTTCATTGTCATCATATAGTTTCTCAGGTTGTGTACCACTATCACTTTGTGTTTCCTCATCACTAGAAGTATCATTAGAAGGTTCAAGGTCAGTTTCACTTTCTGTTTCTTGATCATCGAGTTCTGAAAGAATATTTGTAGGGCGATCTTGGGGATCAAAGAATGGCTTTAAACGCATAGCATGAACAGGTGAGGACATCTGTTTATTGTCAGAACTTCGTCTGATAATGAAAACATTATTGGGAAGCTCAAGACAAATATAGTAAGGACCAGACCACTGTCGAGCTAATTTCCTTGACACTCCAACTTTAACTTTTGGCGTATATACCCAAACTTTTTGTCCAACGACAAATTTGTGTGGTCGAGACGTCTTGTCGTATTGACGAGAATACTTTTCTTGAGCACTTTTGATATTTGTGGTCACTATTTGTTGAGTAAGTTGAAAACCTTCTAAAATATCTTGCATACATTGCTGAGCAGGTGCGGGGAGCTTCGAGGTAGGTATTAAAGCTACATCAAGGGGAAGTCTGCACTCTTTCTTGAACAACAAGAAATATGGTGTGAATTGAGTAGATTCTGTAGCTGGAGTCACACGATAAGCTGAGAGAACCGCTGGCAAATGTTTTGCCCACTCTTTGGTATTCTGTGCACACAAAGTACGGAGAGAAGTAACCATATAACTGTTGAAACGTTCACACTGAGCATTTGTCTGGGGATGATACGCACTTGTTCTCAAACGTGTAACTTGAAAAATTGCACAGAGTTCACTGACCAGTTTAGATAAGAAATTCTGACCTCTGTCAGATAACAACGAATCAGGTGCTCCATATCGACAAAATATTTCTCGGTACAAAACCCAAGCCACCTCTGTAGCTTCAGACGTAACCAATGGAAAAGCTTCAGGCCACTTGGAATAAGCATCAACAATAAGAAGGATATATTTATACCCTTCAGTAGTGGTCTCTAACGGTCCTAAAAAGTCAATGTGTAATCTTTGAAACAACCCTTGTACTGGAAGGGGACATAAAGATGGTCTCTTTCCTGCATAATCCCGTTTACTCTGTTGACAATCTAAACAGCTTTTCACATACTCTGTAATATCACCGTACATGCTAGGCCAGAAATATTTGAGTCGAATCGACTGATAAGTTCTTTCAACACCTTGGTGAGCACCTGCCATGAGAGAGTCATGATATGCTAACAATACATCATTTCGCAACGAATGTGGCACTACTAACTGTTTAACTATCCGGTCCTGGCGATGACCAGGCCCTTTGGGATACCACAAGTGATATAGTATACCGTCTTCCAAGATGTGATCCTGTGCGTCAAGCACAATTCTTCGAGCTACACGTTGATCATCGGGTAATATACCCTCAGTCATGTATTCAAGTATGGGAGAAGACTGTGCATCTTGTTGTTGCAACCGTTGGATGATTTTAGGCTCGGTGGTATCAATAATATACACGCGTTCTTGTGCCCAACAATCAACACTGTCGGAAGGTGTGGTAGTGTCTGTATTGATACTAGGCTTAATTTGCTGTACAGGAAAAAGTGGAGGTAAATCACCTGCTTCCTGACTTTCTTCTTCAGGTATATCAGGATATGTACGTCGAGTAAGTGAGTCAGCATTACCATGAGCTTTTCCCGGCTTGTATTCAATGTCAAAATCATATGCCTGAAGAAAAATCATCCACCGTCCTAATCTACCAGTGGGGTCCTTAGTGGTTTTCAAGAACTGGATGGCAAAATGATCAGTCTTAACCGTAAATTTACGATTAGCTAAATACACACGGTACTGTTTAATTCCTTCCACCACTGCTAAACATTCCCGTTCAGAGATAGACCATTTTCGCTCTGATTCTCTCAATGCGCGACCACCGTAACTGATTACTCTTTCACGCCCACTATCATCTACTTGACCGAGAACATAACCAATGGCGTGAGACGAAGCATCTGTATACAGAATGAACAGCTTGCTAAAGTCTGGGAACGATAACACAGGCGCCGTAGTTAACGCCTCTTTGAGTTTATCAAAAGAAATTTGGCACTCTTCACTCCATTGAAATAGAACGTTCTTAGCGAGCAACCTATTAAGAGGAGTCGCTATTGACGAAAATCCTTGCACAAACTTTCTGTAGTAATTAGCAAGTCCTAAGAATGAACGCAAATCGCGCTGTGAGCGAGGCACAGGAAAATTCTTCACCAATGCAATTTTATTTGGGTCGGCAGAAACACCATGTTTAGAGATAACATGACCAAGATATACCACCTCCTTGACCGCAAATTGACACTTAGCAGGTTTCATCTTGAGATTAGCTGCTCTCAGATGATTGAAAACATCACTCAAATTGTCTAAATGTGTTTGAAAGTCTTTTGAAAACACAATTATGTCATCAACATAAACCAATGCCGTTTTATAGTTCAATCCGCGTAAAGCGGTTTCCATGACACTTTGGAAAATCACAGGAGAGTTCTTTAACCCAAAAGGAACACGTTCAAATTCATACAGTCCAGAGTGACAAATGAACGCTGTTTTTGCCTTTGAATTCTCTGCTACCGGAATTTGCCAAAATCCAGACATAAGGTCCATCACTGAGAATATTGAGGAACCACTCAATAAGTCAACACAATCCTCAAACTGTGGAAGAGGATAATTAATTGTAGTGGTTATTGCATTCAATTTACGATAATCGACTGCAAATCGATAGTCACCATTTTTTTTCTTCACCATCACAATGGGTGATGAATAAGCACTTGTGCTTGGTCTAATGATTTGATGCTGTAGCATGTCGCTTACTTGCTTATCAATCTCATTCTTGATGTGAGGAGATACGCGATACGGACGTTGTTTTACAGGCGGGTTATTCGCAGTGTCAATATGCATTTCTTGCAACTGGGTAAGTCCTAACTCTGACATATTAATGGCAAACACATCTCTGTTTGATAAAAGAAACTCAGCCATTTGCTGTTGCTGTTCCTCTGAAAGATCAGAATTAGAAAGATCAATACCTAACTCTTGCAAACTTGACCTCATCTTGGGTAAATTCTCAGGGGCCACATTAACAGGAGCTACTAAGGGCATGGGAGACTGTGCAATAACCTCACTCACCTCCTCGAGATAGCCAATTACTGTGCCTGGCACAATCGTCACGGTTGCGTTAGTATTATTCAACAATTTTCCAGCAACTCTTCCCTTCAGTACCTTGGTAACTGTTCGTGCCGGCATGACCCCCCATGCTTTAGCAAATGACTGGCGAGGTTCAAACACAAATGTCTTGCCAGACTGTCTCGTGTTGACCTTGAGAGATACTATCATTTCTGACCGTGGAGGAATTTCCGTCAAAGTATCTATAATTGCTTCCTCCCGTGTTTCTTCTTTGAAAAGAGAAGTTGCTGTTAGACCATTGTACAAAATGACCTGTGCATTTACTAAATCCACGACTACTTGATGTTCAATCATAAAATCTAACCCTAATATGAGCGAAATATTAATATTTTCCATGACTGCAAAAGTTTGAACTAACTCTATATCTGCCATTACAAAAGGAATGGTCACCTGACCTTTAATTGTAACCTGTGTACTGGCTAAGCCTCGCACCTTAGTTATAGTAGGAGGGTGCATCGGAAAATGTTCTGCTAAACACAACTTGTTATAGAGTTCTAAACTCATACAAGAAAGAGAAGCTCCTGTATCTACCAACGCATATGTAGGTATATTCTGTATTCGCAATATCACCCGATTTGAGATATCATTATTGATAATACCAATGGTATGGTTGTTCTCCGGCTTACGCTTCATTTTCCGGACGTTACGTCGCCTAAACCGGAGGAATCCCTATTGGGGTTGTTGAAAAGTTGGAGATTTGCACACAATATGCAAATGTCCCACCTTACGACAATTGCTACATCTTGTACTTTGGTATGGGCATTGCGACCTTCTATGGTCCGTTGAACCACATCCATAACAGTGAAAAACACGCATTGGATATGTAGACCTGATATTTCCACCTAGCACTTGGCGCTTTGGGAAAGGCAGAGGGCGATTTATCTGATAAGTATTGACTATTCTGGGCGTCCGTGGCATTCGTGTTTGCTCATTACGAACGGCAAACTGGAGGGGCTGTCTAGGCACTGGATTTCTGTACACTTGATTAGCAGCCTGAGGATAAGACTGATAATCATTATGCACGACCTGAGCCACTGCAGACGTCGACTGGTCCAGTGACGCAATCGTAGCTTTGCGCAAGCTCACCATTTCAGAAGTAATTTTACTGATCTGAGAAGTCAGTTCTTGTATGGTCTGATCATTAGAATTTTCTGTTTTGAAAGCCTCCGCCACTTTTGCATAACGGAGCACATCTTCTAACGTATTAGGCTCTCTCTGCAGCACAAATGATTTCAATGAAGGTCGAAGTCCTCTAACTATTGCTTCCATAATGTCCCTATCTGTCTTTTTCAGTTCACGCCCTAACTTCATCATGAATTGTCCATACACCACCACAGACTCCTCCGATTTTTGAGCACGCGTGTTGAACTCGTCCAAACGCACCCAACGAAGTGTCTCATGAGGAAAATATCTCTCAACAAAAGCGTCTTTCAAGGCCGCAAACGTAGCGGTATGTTCTGAAGTTAAACTATCGTACCACACAGCAGCATTGTCTCTCAGAAAAAGAGGAAAAATTTTAGCTACTCGAGGCCTATCCCACTGTTTCAACTCCACATAAAGTTCAAATCTTTTGAGCCACAGCATGGCATCCTCACTTTCACTTCCTAAGAAGGCCTCTGGACTTAAATTACCTGGCAGCTCTATAGGCGCGTCTAATGATGCATGAAGATATCGCCGCCGAGAAGAGTCTTGCGTATGGTAACCAGCCCTATGAAAACTATTTTCACTCTCCATGCTTGGGGTCGGCGTGTCTAACTCCCGTTGACCTTGTAAATAAGTATTATCCTGGTCTTGCAACTCGGATGTCGGACTAAAGACACTCCCTATTCTAAATGTTGTTTCTAAATTCTGTTGATCTAACCTTCCATTTAACACACTATGTCGCAAATCGTCCTCTTCGTCCTGCAGTTGAGACAGTCTATTTTCTATATCTCTTATCTGTGCAGTAGTGTCTAGCACACTCTGATTTACTTGTGCTAATGATGCAACCGCCCGAGGGACCACCCTTGACCGTAAGTGATAAGCGTCCGCCAAATCTAAGGATTCTATTGAACTACTATCAGCGTTAAGTGGCCTTGGAAAAGTGATCGGCACCTGGAGCGTAGCTTGTCGAGCCTTAGACATTGCTAACCCTATTTAACATTATAAAAACTCTAAACAACTTTTCTTCCCCCTACTGTTCTTCTCCCAGACCCATCTACAAAAACTAAAATCTTCTTGTTGTTGTTTTTGTTGTTGTTGTTGTTTTAAGAACAATTCTTTCGGACTTCCCTCACACAGAGTCTGTGAAGTTCTTTTATGTAACCTATCGTGTACCAAGCACGGGCTGGGAGATAAGCAAACTTTTCATAGAAAGACTCCTCATGATGAAAACTGTCATAGATATCCCCCGCCACCTCGTCCATGACCACCAGCGTGTTTTCGGAGGGATCGAAAAGTCTATCCAACAGAATGCTTCCGATGGCCTTTATGTCCTCCTGCTCTTCGTTAATTATATATTCCTCCCACAAGGCCTGAGAACTCAAATGCTCAAAAAAAATCCTATGATCCGGCGGACAGGGAATTGTAGTGTCTCTGGGTGGAGAATCCCATTCGTCTCCCATCTTACACACTAAAATTTGCTCACTTGAAAATGAATTAATTCAACCAAAATTTTACCCTTACAAGTAGACAAACCGCAAGTCCACCAATGTAACGCGACTCTATATTTGCGTTATCTTGTGAGAGTTAATCTAAACTACTTAATTCTAAACTTGTACGGGGAAAGGGCATGACAAACCAAATTATAATTTAAGACATACAAAATAAAACCAGTCTCACTTTCGTTCACAAAGGTTTGCCACGCGCTCAAATAAATCACAATAACTATAGCTTATCTTCATTTATCCAATTTTAATAATCTAACTAGTATACATCATTCGAGTAGGCTAACATAAGATTCTCATGCACATAAACTCTAACTAACAATACATACGATGTTCAAATAAATTCATTTCATCTTACCTCATTTTCTTCTCTTTTCCACTCTCCTTTCCTCCTTTGGGAAACCACTAATTCTTGCCCTAAAAATCAATCTTCACTCACTAACTAACTCACTGACTACTTACCATCTAATTCTGCTCTCACACCAAATTCTAAGCATTGTACATCCTACACTTTATACCCTACATATATTCTACAACTACTATAAATTCTCTCCTGCTCTTAGACACATTATGAATAAAACATTCTAAGGGCTACACCTAGACCAGATGGAGCAAAGTTGTTCTAGGTCTATCAGAAGCAGGAGCCCAGAGATAAGAGGAAGATTTCTTTGTTCCTCCGGCTTTTATAGCATAACTTCGAAAAGACGTACCTCTCTACATAAGGAGATGCCCTAACTACTACGTCATTGCCCCACCCAAGATTTCTGAGACTTGTACCTATCACGTGGTCAGAACTGACCACGCTCTTTACATACAAGAGACCAATGGTTGCCGACCATAGACCTGCTGCATGTACATGCACTAAACGTGGCCGTTAGTCATTCTTGCCGGACAAACACAGCTGACCCATCGCACATGTATCGCACGTGCTAGCTAATACTAACACTTCTGCCCCTCTGACTCACTACAATAACCATGTCGAGCTTACAAGTTCTATAATCATCCCTTATCATCATCTTCTTCCCCTGTATAACTTTCCCTCAAAGGTTATAGTAATAATAATACACAATAATATTTTTATAGCATAGCCTACTGTATACACACTCATACACGCAACCTCGCACTTTGAATGACTCGAAAGCTTATTTCCATCCGAAGACTGGTTGGGCCTCTCTCTCTCTCTCTCTCTCTCTCTCTCTCTCTCTCTCTCTCTCTCTCTCTCTCTCTCTCTCTCTCTCTCTTAATTGTATTGTTGCATTATGATGTTTTTATTATAAAGTTATATGTTGTACTAATTTATTGTTACAAGCCCCAATGGTTAGATGTAAAAAAAAAAAAAAGCACACCCAGTGCTCTCTGTCTCTCTGTCTCTCTCTTTCTCTTAATTGCATTGTGAAAGTCACCGTTACGATAACTACACTTCCTTTAACTCTTATTTGTTCCTGAAACATATCTAGACTATTTTTAGGTGCCTACTTTTCGACAGGCTGTTACAAAATTCACAGCAGGAATATTTCCAAACGCAAACCGATATGATGTGCTGTCCAGACAAAAATGCTCGTTTTGCCCTGATAATACTGATTGTGAGGGTGAGTCTATTGTTGCTGGGCTCTGCACAATGGAATGCTATTATCCACTCGTCTTTCGTCTGCGGAGATCGGCTAGTTAGATCACCCTATGACTAATCTTAATACATTTATAAGTTTGACCCTGTCTGTGTGTGGATAAGGTTACAGAGATAGGGAGAAAAGTGTAAGAATTCACTGACGCACTAGCTCTCGCAAGGCTGTGAAACATAGGTAGTTAAGCCACTTGTTAACAGTAAATATCACACATTTATTTCCTTTACTCTATACATAATTCTCTAAACACTATATTAACTTAATTGTCCAAAATGTAATATAACTAGGATTAACTTAACAGTCCTAATTCACTTCGAGTAGTTCGCTCCTTGATGGGTTTATGCTGCTACTGTTCTCGATATTTGCTACTGTCTCATCATTGGGCTATTTGTTCTGGTTGGCCTAATGTTCGTTTTCAGGAGAGTGCACGTTTTCTGTGTCACTTAGCTGAATCGTTGCGGTGTGGTGATGGTGTCTCCTCCTTGTTTGTTGACTATTGGGCTATCGTAGAGCAGTGCTCTATGCTCCAGGGCAGGCCGAATGTCAGGGTTGACTCTCAGTGGTCTATCTCCTGCCTCCGACCAAGCCTGCTCGTCTGCAAAACATAAGACGAGTTTCTGCAACGCCTTGTTTACAAAGGGTGTGCAGAGCGTCTCACTGTTGGCAGAAACAGCCCTCAGTGAGATTGCATCCACTTATACAGATAAGCGACAAACAATCTTCTACGTCCGTGGTCCACTGGAATCTCCAACATAATTCCTATACATACACATCATGGCTAAAACACACACAGGAGAAGTAATTAATAATATACACCTTCTCCGGTACAGCCACTGGTCTGTAATAATACAAATAGGAGAAACAACAGTTGGTCAGTGGGGCTATCTCGTGGTCTTGAAAACCGGTCGCGGGTCAGCCACGTTGTCAAGCAAAGTTTTACTAACATTCACAATTATAAAACATGGCAAGACTTCGCAAGCATAATCCAACAATATTATCAATAAATCGTGGTGAAACAAAAGATCGATCATTTACCTTTTTGAAAATGTCAGGCTATGGCTATACTGAGATGAATTGAATTTCACCCATCACCTGCGTAGTCTTCTGAAAGAGATCTTTCCACGTGTCCGTAAAGGGTGAGGTTTTAACAAAGACTCCCTACCTTAACGCTGTGGTCAAATAACGCGCGATTTCCCGAGATACCTTTAGCGCCCTCTCATGGGGGTTGAGGGTATAGGTCATTTGGATTATGTCACTGCCTACGTTGTGAAGAGTTAGCTTACACATGCTTAGCACAACACTTAACTGCTGTCGTCTGCTAGACCTCGACTTTAAGTTACAAAGGCCAAAACAGGATGAACTATTTGAGGCGTGAAGCCTTAGTGCTGGGTCCAAACTAGCCTATTGTGACACTAATGACGAACGCCATTTTTTGTTCGTCTGTCCGCTGCACAGGTCTCTTAGAAGAAAGTCTATATTTGCTAATAAGCACGACTTTGAGCAATTGTTTTTGTCCAGCGATATTTGGCTTGAAATGACGCTTACAAAAGCATTGTCTTGCTTCCTGGTTTATGCGGAGAAAATCAATGAAAATAACAGAAGTCCGTAATGCGGTTCAAATGTATATAGATTATATGTTCTTCCCTGTATTATTATTATTATTATTATTATTATTATTATTATTATTATTATTATTATTATTATTATTATTATTATTATTATTATTATTATTATTATTATTGTTGTTGTTGTTGTTGTTGCTTGTTATTATTATTATTTTTTTTAAATTATTATTATTATTGTGTTTTTTTAAAACTGTTTTTTTATGATTCTTTTACTTTTGTGTTTAATTAATTACTTTCATTTTTCTTCCTATATTTATTATTGTGGTTGTGCTTTCCAACTCGCGCGACGCGTCTAGGCGTCAGTTTATTTATTCTTGATGCTGTATGTAAATAGGTTATTACATTACATTACATTACATTACATTACATTACATGATTGTTGCTTTAGGTCCAGCAGACTCTTCCGAGCCAAATCAGGACCGGACAACCCCCGATCCGCATAAAAGATATGCTGAAACAACCCTAGTGGTAAAACTGAAAGCTCTCCACCAGCCAGTCACTTTACAATAAAGACATCCCACGCAGGGGATGCTGAGGCTGTACACTAATTTATCGAACCCCCGTTTACAAAAACAAAATAGAAGACAAACATCATTATAAATTATCAACAAAACACATACATATAAAACGCCTACATTGCTAAATAATAACATCATAGGAAGCCCTAGTGACCACCTGGCAGAAAGCGTCCAACATTCACAAGCTGATCCAACAGACCTCATACACAAATAAGGAGTCTTGTCCCGGAAGAGTTTTTTAAAAAAAGGTAGGTGACTAGTCTAGTGAAGAAGAAGATAGTATAGCAGATTGATAGAACAGAGCAGGAATGAGAAAGAGCAAATGAGAAAGACAGCGACAGTGGGAATTTAAAGCACTAAATTTCCAGAAAGTGGGGATACTATTAATACTGAAACCCCCGGCACCCCCACGGGGGAAATTACGTTATATGTAAGTGTGAAAGGGATGTGGCTTAAAGCAATAAACTAATCAGTCAGTGCAGTCAGTCTTAATTGCATTGTTGCATTATGATGCTTATATATAAAATTATACGTTGTATTTACTATTATTGTTACAAACCCCAATGGTTAGATGTTAAAAAAAAGCACACAATTAGTGCTCTCTCTCTTTCTCTCTCTCTCTCCTCCCCCCCCCCCCCTCTCTCTCTCTCTCTCTCTCTCTCTCTCTCTCTCTCTCTCCATGGTCTGCCCGTATTGCTTGTTGATTTACACACATGTTGGTCCCCATAGTAGGTTACGTCTAAGGAAGTTTCTTGCATTAATTGAGGGATTTCATAACATTCATGACAATTGTTTAGGAATTTTAACAATTTACCGTGTAATGTAATACAGACCTTATGAGGAAAAAAAATCACTAAAATTAATATGCAAATTTACAGAAATTCTAACATTTACAGTAAGCCGTACTTTCCATGAAGTTCGGTGATTCGACACACTACTTACAAAATTGTCTTTAGAATCAGGGATGGTAAATCAACGAGAGAGAGAAGATAGGATAAGCTAATATAACAATTTTAGTTAACAAGAGTAAAAGAGTAAGCACTGAGTGTGCTTGTTTACATCTTGCCCTTGAGGCTGGTAACAATGAGAGAGAGAGAGAGAGAGAGAGAGAGAGAGAGAGAGAGAGAGAGAGAGAGAGAGAGAGAGAGAGAGAGAGAGAGAGAGAACATTGAACATTGGATTAAAAAAAAAAAGAATGTCTTGGCTAAAGATTACACTATGTAACAAATTTTCACTTTTGTTCTGTTCCTGGGTTGAAAGTGTGTTTTCCTAACCCGTTAGGTCTAGAACAGAAAGTAAATCGCTGTTATTCCAGAAAAACTTTGCTTCTGTGACCAGGACAATGAAATTTGGAAAATCGCATGTGTTCGAGAAAATTATCGATTTGCCGAGCTGCCTCCCTGAACTGCTAGAGTTGTCCTCATGTTTCTACAATTCTCCTGAACACTCTAGAACGTTCAAGAAACTTCCAGAACTTTCGAGAAACTCTCAGAACTTTCTAGAACGTTCTTGAACGTTCCAAAAGTAGCTGTACAAATAGTTCATAAAAGCACACGACCACTGTGTCCTTGAGTGTTTGGCCCTGGAGCCTGACTTCTCCGCGGTTAGGATTGCCTGCCTCGACGTGCATCTGGACTCCATGGCCGACCTGGTAGCCTACTCCTTGTCGACTAACTTTGGACTGCTGTTCATGACCGCGGTGTGCACCTACCGCTCACGAGTGTCTGTACACCTTTAGACCCAACCGCCTGGCCGGTTCTCTCCCCGGAACTCGTTTTGGGTTCATTTGTCTTACAACTACTAATGATGACTATTCCCACTCAGTTACCTGTTTGTAACCTATTCCCCTACCTGGCCCATGGGCCTTGGGTTCGACTCTACCTTCTCGGGTCCTGGGTATGCTCTACTTAAGTGACATGTTCCCACTCAGCTACTACTACACGGATTGTACCCTCAGCTGACCCATTGGGTCCTGGGTATTACTACCACGTACTGACTTATACCGCTCAGCTACCTTCCTCTCATACCACATGGCTCATACCTCCAGTCGACCCCATGGGTCCTGGGTATCCGTTTCCATGACTGACCACCCCCCTCACATGACTCATACCTTCAGTTGATCCTTGTATCCTGGGTATTAGATACCACTACTGACAATTCTCACCACATGACTTATACCTCAGTTGATCCTTGGATCCTAGGTATTCGTTTTCATGATTGACATCCAATACCACATGGCTCATACCTTCAGTCGACCCCACGGGGCCTGGGTATCCGTTTCCTGATCCTCACTTTACCATTCAGCCCCTTCCGGTCATCTCATACTTCACCGGAGTCCTGGGTATCCGTTTTATCATGAATGATTCTACCAATTAACTTTTTTCCCTCATATTTTTGGTCCATTCTTAGTTTATGGGTCCATAGATTTTGTTTAATAGCTCCCGTTTGTGTGCCCTCCTTCATAATCTAGGTACCTTGAATGTGTATTTCATAGGCTTTATTGGGTATTGAACTCCCGAGTCACTGCTACAACTCATCTAAAATATTGAAGTGGTTTGAGTATACCACAAGTCTGTTATATTGTTGAAAAATAAAATTTTAAAATGCGTTAATGAGATCCATCTCCGTATTATGAGAAGTCGTAGCAACGGCTCCCTCTTCATATGATACTGCAGCACGACCTCTTATATTATGTAAAAAAAGGTAAAATTGTCGTTAGAATATAGATTTATTAAAAGTGTAACTGAACTGAGAGGTAAATAACAATTAGTCTGAAAATCTGAACAAGAAGTTCGAATGTGTTTGTCTATTCCTTGTTGCAGATAGGTTTTTTGTTTTTTATTTTTGACGAAAATGAAAATAAAAGAACTATATATATTACAAAAAAATAGTCTCAGAAATTCGTGCTGTTTTGTCGTGTAAGCAAAGTTTGTGCTTAATGAAGTCATTTTTTCAACGTCTACTTTAGGGAACATAACCCAACAATTGAAATATAACACTTAGAAGCCGAGCCCCCCCCCCAACCAAAACCCATGTGTGTTACATAGTGTTATATCCGTTTCCCATCTCGCGAGCCAGCCTCAGATATTCTGTGTAAGAGAAGCTAACTTCAGAGGGATCATGACTACTGTTACGTGTGCCAAAAAACTCTTAGCGTAAGACGGCCAATGTGTTTTCCCCATCTAAATATACAATTCCAATAACAAAAACAAGACCGAATCCAGAACACTCCTCCTGGGCCGTCCATTTTCTACATATTCATACCATCCTATCTAACACCAATAAACCCCCATTTGCATCAACACCCACACCCTCCTAAACCATTCTATCCCCCCCTCAACACCCCACTATAAGAAACAACGTGGTTCAATGTCCGGGTGGGATGGGATAGCCAAACTGATGTGTAGGAAGCTTACGTAAGAGGGTATGACTACTGTTCGTGGCCTAACTCTCAGCGTAAGGCTATATGTGTTTTCCCATCTGTTATATATAATTATGACAGAAAGTTCCAGAAACTCCTGGGACGTACTTTGGATGTAATGAAGTGCAGTTACTCCTGTGTTTAACACTGGGATGCATCATCTAACGCAGTTTTACTGGTGCAAAACCATTTTTTTAAAATTCAAATGCAGGAGTGGATAAAACGAGGTTTTATGTCAGGGTGGGATGGGATTAGCAAAGCTGTGTGTGTGTATATATATGTGTGTGTGTGAACGAGAAAGACAGAGAGAGTGCGTATGCGTGTGTGTGTGTGTCTGTTTGTATGCTGTGTAATGTGTGTGCGTGTCATGCACCCGAAAGCAGTTGACTAAGTGCAGACCTTTTTTTTAAATAAAGGAGTGGAGTTGCAAGACTGTGTATGTGTGTCTATGAAGGTGTGTGGGTGTGCGTGCGTGTGTGTAGGCCTATGTCTGTCTGTGTTATGGGCAATGGGTATTTCATATTTGTCTTTTGTAAATTTCTCTTTCTATGCCTTATATCACAAGGTGTAAAGACTTTTAATAAAACATTTGCAAAATGCCTCGTGTACGTGTGCAAGCGCGTGGTTGGCGTGTTTGTCTATCTGCTTGTCTGTCTGTTTGCCTGTCTTTCTGTCTGTCTCTTTTTGTCTATCTCGTGTGCAAAGACGCGTGGGTATAAATTGTGTCTCCCAATGTTTGTGTGTGACTATAACTCATGACTCTTTTGTTGTAATAACTGCCCTGGCTTGGCCTGTCTAGACGCGTTATGATGCTATTCACTTTATGAATACTATCACACACGATCACGGACTGGGTGGGATGGTCCGCTGTTTGAAAAAAAACAAACAATTATTATACTGAGGACATGGGTGTATTAGGCTTATATGCATATCTATTATGTGGTGTTTGTAAGAGCCACACAGGCAGAATCTATGCCTATGGGGTTTTCCCTCACATCCAGATGGTCTACGAACACCTGTGGACAAAGTAGACATTAAATGTAAAGTGACGATGCTTTAAGTAAGAACAGCGGAGAGGGAGAGAGAGAGAGGGGGGAGAGAGCTAGGGTTGGGGGGGGGCAGAGAGAAAGAAAGAGAGTTAAAGAGAGAGAGAGAGAGAGAGAGAGAGAGAGAGTCTATTGCACGCACACACATACAAACACAAACACACACGCCTAATACTTTATTGCAGACACCGAGAGGACAACATTCGAGAATAGTCTGGCTTGACACTGAGCGAAGCCATGGGGGGTTGCTGAGGACAGAGAAAGATGGAGTACGCTGGTTAAACGATCATCTGTTGTGCCCCAACGACCTTCGAGTTATAGGATAGGATAGGCACAGATTACTATAGAAACGCAATTATAAGGAAGCACACAAGACAACAAGGGCAGAGGAGAACAGTAAGTAGACGCCATCAAACAACTCCGAACACACAACACACACAGAAAACACACAATCAACATACACACACTCACAAACACACAATTTTACACTTGCAGTCTGACATAACCCATTATCTTTTCAAAAGTGATGTACGTGCCATTATAATAATGTACGTGTAGACCTACAGTAGCACGTGGCCTTTACAATTATACGGAAAAGGCCTTTTAGTTATTTATTATACAATTCAGCCAAAGAGGAAGCTTCTAAAGCCCTGAAATGTTAAAGACAAATGATTGTTATTATGATGTCAGATTTAAACATTACGTTCTCTACACAATTGCGAAAATTTGTGTGTATGTGTTATGTATCATGTTGAATGTTGCACACACACTCACACACGCACGCACAAACACACACACACGCACGCGCACACATACACACACACTCTCTTTAACTTTCACTGCCAACATTCTCTCGCATCCCTCACCCCCCCCCCCCACCTTACCACCCCTTTCCCCCGTCCCCAACCCTCATCTCCCCCCACTCTCTCTCCGCCCCAATTGCTTATGTTGAACGTAAGCGAAATAAAAGAAGGTTCTTCCACACATGAGCGCTGACAGATTCTCTCCCTTTTCGCCCTATAAATAGAACTATCGTAATCACCATTTAAAACAGGAAGCCTTTTCCGATTTCTGTCCTCTTCGTTGCTTTTGTCGTCATGCATGGGATGGACTGAACTAGGCGACATTAGCTTGTAAAGCTAGCGGGTTGTTCATAGACCCAGTAGTAATGTTTACATCAGGTCGGGATGACTCAGCGGAACTCAGCATAATATTATATACGTAATGGACCCTTTCAAACAATGATTATATATCTAAATATAGATAACAAACTGGAATGGTGTGTGGGATGGGGAGGGTGGAGAAGGGAGAGGGAGGCGGGTGTGGGGGGAAAGGCCCAGCAGTGCAGTGGTTTGGGTACACACTAGCAATGTTTTATGTTGAGCAACTTCAGGATGGGTTAGTGCTTGGATGCATGGGTTGGTCCTGATTTGGCTCGGAAGAGTCCGCTGGACCTAAAGCAATAATCATGTAATGTAATGTGATGCATGGGTGATTATGCTTTGAAGGCAACTACCAAACGACCCCGCAGACCCTCGCGCCACACCCTGTGATTTTGTACGTGGGACTGTTATTGAGAAACAGGGGCAGGTAAAACACGCACTACACCCTCAGATCCACTCCCCCTGGCTGACCTAAAAGGGACGTCCAACACGCTTCCCTAAACGCAAACCAATACAATAATGCTTCAACGGTCAAAATAAACTCTTTACATACTCACATAATACTCAACATAATTCTTCCCAAACGCCATTCTTTAACATCTCACACACAACACACACAACACACCCACACACACACATACACACACAGTTATAAATGTTCATGCATTACATTTGAGGCTGGACTCAGCTATTTTCGAGCTGATCTCGGATGATGATCGCTCTCAGATCCTACCAGCGCGCTGAGTGCAGATGGTGTGCAGATTGTGTAGAAGTTATGCTTAGACTCGAGGAGTGTTACCGACAAACACCAAATGTGTATGGTGTGTTGACTATAGGTGGGTGGAGATTGTTTACAGATGCCGACCCGTTCCGACTGAATGGAGTGGTAGTGCCGTGTCGCGTCCGCATACTGTGAGGCCTTGAGGCAATAGGTGTCTGATGTGTTCAGAGCAGCCGCAAAGCATGCCTGCAATGTCTTTGTTTTTGATTGTCCGCAAAGCTCACTAGCAATGAATCTATCGTTAGGGGGCAATGAGATATCGTTCAATCGACCTAGCAATGCAGCTAGGTTTTTTGTTATTGATGTCAGAAGTGAGAAGAGAGTGGTTTGCTGAGTTATTTTCACACACTTTTTCATTCTAGCTGTAGAGAGAGGACAGGAGTTGTCTCTGCACAGATATCGAGAAACATGACTGTATTCGAGAATGTTTCTCCTGGAGAAGATCCTGTAAAGTTCTGCGCTCGTACTGAGTGTAGTTAAGAATAAAAAAAAGTCTATATGAAGTACTAATACAATTTTGTAACTTTGTAGATATTCACAGCACGTGTCGCTTTAACACTCAGCGAGTAGCCGTGCAGGCGAAAAGATGGCACACAGCTGTTGCAATCTTTGGTTATGTGAAACTGTATTGGTGCGTATGGATGATAAACACACGTGCAAATATAACACAGCGAGGATCCTGATTATTCGGCTATTGGCAGTCCGCTGAACCCTTTAAGCACTGAATATCTATCAATTTATCTACCAGGAGGATTTACTAATTTCAACTACTTGAAATAGCCTACCACAGCATAATTCTTCTTGCAGTGATGGATGCTGACGACAAGTTTTTTTGTTTGTTTTTTTTACACTAATGTGGGTGCAAAGGGCAAATCTGATGATGCAGGTGTGTTAAGAGATTCGGACTTGGCACAACATTTGATGAACAACTCCTTGGGCATTCCTCCACCAACTCCACTTCCGCATAGGCAGACACCTGTACCCTACTTCATTGTTGGCCGGGCCGGACACAGGGGGAGGGGGGGGTTACCTGGGTTCCGGAACCCCCGCCCCCTCCAAACTAAAAAAAAAAATTGAATTTTTTTAAATGCAAAGAGTTTTATTTTTTTATTGTTTTTAAAACATTGCAGTTTTTAGTCACTTTTGGTCCAAGGTACAAAGAGTTATTTATAGACAATTCAACGGAACAAAGCGTTTTCCCGTTGAAACGACCAAGTAACCCAACCCCTAAGTCTAAATTAGTAAATGCAGCCATATTTTCTTGTTCTGACTTGAGCATACAATCAACACAAAATGTTGTATTTTCATTATTTAGCTGATCTTTATCATTCTTGTATACAACTTACAAAGTTGTCACAGTAATACCGACTTTGAACACAGAGAGAGAGAGAGAGAGAGAGAGAGAGAGAGAGAGAGAGAGAGAGAGAGAGAGAAAGGTGGAGTGGGGGTGAGATGAATAAAACTAATGGGTATGAAGTCAGAAAGAACAGAGAGGAGAATCAAATGAGGTCACTCAATGAATGACAATAGATCTCCGAAATTGCAGTCTGCCACACGTACCCACATGCTACCAACAGCAAGCTTACGAAATCACCGTCTACAAGACCTGCCCACGCCAAAAAACACAAAATCCACTGCATTTACATAGCGCCATTTCCAGCTCAAAGACCTGCTCATGAGGTTGACCAAAGAGTTCCTATCCTATCATCATCGTCATCATCTGGTCGATACACCGTCTGTCTCTCTCTGTATCTCTGTCTTCCTCCCCACTCCCTCTCTTCTCTCTGTCTGTACATACACAGCTTTGTACCGGATCAAGAAATCGGGGTGATGGGTGGGGGCTATAGTGGAAAAATAAAGTGCGCGCGGTCAGTCGTTCACCTGGTAAAGCGGTCACCACGGCCACCGCTGAGGCAGAGGCTGCCCTGAGCATCAATGACAAACAAATTTTGCGCACGAGGATCAGCGAGCAAACTGCACGAGATTCAATGATGTCTCAAGAACTTTCTTTCCGTCGACTTTTGCCATCGTCGTAGGTTTGATATGTTTGGATGTATGCCTGCGGCTGCTGCAATAACTACTACTACTACTACTACTACTACTACTACTACTACTACTACTACTACTACTACTACTACTACTACTACTACTGCTGCTGCTGCTGCTGCTAATACTACTACTACTACTACTACTACTACTACTACTACTACTGATAATACATTGATTTATAAACTGCTAATTTCTAGCATTTACAGTTATTCAAAACAAATTAGCCATTGCAAGCAGAGATGATTGATTATAAAAGGTAAAGGTAAAGGTGGCCCCATAGCCTTGTGGGCCGTAAGAGAGCGTGATGTTGGAGATCACACTTATCTTGGACCAGCGTAATGAGGGTGATGCCCATCTCTCTCCTTCGCTGCTTTACCTTCCCCACCCTTAAGAGAGTAGGTACTCAGTCACAGTTGAGTCAACTGGGGGCGTTGTTATTTGTCGCTTCACGGTTTGCGGTCAGCCATCCAAGTGCTAACCGCACTGGACGGTGCTTAACTTGCGACACAGTATCGAGTGCTCCAACCACTGCGCTAAAAATAAATAAATAAATATATGAGGAGGAAAGCTGAACGACTTGGTGATGTTTACCAGGGCCATGCACGCTGCAGTGATAAACGGCGTTAATGATGGACGAGGACTCCATTATCAATGTCAGAAGGTGATAATAGATTGTTGCCGCGGCTTTGGTGACCTGGTTCTGTTCAGCAATTTATCATTAACTTCATCAACAGCGTCTTAGTCGTCATCATCGTCAGCAGCATGCAAGCACCACCACAACCACCTTTATCCTGATTATTATGATCATCATGATCATCATCATGATCATCATCATCATAATCATCATCATCATCAACATCATCATCGGCAGCATCATCATCATCATCGGCAGCAGCAAGCAAGCGCCACCAACACCACAATGATCATGATCATGATGATGATGATCATCATCATCATCATCGTAGTCGTCGTCTACATGATCACCAGGTGGAGACAAAGGGAAAAAAAAAGAAGAAGAATTGGAGCAGAACGATAACAAGGAGCAAGATCAAGAAAAAGAAGAAGATTATGAAGCTAAGATAAGACAAGATAAGACAAGATAAGATAACTTTATTATCTTTTACAAGAAATTACATTGTGGTGAACAATTACAATCAACAAGTAATAAACATCACAATAATAATATCAACAACAATGATAATGACAATGATCATGATGATGGTGGGGCTATGATGGTGATAATAAATGTGACTTTATCTCCCTCTCTCTTTTTCTCGGTCTGTGTGTCTCCCTGTCTGTCTGTCTGTCTGTCTCTGTCTCTCTCTATCTCCCCCCTCCCCCCCACACACACTTCCCTGTTCCAATTCTACCTGAAATAGCCAGGATCTTAACTCGTGGGAAAGTACTTTTCCTCAGGTTTCAGCAGGCACAGATAGTGGAAAGAATGTTATTACTCTTACAGTGAAACGCACTAACGGTAATAAAAGAAACTGCCGTCTCCACAGACAACTTATCAGGGACATAAACCATGATTTTTTTTAAAATCTATCTTTCTTTCTCCTTACTTCCAAACGCTGAGAGCATTTGAAGACGATCGTCGGCAGCTTGCAGAGAGCGATAGAGAGAGAGAGAGAGAGAGAGAGAGAGAGAGAGAGAGAGAGAGAGA
>CM072521.1:35573204-35580704 GCA_036898135.1 Oncomelania hupensis | reverse complement strand
CAAGATTGCTCATGACCCCAAGGGGTAACCGAGAGTTACCATTATCACGAGATAATTGAAATTAGCACGTGTTCTGTGTAATTTACAGAGATATCGGTAATCCGCAGTGTTAATTAATAATTATCAGTATTTGCCACGCTTTCCTAGCCCCAAAACCTGCTAATTTATTACGAATATCATGAGATAAGTACAATTATCAAGAGATAATTACAATTATCAAGCAATAATTACAATTATTACTTAAAATTATAAATATCAAAATGAGCATGCGCGGCCGGATGCGCGGTGCGCATGCGCGGCAGCGGCGCTGTTCCCAGCACGCTTGGGGTTTTGGCCCTAGTAAAGCGTGGCCAAAACTGAAAATTTGTAATTAACACTTTGAATTACCGGTATCTCTGTGAATTACTATTATCACTGATACATGTAAGTTTTGCAGGTTTTGAAGCTAGTAAGCCGCCTTACCAGACTTAAGCATGATCACGTGAAAATTATGATTATAAAGTGAAAATTTTAATTATTATGTGATAATTACAATTGTCAGTTTTGGCGCATTTTCAGGCGAATTGATAGAGCCAAAACTGAAAATTAAACATGATCACACGAACATATTTGTAATTTTTTCAATGATAATTGTAATTATCTCTTGATAATTGTAATTATCCCATGATATTTGTACTTATCACACGATAATTGTAATTATTAGGTTTTGGCGCTAGTAGACCGCCATAGTGTGCCATTCATTTGTAGTACGTGCACATACAATACAATTCAATGCAGTGCAGCGCAGTGCATGTGATTTGGATCAAAGTGGAATGTTTTGTGGTCTTAATATAGATTGGATTTTAAACTTGTAATTCTACGCCTGTTCTAATTCCATTTGAGGCATATATTGCATTGTACTGCATTGCATGCATTGCAATGTTTGTTTTTTTTTAAATCGTATTGTATTGCATTGTGTTGCATTGTATTGTGGTGCACTGTATTGTATTGTATTGCATTGTATTGTATTGCGTTGTATTGTACTGTATTGCATTGTATTTGTGTTGTATTGTATTGTCTGCTACCTAGAGAGGGGCAGTCAAAACTTAATCTTGCTCGGATACGAGCTGATTACATTACATTACATTATTATTGCTTTAGGTCCAGCGGACTCTTCCGAGCCAAATCAGGACCGGACAACCCCCGATCCGCATAAAAGATCTGCCGAAACAGCCCCTAGTGGTACAATCGAAAGCTCTCCACCAGCCAGCCACTTTACAATAAAGACATCCCACGCAGACACCCCAACTTATCGAACCCCCGTTTACAAAAACAAAATAGAATGCAAACATCATTATAAATTATCAACAAAACACATACATATAAAATGCCTACATTGCTAAATAATAACATCATAGGAAGCCCAAGTGACCACTCGGCAGAAAGCGTCCAATATTCCCAAGCTGATCCAACAGACCTCATACACAAATAAGGAGTCTTGTCCCGGAAGAGTTTTCAAGAAAAAAGGTAGGAGACTGGTCTAGCGAAGAAGACGATAGTATAGCAGATTGATAGAACAGAGCAGGAATGAGAAAGAGCAAATGAGAAAGACAGCGACAGTGGGAATTTAAAGCACTAAATTTCCAGAAAGTGGGGATACTATTTATACTGAAACCCCCGGAACCCCAACGGGGGAATACGAGCTGATTAAGGGTTTATCTCAGGATAGGCTCGACAGTACAACTTTAAAAACAAAATTATACAACAAAACAACAACAATAACAACAACGATAGTTGCGATTTTTTGTGAAAGTTATAATCTTTATCATCATCGGCACAACATCGTAATCATCATCATCGTCATCATCATCATCATTATCATCATCATCATCATCATCATCATCATCATCATCGTAGCCATCATCATCATCATCCACCCACTGCACATAGCTACGATCGAAAGAAAGTATACTTCAGGCACACGCAGCGCAGCAGGCCAAAGTATGTCCCTTGTCCCTTGAAGGGATACTTTGGCGAGGTTAGCAGCCTGCTCAGTTACAGTGTCGGTGAAAGACTAGAAACGGAAAAGTAAGTTTCGTCTCCTCTAGGCGACGAACTAGGTCACGCTGAATTTGTTTCTAGGTCTACTGTCTTTTACGAACCGTTTGAGAATCTTTTCAAACCGTTTATTGACACCGGACAGTGTCCTCACTTGGTTTCATACAATTTAAGAATCCAAGAAGGCAAATGGGTTTTTGGGACGGAAAAAGAGCATTTCTGTAGAGAAAAGGGTTAGGGCAAGGGCTAGGGATAGATCTACAACTAATCCTTACCTGAACCCTTGTAGCAATATTCCGCTCTTTCCATCACTTTTAAACAGTACTGCGGTTCGCAGCCGCGGCTAGCAGCGAACCCAAAGTATACTTTGAAGGGATGGAGGGAATACTTTCACCTGCTGCTAGCGGGAGTTTTGGCGATACTTTGTACCGATCGCAGCAATGTGTATTACCTCCATCATCACCACCATCGTAGTCATCATCATCATCATCATCATCATCATCATCATCATCATCATCATCATCATCATCATCATCATCATGGATACTCAGAGTGGATGCGATGCTTCGACTGTGCCACGATCAGTCGTTTGCTTCGCTACTTCATGAATATGGATGAGATACAAGTCATCAATATTTATAAGCTGAACCCGAAATAGTCACCCCCCCTCCCCTTAATTTATGCAAATTATGTAAGCTTACACACTCTGTGGTGATGTTATTGATGATGACTATTAATTTGTTTGTTTTCTTTGCCTGTATTTATTCATAATGAATGTTTGCACAGACAAGCTCATAAACAATGCATTCGCACATGCCTACACTACAATTTACTATCATTCTTGTGCCAAATTAAAAAAAAAAAACTTCCTCAGGGCACTGAAATGGCACATTTTTTAAACCAAAATATTTGGCGCCTGTTGAGTGAATAACATTTTGTCGTTTCAAAGTGTTCTATTGTATAGTTCATTGTTCTTGTAGACACACGACTTGAGGTAGTGTGGAGCAAGCAGCTGGTGTGATGATATACTTTATTATATATACATGCACCAATACACACACAAGTCTGTTACTTTATGAATTTTGTTAGTTAGTTCATTTTAAAACTTGCATTGAATGAGGGTGGCCCCACGGGTGTAGGGTGGATGAAGACACAATGTCTATCAAGAAATCCGTAATGGCACTTCAAGCCAGGACAACAAGGGAGGCTATTTTTGAACCCGCATGGCATATTTTTTATTCCACACTAAAAAGGCAACACGTAGCACGCACATACACCCACCCATACACACACACAAACACACCCACGCACACACACACACACACACACACACACACACACGCGCGCGCACACACACACACACCGCCGTATTTAGGAAACATTTGGTGGATCACTAGTCCAGTTCTTCAAGCCTTCTCATCACATGACAAACAGGGTAGGCTTATAAAATGACAATACATGTAATTTTTTTATATAGCGTATTAACAGATCATCATCATCATCATCATCATCATCATCATCATCATCATCATCATCATCATCATCATCATCATCATCATCATCATCATCATCGTTATCATCATCATCTCATCATCATCATCATCATCATCATCATCATCATCATCATCATCATCATCATCGTTATCATCATCATCATCATCATCATCATCATCATGCGCGACAGCAGCAGCAGTAGCAGCGTGGTCGTCGTCGTCATCATCAGCATTATCATCATCACCAACTAGGCAAACGTACGTCGTCAGCATCAGTGACGCCAGTGGTCAAAATGGCCAAGAACAACAAAAGTAGCATCACCTTCATCGTCGTTATTTTGTTTATAATCTGAAACGCAGAGATAAAGGACTGAACGAAGAGAGAGACAGAAAAGGAAGCTCTCTCTCTCTCTCTCTCTCTCTCTCTCTCTCTCTCTCTCTCTCTCTCTCTCTCTCTCTCTCTCTCTCTCTCTCTCTCTCTCTCTCTCTCTCTCTCTCTCTCTCTCTCTCTTTCTCTCTCTCTCTTTCTATCTCTCCGCATTTTAAGAAAAGGAACTAACTAACTAACTAAATAGATAAATAAATAAATAATGTACAATATGTGGTTCTTGTTAATACCATATTGGATACAGCGTGGAAGTAAGAACTTTCACTGTCAATCAGTCAGTCCCCCACGGCTCCCGGTTTGAGGGCTCGAGGTTCTTTGCCTAGCGGAGTTGTGCCTTTTATTTCCGGCAGTATGAGAACAGGTTTAAAACCCACGCTTACCATTGTATCATCTGATTTGCTGAAGGATTAGATCTGTCGGAACTAAAAGATAGGACCCCGACAGACAGGGAACTTCGATAGCGAAAAATTATAGGATCGTATGGGGGTCATGATTCCAAGGTATAAAATTTCGTGCTGTGAGATAACGAAAGAATACAGAATACAGAATGTATTCAACCCAATGATAACATTCAATGCATATGGAAAGTGCCCCTATGCTGGTGTACAGTTACACACACATACTCACCTCCACACAACACCTTTTTGAAGGTAAAAGGTAAAGGTAGTCCCATAGCCTTGTGGCCGTAGGGGAGCGTGATGTTGGAGATCACACTTATCTTGGGCCAGCGTAATGAGGGTGATGCCCAACTCTCTCCCTCGCTGCTTTACCTTCCCCACCCTCAAGAGAGTAGGTACTCAATCACAGTTGAGTCAACTGGGGGCGTTGTTATTTGTCGCTTCACGCCTTAGCGGTCACCCATCCAAGTGCTAACCGCACCGGACGGTGCTTCACTTTCGACACAGTAGCGAGTGCTCCAACCACTGCACTATCCGACACCCCACCTTTTTGAAGACCTCAAGTAAAAAATCTTGCAGACACGGTTACAACATTACGCGCAATCACACTGGACAAATAAAATAGCAAAAATGGACGTGTACACAAAGCATTTTAAAATCAATGTTACCTCGGTGAAACTTGCTGCAAACAACCTCAGACGCTAAAGAGATTTTTTCTGTCCGGGCAGACTGAAAATGAAAACTAGAAATGCATTGCAAAACGAAGATCCAAAACCTCCGTTGCATGGACGAGGAAAAAACCACCGCGAAATTGAAAGAGGTAGGAAAGGAGCCGAACACGCACTTGCCGCTAGGACCGCCAAGATAAGAAGCTCAAACATACGATTTGGAATTGAAGCAAGCATGTTATAAAAGAAGAGGTAGGCATATGTAGTCCTACTGCACACTAGTCGCGTATTGTCACAACCACTAAGGTTTAAACAATGACGTCAGAAGAGATACATTAACAAAACAAAAATCCATATAGTTTTTTATTCAGCGTCAACTCAGTTGCACGATGCTGTTTGACAGCGCGTTTGAAGCAGTAAGTTGAACTATTGGACGGTTGAGTTCGATCCTAATAACGATCAGAACCCAGAGCAAGTCCTTGAGCTCGTCAATGGGTGGACATAGAACACTTTTACTACTTTTGACTGTTTATCGTGTTGGTCAGATGTAGTGAAGACGTTGCCTAAAGCTGCTCGCAAAGAACGACCCTTGCATGAAAGCACTTCCCTGCGAGTTTTACCTTTTAAGCAACACAACAATGAACAATTTCTTCATAGAAATTATATCACACGTTTCGCTGAAGGACTTTTGCCGACTCACAGATGTCACAAGATTGTCGTCACCTTTGCATAGTAAAGATGTTTTCACTTCACCTTTCGACCGTCCGAGGGTCACTTATACCAGAGAGCTTATACTAACAAAGTGTAATGAAAAACACTTTACACAGCTGTGAAAATGCAGAACCGTAGACGCACACACACACATACACACACAAACTGGAGCGCGCCCGCACACTCTTTCAGCTACAAACCTCACACACCCACAAAGAGCTGCTCAAGGCGGTGGTCTAGAATAGGATCTAATTCAAGCCGCCAGACGCTCCCACTTTCTATTTCATGCGCACTGCCACAATCCAGCGCCCCCGAACCACTGAGAGATCCCGAACCACGCAGCTAGAAGAGTATAGGACCTTTAGTGCTCGTTAATTTATTTGTTTGTTTGTTTGTTCTTTTTATCTGGCACTGACTCACCGGCTATTACATGAGCGTCATGATCTTTAACGTCCGTGCGATAGAATGTTTGTGCATGCACACACACTAGACCTCGGTTTATACTCTCATCCGAAGGAGAAGGGGCGCAGTGTCTCAGGGTGATTTGGTTTAAAACTCCATCACGTTAACGGGCTTTGAACTTCTGCGTGTACATGCTGCAATGTTTTCACTTGATGGACATTGAATACTTCATTTGGTTTTTGCCTGTTGGAGTACATAGATATACACCATTAAACCAACTATGTCTCAGGGTCATGTCATTTTTGTGTTGGCATCCCAGGCCGTCAACGGACTTGGAACCAACTACCTGTACGGGCTGCAATGTTATCGCTCAAGGCTCGACCATATTGACCTTTAGCACCCGGCCACACTTGAGTTACGCTTATGAATTCCTTATGTATTTCCTTGCGTATTGGCTAACGTAAAGTTTCACAAGGATAACGCATGTTTGATTTTTTTTGTTTTTGCAAACATACATAAACCCGGATTACGAGGACCAATCAGAAGCGAGAATGCGACGTCAACCTAAACTCCTCCCACACGCATGATTACACGCAACACAGATTGTCTGCTACACACGACTTGGAGAGCTAAGGCAGTTGACTTCACTTGTTGCCTGTCGATCTTAGTAAAGATGTTTCATGTTGTAGTCAAATCGTGAAAGAGTACATTGCAATGTCATGAAAAAGTGTTTTGTTGCAGTGAAATTACACAGCTAAATACGATTTTAAATTCGAACCGGGCTGTGATAACATTGGCCCACTACCTCCGACCCAAACCCCATTTGCTTAAGTGTGAAGGGACTATATTTTTATTCCGACCCAAAGCATAAGCCGTAAAACGTAAGCCAAATGTGGCCACTACTTAAATATTCAATACTTGGATTGTTGTACCATTGCGAACACCTTTGCTTCAACTGCGTGATGGAGTGCATGCGTGGACACAGATTAGAGCTAGGTTCAAAGGAGTACATGCATATGAGCGTCAAAGTGAACATAGACCCTATTACCTGCTAAGCAAACTTGGACCTACGGTCTACGATTGGAAGAGAATTTCCGCTCCTTGTAAAAAGAGAAACAAAAGAGAGAAATATCGAAGGTATGAGGTTCGGGCATTCTGCCTTGTAAAATAAACTCGGGTGGATCTTCTGAAATGTGTTATAAAATCATCTTTGTCCTTTGTAGAAAAGACACGCCACCCATCCTTCCCCTCTATCCCAATCAGTCACCACCACCATTATTACCATTTCTCTCCACCCCGCAGTGTATGGAAATGTCAAAGGTCACAGAGGGCATGTAACCCCGGCAAAACAAACGTGGACGCTTCGACGGTTTGGGAGTATGTTGACCAAAGCGATTTTTTTA
>CM072521.1:35558204-35568204 GCA_036898135.1 Oncomelania hupensis | reverse complement strand
TATA
The DNA here is from genome assembly GCA_036898135.1 of Oncomelania hupensis. Lineage (NCBI taxonomy): Eukaryota > Metazoa > Mollusca > Gastropoda > Littorinimorpha > Pomatiopsidae > Oncomelania > Oncomelania hupensis. The sequence goes on along the minus strand of CM072521.1, from coordinate 35,568,200 downwards.
ACCCGAGATCTGGTATGTGCACGGATGCATTCCATCGCCCACGAACTTTAAAGATCCTGACGCTCATGTCCTAAAGAGGTGAGTGCCAGAAACACCAATACACCCAGCAAGCACTATAGGTCTTATCCTCCCCCCCACCCCTCACCACCACCACCCATTCCCCCCACCTCCATCCCTTTTTTTTTCTGGGTAGCGCTGATCTTGCAGCTCCTGCGCTTTCTTTGAGAACGTGGCCGCCATGTGTCCATTTATTCTATGTGACTGTTCTATACATAGAATAAATTCTATGCACATAGAAAGCATTCTATGCACACAAAAAGCATTCATTAGTTGAAATTCCATTTATAAAAAAGAAACCAATATTGTAAGTCATAGAATAAAATTCTTTGTATAGAATAACATTCTATAATATAGTGTAAAATTCTATGTCCATAATACAATTCTATGTATAGAATAAAATTTTATAATAGAGAATAAGATTCTATGTATGTAATACAATTCTATATTATAGAATGCACTTGTATGCATAGAATTGTATTCTATAACATAGAATGAATTCTATTACAAAGAATGAATTCTATAACATAGAATTTATTCTATGTGCATACAATTCATTCTATAACATAGAATGAATTCTTTAACATAAAATAAATTATATGACATAAAATGAATTCTATGTGCATAGAATAAATTGTATAACATAGAATGAATTCTATAATAAAGAATGAATTCTATATGCATAGAATGAATTTTATAGCATAGAATAAATTCTATGACATAGAATTCATTCTATGACATAGAATGAATTCTATAACATAGAATGAATTCTATAGCATAGAATGAATTCTATGACATAGAATGTATTCTATAGCATAGAATGAATTCTATAACATAGAATGAATTCTATAGCATAGAATGAATTCTATGACATAGAATTTATTCTATAGCATAGAATGAATTCTATGTTACAGAATGAATCCTATGTCATAGAATTCATTCTATGCTATAGAATTCATTCTATGCTATAGAATAAATTCTATGTCATAGAATTCATTCTGTGCTATAGAATTCATTCTATGCTATAGAATAAATTCTATGTCATAGAATTCATTCTGTGCTATAGAATTCATTCTATGTTATAGAATTCATTCTATGTCATAGAATTCATTCTATGTCATCTTATTAATTCTATGTTATACTATTCATTCTATGCTATAGAATTCATTCTATGTCATAGAATTCATTATATGTCATAGAATTCATTCTATGTCATAGAATTCATTCTATGTCATAGACTTCATTCTATGTTATAGAATGAAATCAATATATACACTTTTTTTTAAAATAGTAAAAACTGGGGCACTGTCAAGGTATAGAGAACATTTTTTATGGCATGGGACTGTATTGCAGAGAGATATACACATTGCCACATCCCATCACCACACCACATCACTCTACATCACACTGCACCACAAATGTGATGGGTAGGTGTGGTGGAGTGATTAGGTTATGTGACGATGTGGTCTGATTCACTGCTTTTAAGGCATAATAGAACTGTATTGCAGATACATACATACACATTACCACATCACATCACCACACTACATCACTCTAAATCACACCACACTGCACCACAAATGTGATGGGTGGGAGGGGTGGGGTGATTAGATTATGTGATGTGATTCACTGATGCCATGATATGTGCTGTCTGCTGCAATGTGAAGATGTGCTGCTGCTGTGATGTCGGCTGATGTGATGTGATGATTTGTTGATATGATGTGATTTTATGTGGTGGTGCGTTTTCACGATGATGGTGATGAAGCAATGTGATGCAGTGATGTGATGTGATGATGTGATCGATGTGGTGATGATGCGATGTGGTGATGTGTCATACAATATCTTTTTTTAAATTCTAAATTTTGTTACAATTTATTAGTTGTGTTTTTTAATTTTATGTGAATGAAATGAATTATATGTATATAGAATTAATTGTATAACACAGCAAGAATTGTATGACATAAAATTCATTTTTTAACATAAAATGGATTTTATTCGCAACACTGAATACATTCTATTTTCATAGAATTGTTTTTTAACATTTGGTGCACATAGAATGCATTCTATGTTATAGAATGTTCATTCTATAACATAGAATGTTCATTCTATAACATAGGATCCATTCTATAACATAGAATGTTCATTCTATAACATAGAATGGTCATTCTATAACATAAAATTCATTCTATAACATAGAATGTTCATTCTATAACATAGAATCCATTGTATAACTTAGAAATGTTCATGCTATAACATAGAATCCATTCTATAACATAGAATGTTCATTCTATAACATAGAATGCTCATTCTATGCGCAACTAGGTCATTCTATGTGAAGCGAGGCTGTGACGTATAAAGGGACAGTGGAGCCTTGCACGCGCGAGAACTGAAGAAATGGCTGACGTACCAAGCGCTCTGCGGCTTTATCAGACATCATAATTTCGTGAACAAGCATTTAGGTTTCTTGATGCGGACGACTTCGACAGTATAATTAGTGTGAGTAGATCGCTTAGCAATAAAAATAATTGACGTCACACCCTCCCCCCCCCCCTCCGCCCCTGCGTGCTTGCTTTTTTCATTACAATGTGCTGAGGTTCTGTAAGGGTTTATAGTGACAAAATCTAATTAAATAATCAGTTCTTTTCGCTCAATACCGAAGAAATAACCGTACTGTACACTCATAAAAAGCAATAATTAATATATTTAAAGGTCGAATATTGCTATACAACTCTGAGATATAATAAATGAAAGGTTCCTAAAGCTGAATATTGCAAAAAATCTATTTCACCCCAAGCGGCCCCCCAGGTTGCTATGCACAAAGGCGTGGCGGCCACGTGCTGCGGGAATAACACAGCGTGATCGAGTTTGAAAATGGTGAAGTACTGTGCTGTGTTTGGATGCTCTAACTCCGACGTAAAACCTTTCTGCAAAGAAAAGAACATTTCCTTTCATCGATTTCCACTTCGAGCGCAAATGATGAAGCATTGCATGTCGTCAACTCTAAACTGAATGTCAGTGACAAATCGCTCTGTAATCATTATTGCACGAGTGTGCTATGTTCAAAACATCACAATATCCCGAAATGTTCTCTATACCTTGACAGTGCCCCAGTTTTTACTATTTAAAAAAAAGTTTTTATATTGATTTCATTGTATAACATAGAATGAATTCTATGACATAGAATGAATTCTATGACATAGAATGAATTCTATAGCATATAATGGATAGTATAACATAGAATGAATAAGATGACATAGAATGATTTCTATGACATAGAATGAATTCTATAATATAGAATGAATTATATAGCATAGAATGAATTCTATGACATAGAATTCATTCTGTAACATAAAATTCATTCTATGCTATAGAATAAATTCTATGTCATAGAATTCATTCTATGCTATATAATTCATTCTATGTTATAGAATTCATTCTATGTCATAGAATTCATTCTATGTCATAGAATTCATTCTATGTCATCTTATTCATTCTATGTTATACTATTCATTCTATGCCTATAGAATTCATTCTATGTCATAGAATGAATTCTATGTCATAGAATTCATTCTATGCTATAAAATTCATTCTATGCATATAGAATTCATTCTTTGTTATAGAATTCATTCTATGTTATACAATTTATTCTATGAACATAGAATTCATTTTATGTCATATAATTTATTTTATGTTAAAGAATTCATTCTATGTTATAGAATGAATTCTATGCGTATAGAAATAATTCTATGTCATGCAATTTATTTTATTTTAAAGAATTCATTCTATGTTATAGAATTCATTCTTTGTAATAGAATTCATTCTATGTTATAGAATATAATTCTATGCATACAAGTGCATTCTATAATATAGAATTGTATTACATACATAGAATATTATTCTCTATTATAAAATGTCATTCTATACATAGAATTGTATTATGGACATAGAATTTTACACTATATTATAGAATGTTATTCTATACAAAGAATTTTATTCTATGACTTACAATATTGGTTTCTTTTTTATAAATGGAATTTCAACTAATGAATGCTTTTTGTGTGCATAGAATGCTTTCTATGTGCATAGAATTTATTCTATGTATAGAATGGTCACATAGAATAAATGGACACATGGCGCCCCATAGTATTTCGCCCGCATGTGTGGAGAACAAAAATCCAAAACAGATTTTAAACAAACAAACAAACAAATCCAATGCAATCATTATCTCCACACACAAAAACCAAAAACGTTTGTGCTGCTACGGCGTGAGCACTGATCCTTTCATTCCTACCCGTCGGCAGCAAAATCCCGGGTGCCTGAAATAGAATTAGGTCATTTGGCTGCTGCCTTTATGGGATGGAGTCAAGAGAAGATAGGGTAAGTGAAAGGAAATTAATTACCAAAAGAAAGAGGGAGAGAGAGACAGACACAGACAGAGAAAGAGAGGAGGAGGGTTAGGTGGTGGTGGTGGTGGGGAGAGTTGAGAATATTACAGGAAGAGGGAGAAAACGACTGACAAACGAGGTGAAAAGGACAAAAGAAGAAAGAAAGAGAAGAAATAGGAAAGTAGGGGGTAGAGAGAGAGAGAGAGAGAGAGAGAGAGAGAGAGAGAGAGAGAGAGAGAGAGAGAGAGAGAGAGAGAGGTGATGATGTTTAGTTGGAGTTTGCGGAATAAGGGCCCACAAGGAAAGAATCGATGAGCAATATAAGCTAATTAAAATGCGCATGATGTGTCGGTGCATGCGAGGGTGTGTGTGTGGGAGTGTTTGGGTGTGTGTGTGTGCGCGTGTGCGTGAGTTTGTGTGTCAGCCCGCGCCCGAGAATAACAATTGAACATCTTCTCACTACTCGAATCTCTAAATGATAATAACAAAAAACCTTTATTTATTATATTCGAAGGAGATGTGGGAAGGGGGGGAGGATATAAAGAAGAAGAAGATTTTGCTGCGGCTGCTTGCTGCTGCTGCTGTTATTATATGATAGTGATGAGAATGATGATGATTATGATGATGATGTATGAAGATGATGATGATATATGATGATGATGAGATGATGATGATGAAGGAGAAGAAGAAGAAGAAGAAGAAGAGAAGAAGAAGAAGAAGAAGAAGAAGAAGAAGAAGCAATTACCCACCTCTGCTCAGCTTTGTAAAAAGCTATTTTCCTCACCTAATATTAAGTGCTAAATTCAGCCAGTGCATTCTTTAGAGCATAAACAGGCTGTTTTCCAACTCCAACGAAAGTAATGTTGGCCTTCTTTCGACCTTGAACTTTAAACGTTTCCCGAAATAAAGATTTTAGATCCAGAACTGTCTGTCAGCTTATTAGTGCAGCGTAGCTTCTGGATGTTTTATGAATTAGCCTAGAATTTTTAAATTCTTCTGTTTGCTCTCTCTCTCTCTCTCTCTCTCTCTCTCTCTCTCTCTCTCTCTCTCTCTCTCTCTCTCTCCCCCCTCTCTCTCTCTCTCTCTCTCTCTCTCTCTCTCTTTCTCGCTCTCTTTTCTTTGCAATGAACTTATGAACTCATGATTTCTCTCTTCCATCCTCCTCTTCAACCTCCGTGTCTTTCACTGCCTGTGTCAATAGGCCAGTCTCCACTAAACAAGCGACCTTGGCGCAGAGATCTATCAAGCAGAGGCAGTATGTAAGGCGTACTATGCCCTCAATAGCCTCTGACACTCAGATTGGAGTCAGTGTGCCTTTCGGGCAGACTACCTATGTAGCCTACTGGAAAAAAAAAAGAACAACCAGAGGACTGCTATTATTCCAAATGTACAATAATGAGAAACAAATGTGTACATAACAGTCAAGGAATGCTAATTTTGACAAAGACAGGATTCAATGCAAATGTTCGAGCTAAGCTCTTCCTTCATCAGACGGACAAAACACAACAGAACAGTACTTACCAACAGAGCTGTTGTCTCTTGTGTTTTGTCAGTACACACTAATGCTTCATTTTCGTCTTCTGGAGATGTCAATTGTGGAGTTCCTCAAGGATCGATCTTTGGTCCTGTTTTATTTTGTATATTTATCAATAACATATCCTTTTTCTCACACAAAATGCTAACCTTGACCTATTTGCTGATGATTCATCCCTTCATACTCATAATAAAAGTCTACACCAGGTAGTATACAATCTTCAAATAAGCATAAATGAAATTGATAACTGATGTGACATCAATAGAATGAAATTAAATCCTAATAAAAGCAAAAGTGTGATTCTCACTATAAGACAAACACGTCAAAATGTATCTATTTGCCTTAATCTAAACTTAGGGTCGTACAATATTGATCAAGTTCGTGAACATAAAGTGCTAGGTATAATCATTGATGATGATTTTAGCTGGCGGTCACACATTAACCATATCGATAAACACATTTCTGAATACATTTTCCTTCTAAATAAACTTAGACGTTTTGTTACGGTTGATGCATTAAACTCTTTTTTCTATGCCAACTGTACGTCTCATTTTAATTATGCATCAATTGTTTGGTGTAATGCAAGTGATGCGCAAATTACACAGCTAAACAGTTTTCATAAAAGAGCAATCAAGATACTCTATAAGTCTTATAATATAAATAAAGATATTACAACTAATGAGAAATACAAGGAACTCCGAAAACTACCACTTCAAAAACAATTTATCTTTAATACAGCTATCCTTATGTTTAAAATCACATTCGGAGAGGCACTTGCATATCTTGATATATTTTTTTACTAAGCCCGTTTGAGGGGCATAGCCTTTATAATTTTAAACTATCCCTCCCTCGCATTGATTTATACAAAAATAGCCTATCGTTTAATGGAGCTGCTGTATGGAACTCTCTCCCTCTGGAGTGTAAACATTACGATACAATATTTTCTTTGAAATATAACCTATGTAGGCATCTGCAAAATTAATTATACAAGTGATGTATTTAGATATGATAAAACATTTTTTCATGTAATTATTTTTGTTATTTATTATTTATTGATTTGTTTAATAATACTAATACTAATAATAATAAAAATATTGTTATTATTATTATTATTATTATTATTATTATTATTATTATTATTATTATTATTATTATTATTATTATTATAAGCTTGATGGATAGAAAGGGGGGGGGGGGGAGTGGGGATTTGCCTAAAATTGTTTAATGATAATGTGACGATGTTGGCGTGATTGTGTGTGCACGTGTGTGAGTGCATGTGGGGGCACGAGTTATATGATTTCCATCCTATCCTAACCTATCCCGTAACTCGAAGGTCGTTGGGGCAACACAGATGATCGTTGAACCAGCGTACTCCATCTTTTTCTGTCCTCAGCAACCCTCATGGTTTCGCTCAGTGTCAAGCCAGTCCATTCTCGAATGTTGTCCTTCCACCTGTTTTTCTGTCTCCCTCTTCTTTTTCCTCCTTGCACCGCCAAGTTAATATTAAAGTTTCTTTAACTATGTTAATTTGGTAAGGGACAAATTGGAAGATTAGACTGTATCATTAGTCTAAAAGCTTTATCCCTAATACAAAAAAGTTTCCAATAAAACGTTCATAAACGGTTCTCTCTCTCTCTCTCTCTCTCTCTCTCTCTCTCTCTCTCTCTCTCTCTCTCTCTCTCTCTCCCCACACATCTGACGTTCTCAATAAAAAGCAAAATCAGTGCCAAAAACGGTGGTGTGTAACCAAACATTTAGATAATGTCCTTTGGGTGCTGCGCTATCCAGCGCATCCAGAGGCCAACCACTGAGGATTGCAACCGAGCGAACAAGAGGTCCATTTCTTACGCAGTTTTAAGCAGCCTTTTAATGCGCAAGGAAAGGCGACTAAATAAAATAATCCATTTTAAATTAGTGGCAACTGAACGTCCTTTTGTCGTAGGCCTATTAGTAGTCACCGTACAGAATAAGGTGAAGGTCAGATGAGCATAGAAATACAATGTGGAAGTGTTTTTTTTTTAAATGAATTTTATTTTATTTTGTATTATTTTATTTGATGTATTTTATTTTATTTTATTTTATTTATTTATTTATTTATTTCTTTATTTATTTATTTATATTATTTGTTAGTTAGTTTGTTTTTTGCTCGACTTCGACTTAGGTAGGTGCCTACAAACCCGCGTTATCCGTCAGCATCTTCATCTTAGCCCATGGATGGCAGTTCTCTCCAAAACTGAGGTTTTATCTCAATTGTTCATGCCCTGTTTGACCTCTTCACAGCATTGTAAAGGGACCCACAATGCCCGCGCCTCCTCCACAGATCTTTTTAACATTCACAGTGAGTGTTGCCCCACTGAAACAAAATAAAAAAGGCTTACAACAAAAAAAAAAACTATGTAGAAAGTATCGTTTATGTTTTTTTAAATAAATAAATTCCGTATAGTGTTTGTGCCTATTAGTTATAGCAAAAGCCGTTGATAGCCAGCCAACAGTCTTCAGCTAAACATAGCAGCTACCACAGCCAGTAGAGATAGGACCAATCAAAAATAATTGATCGGTAAGGTCTTTTCGTTGTAGGTTGCTACAATAGACCCTATCCTACCCCAGACCCTAAAGACTCACTCTTCATCTTCGTTGTTCACTTAGAAATGGGGTCAAAGGTTACACGGCTAGGGTATCGATGTACCGTTAATCAAGGGAAATCACTCTGTCAGACCCGAAAAGGTAAATTCAAACTTTAGCGGTTGATTTGAGCAACGACAGTCCGCTTTATCATTGTGTAATGTGATAACAGTTGCGAATTTTAGGGCAAATCCGTGTTCGCCAAAAGCAAACACAGCCTTTGAATTGAGGCCTTTTATGAACATAGTACAGATGGCAGCGCTTTCCTTTGAGTTTGATTGGTAATTTGGGAAAAATGCGCGTCTATAACATCCAATTATTATTATTATTATTATTATTATTATTATTATTATTATTATTATTAGTAGTAGTAGTAGTAGTAGTAGTAGTAGTAGTAGTAGTAGTAGTAGTAATAGTAGTAGTAGTCGTAGTCGTAGTAGTAGTAGTAGTAGTAGTAGTAGTAGTAGTAGTAGTTATTATTATTATTATTATTATTATTATTATTATTATTATTATTATTATTATTATTATTATTATTATTATTATTATTATGTGATTTGGAGGAAAGAGCATCAAATCATTAATATTATTATTAATAGTAGTAGTAGTATAACTATAATAACAATAATAATAATAATAATAATAATAATAATAATAATAATAATAATAATAATAATAATAATAATTATAATAATAATAATAATAATAATAATAATAATAATAATAATAATAATAATAATTATTATTATTATTATTATTATTATTATTATTATTATTATTATTATTATTGGTCTTCTTCTTCCTCCTCCTCTTCTTCTTTATTATCTGGTCCTGATTTGGCTCGGAAGAGTCCGCTGGACCTAAAGCAATAACCTTGTATTGTATTCTTCTTTATCATCTTCATCTTGTTCCTCCTGTTCTTCCTCCTCCTCGGTCTTGTTCTTCTTCTTAGCATCGACATTCCAAAAACGGAAATTTTCTTCATTCTTCCTATTTTCAGAGTGAACGGTGAATTTAGTCAAGGCACTAGTATACTTTGGATTAATGTAAGAGCGCATAGTATACAGAGTCCTCCAGACCTTGAACCAAGGGATACGTCTACAACTTAACGCTAGTCTTTGATTATCTTGGACAGAGAGCGTGTGGCATTCTGCCACAGACAACGAGGGAGGATCGTAGTAGGCTATTCCCAGCTGGGAGACGAAAGAGGAAGTGGAGGAAGAAGTGGAAGAGGAGGAGGAGGAGAATTAAGATAAACATGATGAGAATAAGTGGAGGGAGGACAATAACGAGAAGGAATTCCTAGCTGGCAGTCGATAAAGAAAGAAAAGAAAATGGAAGGTAGAGGAGTTAAAGAGAAAGCAGGAGGATGGTAAGTTTGACTTAGGAGAATTTAGA